>JANZLB010000002.1:20113600-20124844 GCA_026167865.1 Notarius quadriscutis | reverse complement strand
ACACATTGATCAGTGGTCAGCGGATAAAAGCATCAGTCAGCACTTTTTACAGTGACATTTAAGCTAGCCTGACCCCCGAAAAATGGCCAAACGAAAAGTGGACTTGGAAAACAGGGATTTTCAAAACAGGTAGGAGGCAGAGTTCATTGACATCGTGTCTTGTTTGTGGAGCTAATGTGGCTGTAATTAAAGAATATAACATAAGACGGCATTATGATCAGGACAAGTCCAAAAACCTGGACATACAGCAGAAGCGTTGGAAAAGAGTCTGGTGTTACAGCAAGCTACTGTATGTTCACAAAAGCAAAATCACAAAGTGAAGCTGCTGTGAAAGCTAGTTTTGTAGTGGCAGAAGAGACAGCCAAATCAGCCCGGCCTTTTATGGAGGGAGAGTTTTTGAAGCACTGCATGATTAACATGTGCGACGTCTTGTGTCCAGATAAAAAGCAAGCATTTTCAAATACAAGTCTCAGCAAAAATACGGTTGCTGATCAGATATGTGAGCTTGCCAGTGATTTACAAGTACAGTTGATGGACAAGGGAAAAGACTTAATTGCATAGTCCCTTGCTGTGGATGAGAACACCGACAAGACTGACACTGCACAGCTGGCAATATTCATCCGTGGAATGGACTCCAGTTTATGTGTTACAGAGGAACTTTTGGGTATTAACCCAACACACGACATAACCACAGGAAAAGACGTATTTGAAGAAGTATCTAAATGTGTGAAAGACATGAAACTGTCCTGGGACAAACTTACAGGACTGACGACAGATGGATCGCCTGCGACGTGCAGGGAAAAGGGTGGATTGGTGGGACGGATGCGGGAAAAGATGCAGAGGGAGAACTGCACAGGTGAGCTGACAGTGCATCACTGCATCATACACCAGGAAACGCTGTGCAGCAAAGCCCTGAAGATGGAACATGTCATAAGCACCGTAACACAGTTAACTTTATAAGAGGCAAAGGTTTAAATCACCGGCAGTTTCAGTCTTTTCTGGAGGAAATACATTCTGAATTTGGTGACGTGCCTTATCACACAGAGGTGCGATGGCGGAGTCGAGAAAAAGTGCTCAACAGATTTTTTTGAGCTGCGTGAGGAACTTTGTCAATTCATGGAAAGTAAAGGAAAGGACTCAACAGGGCTCCGGGATGAAAAGTGGCTATGTGAGTTGGCCTTTCTGTGCGACATAACGATGCATCTTAATGCATCAAACCTCCAGCTTCAGGGGTGGGACCGTGTGATTACGGACACGTATGACGCAGTGAAAGCTTTTCAAGTCAAGTTGCACCTGTGGGAGACGCAGATGCAAAAAGGGAACTTCTGCCACTTTCCATCTTGCCAAAAATCACAGACCAGGTCTCCACCGCTGTGTTTCCAGCTGTGCTTTTTGGTGATAAACTGAGCATCTTGCGCACTGAGTTGACATGGCGCTTTGCCGACTTTGAAGCGCAGAAATTTAGCTTTGAACTGCTCAGAAGTCCAATTGCAGTTGACGTGGAGAAAGCTCCGGCAAACATCCAGATGGAACTGATAGAACTCCAGTGTAACGGCACACTTAGGGCAAAGTATGATTCTGTGGGGCCTGCACAGTTCCACCAATTCATTCCTGACATGATGCCCCAACTCCGCCTACATGCCGCTCGAATGCTCTGCATGTTTGGTAGTACGTACCTACGTGAGCAACTTTTCTCTGTGATGAAGATGAACAAAACCTCACAAAGAAGTCATCTCACCGACGCACATCTCCACTCCATCCTGAAAGTTTCCACGGCTCAGAGCCTAACCCCAAACATAAATGAACTTGCAGCCAAGAAAAGATGCCAAGCATCTGGCTCGGAGAAATGAAATAAGAGAGAAAACTAAATAGTTTCTTGTTTCTGGACTTTATGCTGATTATCACATCAGAGTTTTTATTTGAAAGATTTGCAAATTTTCATTAACTTTGAAATATTCTTATTTAGCCTGATGTTAGTTTTGAAGAAAAATATAATATTTTATATTTTATTTAATGTGTTGAGGAAAAAGTTGTTGTATTCTGGCTATTCAAGTTCATATTGCTGATTAAAATATTGTCAGTTTTTGACTGTTCAATAAATGTTAATCCTGTTTGGCTCGCAACTTAGACTGTATTTTCAATTTTGGCCCGATCTGCAATTGAGTTTGACACCCCTGCTGTAGATGTCCTCAACAGCAGGAAGTGAGGCTCCCACGACACTCTGGGCGATTTTCACCACCCTCTGCAGTGCCTTCCGGTCCGAGACAGAGCAGTTCCCATACTAGACCGTGGTACAGTGGTAGAAGTTCACCAGGATGTCTGAAGACAGGTGGTTTTTCTTCAGAGTCCTCAAGAAAAAGAGACCCTGGTGAGCCTTCTTGACCAAGTTGGAGCAGTTGGTTGTCCAGGTGAAGTCCTGCGAGATGTGGATCCCCAGGAATTTGAAGCTGGTCACATGCTCCACTGCTGCACCGTTGATGTGGATGGGTGTGTGTGTGTCAGCATTCCTCCTGAAGTCCACGATGAGCTCCTTGGTTTTATTGGTGTTGAGCAGCAGGTTGTTCTCGCTGCACCACACAGCTAGGCGGTCCACCTCCTCTCTGTAGGCTGACTCATCGTTGTCCTTGATGAGGCCTATCACTGTGGTGTCATCTGCAAACTTGATGATGGTGTTAGTGTAATGTACAGGTCTGCAGTCATGAGTAAAAAGGGAGTAGAGGAACGGGCTCATCACACAGCCTTGTGGTACGCCGGTGTTTAGGATGAGGGTGGAGGAGCAGTGATGGTCTAAACGAACATGTTGGGGCCTGTTGGTTAGAAAATCCAACAACCAGTTGCAGATGGGAGCACTGATGCCCAGATCTGTGAGTTTGGTGATGAGCTTAGAGGGGATGACAGTGTTAAATGCTGAACTGAAGTCTATGAACAGCATTCTGGCGTATGTGTTGCCATTGTCCAGGTGTGAGAGGACAGAGTGCAGTGCTATGGAGACTGCATCTTCTGTGCTCCTGTTCTTGCGGTAGGCAAATTGGTGGGGGTCCAGGGTGGGGGGAAGACAGGATTTGAGATGTGCTAGGACCAGCTGCTCTAAACACTTTGTAATGATGGGGGTGAGTGCTACTGGACGGTAGTCGTTGAGACATGCTGGAGTGGAGTGTTTTGGTACTGGCACGATGGAGACGGTCTTGAAGCAGGTAGGAACAACAGCATGGGCCAAAGACATGTTGAATAAGTCCGTCAGGACCCCCGCCAGCTCCCCAGCACATGCTCTGAGCACACATCTGGGGATGCCATCAGGGCCTGTAGCTTTGTGTATTAAAGGATAACAAATTAAATATCCTTTAATTTGTTAATGTAATTATTTTTCCTGTACCTTGAATATCTACACAAACAAGACCTAATCATTTTTTATAATTAAAATTGCTATTCACTATTCCGCATGCATTAACTCTCAGACGGAGAGAGTATGCCACCTCTCCCTCCTTGAGAGCACGGGCCAATTTTTGCTGTCTTAGGCTCCCAGCCTCCTGGATGACTGTGGCATCATTGGGATTCTAACTTGCGATCTCTGGATGATAGGGCAAACTGTTTGTCTTTGGTTTGGTAAATGTAGCATGACCTTACAAAAATAAATTATACACACAGGGCAGAACAATTTTCAAACATAACAGTATAATAAATAGTATTAGTTACGAGCGTGCTATACTTCAATGTTTTAACAAATTTCTATCCAACATGTTTGTCTACAGGTCATGTTTGGACCCGGATTGTACCTGTTTTTTGTACTGGATCAACTCAATTTAGTCAAAACACTGAACCCGAAATTCTACCCTTGTGACAATAAAACCTTCAGCAATGGAAATATACATTTAGACTGCATGCACAGAAACCTCAAGAGCATCCCCAAATTCAGGTCCCTTTTTATCACCTTATTAAATCTGGATGGAAATCGTATACATCAAGTGAAAAGTGATGATTTCTCAGATATTCCCAATCTTCAGAGTCTAAGTTTAATGTGGAACTGTTTGCCTGGTCGCCTCAAGGCACTGAAACTGCCTTCATGCCAAGTGATTATTGACCATGATGCTTTTGTTCATCTCAAGAACTTGACCTTCCTTCACTTGGCAGGAAATAGTCTCAAGACTATTCCTCTTCTACCCCAGAACCTTGAAGTCTTGGGCTTAGAATTTAACAATATTTTCCGCATTGAACAACCCCTAGGAACACCTTTTCTCAAACAACTGCTTCTTGCCAAAAATTGCTACTATGCCAACCCCTGTACTGAATCATTTTTCATTGATCAAGTGGTGTTTCAGGGTTTACCTTTGCTTCAGAACCTCACTCTTGGCTTTAATAATCTGACCTCCATTCCCACACACCTGCCAGCCTCACTGGAAAGTCTAGACCTGAAACAAAACAGGATAACTGAGATCCGGGAAGGCTCTTTTACAAACCTCACTAAACTCAGTTACCTTAATCTGGAGTGGAACTGCCAAAGGTGTGATCATGCAGCTCAACCTTGTTCTCCTTGCCCAAATAATTCATCCTTAGGCCTGCATGACACAGCCTTTTTTGAGCAGAGAGACTCACTTGTTAACCTTAGTCTACGGGGAAACTCAATTCGTTCCATTCCGAAAAATCTTTTTGCACAACTAAAGAAACTAAAGACGCTTGACCTCTCAAACAATCTCCTTGCCTACAGCATCCGTAATGGCACGTTTTATGAGGAACTGCAGGGTGTTGTGTCCCTGAGCCTTCGCTATAACTACCATCCTCTGAAAATATTTTCATCGTTGGTACTGTCACCCTCTATTAGCAGAATGAAGTCCTTGAGGAAGCTTCATTTAAGTGGGCTTTTTTTTCATCAGTTGTCCATCAGTAGCCTTAAGGCTCTGTTCAGCCTACCACAGCTTGTGTATCTTGACCTGAGCCTGAACTTCATTCGTTCTTGTGATTTAACTGCATTTAAGCAACTGAGATCCTTGAGAATGGTTGACCTTTCGCAGAACATGATAACCATCAACCCACACTACACAGCAAGCTCTAGTAAGGCCCTGACCCTGGATAGGTATCAGAGGGATGACCATCTGCAGCTTCAAGATACGCCTGCATTCGAGTCAAAGCTCCAGATGAATTATATGCACTGCACTGGCAAAGAATGTCCAAAAAGTTATTCGATGCTGAAATTTCAAAAGTGTTTTTGTTATGGAGAACTCTTTTTTGACCTATCACAAAACAATATCCCATGGGTGAATGCAAGTACTTTCAAAGGAATGGAGAAAACTGTGTGCTTGGATCTGTCCTATAACTATATGAGTCAAGCTTTAAATGGCCAGCAGTTCTATCCACTTACCAAACTGGTATACCTCAACATGGCACACAACCGTATTGACCTTTATTTTATTGAAGCGTTCCAGGAGCTAAGAAGCACACTTAAGGTTCTTGATCTCAGCAACAATGAATTCCATTTTCTCATGAGGGGAATAGGGCACCGCTTCACATTCATAAAGAACCTGACTTCGCTTGAAGTTCTTAGTTTAGCAAACAATAACATTGGCATGCGAATCTCCAACACGCTTTATAGTACATCTCTAAAGTGTCTGTTGTTCTCTGGAAATCGTTTGGACATCATGTGGGACACCAGTAGAGATCAGTACATACGATTCTTTCAGGGGTTGACGAATCTTACATATCTGGACATTTCTGACAACCAGCTTAGATCATTTTCCCCAGAAGCAATCATTAACCTTCCTCCAAGTATTCGTGTGCTCAGGATGGACTCGAACCTACTGAATTACTTTCCTTGGGAAAATATCTCAGTTCTCAGTCAAATGTGCTATCTGAACCTCAGTGGAAACTATCTTTTTGACTTACCAGACCAAGTTATCTACTTTGGCAATAAGCTTAGAAGCCTGGACCTCAGTCATAACCGACTAAGTGTAATTCCAGAGTCTTTCTTTGGTCAGGCAAATGGTCTTAAAGAACTGATGCTCAATCACAACCAGCTGAAGATCTTAGCGCTGCATGCTCTCCCCCCATCATTACAGAAAGGCAATGCCGTTTGTAACACTTCAACCTTCTGCAAGCTAACATTGCATGCTAACCCCTTTATTTGTAGCTGTGCCACTTCCTGGTTTACTGATTTTCTACGAAAAAGTCCTGTGGATATCCCACACCTTACTACAGATGTTCGCTGTGGTTTTCCTGAATCACAGACAGGAGTAAATGTGCTTTCCATTGATCCTCGCTCCTGCCAGGAGATATTTGGCAGTGTTTCCTTCCTCTTTACATTCCTTCTGACTATCACAGCAATTTCAGTCCCTATTTTGAGACATCTATATGGCTGGGACCTGTGGTACTGTTTCCAAATATTGTGGGCAGGACATAAAGGTTACACTCCACTTCAAGGAAGCAACATGAACAACCAACATGATGCATTTGTGGTGTTTGATACAAAGAGCAAGGCAGTGAGAGATTGGATTTACAATGAGATGTTGATTAACTTGGAAAGCAGAGGAAGATGGAAATTACGGCTCTGTCTAGAAGAACGGGACTGGGTACCAGGTGTATCATGCATTGAGAATCTACACAACGCAGTGTACAACAGCAGGAAAACGGTGTTTGTGCTGACTAACCAGGGTGGCCATGATTCTGTGAATGGGATAATAAAGCAAGCTTTCCTTCTGGTCCAGCAGAGACTGCTGGATGAGAAAGTGGATGTTGCAATTGTAGTTCTCCTAGATCCTCTCTTCCCCAAGTTCAAGTACCTGCAGATGAGAAAGAGGCTCTGCAGAAAGTCGGTTCTCTCCTGGCCTAAGAATCCTCGAGCCCAGCCTCTCTTCTGGAATGACTTGCATATTGCTCTAGCATCTGACAATGTGAGATCCTATGATAAAAAATTCACAGAGAGCTTCCTGTCTAATGAGTTTCTATAAATCATGGCACCAAGATCTGATGTTTAACCTAAGCATACCAAGTAATTCAGAGGGCCTATTTATTTACAAAAAGCTGTTTCATTTATTTACATACATCGAAAAGTATGAAAGCAACACTAACTGCAAAAATTAATATAAGATTTTGTTCAAGACATTGCAGTGATGTATGCATAAAATAAAAGCATGTGACTAAACGTTTGAAGCAATGTCCAGTCTCATCCCGGAGGCAGGAATACACCCTGGACCAAATGCCAGTCCATTGCAGGCCACCTAAAACACCCGTTCATTTTCACCTATGGGCAATTTATTAGAGCCAGTCCACGTTCCAGCTTGTTTTGAGAATTGGAAAGAAACTGCAGTACCTGGAAGAAATCTACATGGAGAGCATTCAAAACACCTCACAGACAGTAACCCAGGAACCCTATACCCAGGAATTGTGAGGTTCCGTAACTTCCTGCCGTGCCACTGCATATTTTGTGTATTTTACTTACTTGTTAAAATATTCCTGAACAGGAGTTGCTTGCTGCCATACTTTTGGAATATGTATTATTATTCTATCCACATTCACTGGATATGAGCAATCGAGCGCTCTGATTGGCTACTCTACTACTAGGTCATCAGCTCATATACCGTGAGTAGAGAAAAACTAAATGGCGGAGCATGTTGCTCAACCAATCGAGGACAAAATGAAAACTCTACTCGAAAACAAAACCCCAACAAATACAAAAAAAACCAACAACAAAATATGGAATGAAACTATTTAATGGTAAGAATGTCTGTCTTTTTTTCCAATAATTATTACTATAGCATTTTTCACAAATTGCTATTGTCATTTCGCCAGTTTGTTTACATTCTAAGCGGAAATTATATTGTATATGTTTATTGAATTTGGTAAAAAATAAAAGTGCTCTGTTTCTCAAAATCTAGTGAATGTGGATAGAATAAAACAGTTATTACACTCAATCTCATCATACATAACTTATAGCCAGCTCGGCGCAAAGCTCCTCATCGGCTATCAGCTCATGTACGACTCGATTAAGTGGAATAACTTAAATATAGTGCCTCACTGATACCATAATCATTTTTCATATGCCTGAAAATTATTTTCCAGCTTCATAGCAACATCAGATCCTCTAAATTAATTTCTTTGAATGTACAATAAGACCATGTATAATGACCTGATGTATGAAAAAGTTACAGCATTTTTTCTAAACATTTTATGTCTGCTAAGAATTTAAATATGAAAATACATCTGTCATTTACAAGTCTGTATATTTTGAGACATTTTGATTTTTAAGATCAATTAAAGTGCACTTTGCCACTTGTGTATTTAATTCTTTTTTTTTTTGTAACTGGGATGATCCTTCCCATGTTCCTTTCATTGGAAACTTTTTAACAGATGTAAAGTGCTTTATGATCCTGTCTTCATACTTAACTCACACGTACTATTGTCAAGCAGAAGATTCTCCACACAGGGTAGCTATTAATAGTCAAGTAGCCTTGATTTGTGTGCTTAATCATAAAGGCAAGACACAATCTCTCAAATCATTACCTACTGGCTAACTATCTAAGTTGAATTTCGGCTTAATCTAACTCTGGGTTTTCTGAATTTGAACTGTGGGACCACATTTTAGTGAGGAGTCTTGCCAAGCTAACTGCATGCCTAATTGAATCTGTCATGTATTCAGTTCAGGGTCACAGATCAATTAACTTTGGAAAAGTGTAATTTACTAGCTGAAGTACATCCAGTACACACTGTAAATAGTCGCAGCTTTTTTTTTATTTTTTTTTAAACGAACCCAAGGTTATACATAATTACATGCACTGTAATTTGTAGGCTTGTGTAGGCATGCTTTCTAACTTGCAACATTGAGGAGTGTTGTTGAAACACCTGATTTATAGTTAACAGTTGGCTAACTACCGGTATCTTGATCCTTATGTAGTGCAAATTGAAATTGGTTGGGCAGATAAACTTATTGAAAAACTGATGAAGAAATAAATGTGTAAGTTGATACAGAAATACTAATTTGTCCACTTTTATAGATGTATTTACAGTGTATTTACAAGTGTACCTTGAATGCCTTCATGCTATATGAATAACAATAAATGCAGTGCCATCACAAGCAGATAAGTATACAAAAGTCATCCTTACAGCACATAAAAATGTACAGATGTTTCCCGCAGCAACCCTAATTAGCAATAAAATTTTACAACAAAGTTCAAAGTATGTCCAGTATTGGGGTGGAATACGATACACTGATCATCCATAACATTAAAACCACCTGCATAATATTGTGTAGGTCCCCCTTGGGCTACCAAAACAGCTCTGACCTGACCCTTGAGGCATGGACTCCACAAAACCTCTGAAGGTGTGCTGTGGTATCTGGCACCAAGACATTTGCAGAAGATCCTTTAAGTCCTGTAAGTTGGTTGCAAGGTGGCACCTCCATGAATCAGAGTTATTTGTTCAACACATCCCATAAATGTGGGATTGAATCCTGTTTTACATGAGACTGTTATAATGCATCATCCCAGAGATTCTCACTACCCATGACAGAAGGTTAGTCATGTATGCAATTGTGGTCGTATATATCCCATATTACCTCCAGGGTTCCCTGTTATTCAGAACTGGCACCACTTGGTGAGTATGTTCCCGGGAGATATTGTATGATGGAGGTATTTATTGCAAATTCTAAAGCATTTTTTAATACATAATACATGCATGCATGGTCGCAGACCATGCCACCCAGTTCTCTCTTTTCCAGTCCCGATAAGTATTCATGCCAAACCATGCAATGCAAAGAATTTCTGCTCCAATGCTCCCTATATTTCTCCAGCCAAGTAACCATCTCCAATCACCAAATAATTGCTCAATTCATTCATTTGCTCACTAGAAAAGCACTCATATGGGCTACGGTCATATGGTAACAAGGTGAGAACCTTTCATTCTCTTATTACTGTTTTGTTGAACTGTTCTGATTTCTTCACCACACACCAGAGAACAAGGGTTTCATTATATCATCAGTCAAGATGATGTGCCTATGGCTAAGGTGGCTGCTGGACCAGAATGGCCTGTTCCCAAATCCATCAAGGATCTGCAATACAATTTCTACAGGTGGTTTATTCAGGGCTTCAAGTCTATTTCTACCCCCTCATAGCCCTCCTCAAGAGGGACCCCAAACACCTGGCTTGGAATCCCTGGCGAAGCCTTCACCAAGCTCAAGACATTTTTTCACCACAGCTCCCATACTTAAGCACTCCCTCCAAACCACTTGTAGTTGAGGTGGATGCTGTGTTATCACAGCACTTTGGATAAAAGCCCAAACTCCATCCTGTGGCGTTCTTCTCTCAGAAACTTTCACCTGTAGAGCAGAATTATGATATCAGAAATCCTGACCTGCTGGCAGTCAAACTAGCCTTAGAGGAGTGTTGTCATTGGGTATAGGGAACTAAACAACCCTTCGATACATTCATTAACCACAAGAACTTGGTGTTCTTGAAAAAAGCCAAGTGCTTGAACCCACAGGCTCTGTTCTTCACTGGGTTTCATTTCACTCTCTCCAACTGATCAGACTCCAAAAACGCCAATGCAGACTCCCTATCCATCCATGGCAAAGCACCGTGACCATGAATCATCGTCTATTTTGCCCCTTCCTGTTTTGTCTATGCCATAACCTGGGCCTTCGACAAGAAAATTGCCAATGCACCAGCACACCAAGTCCCTGCTGCATGTCTCACTGTCACACCTTAGCTGCAGGCAAAAATACTTTATGGCCAAAAATATGTGGACACATGACCATCACAACTTTCCCCAAATTGTTACTACAAAGTTTGAGGCACATAATTGTATAGGATATATTTATATGCTGTAACATGACAAGTTCCCTTCACTGCACCTAAGGGAAGGGTCATGCAGTAGTTAGCACTGTTGCCTCGTAGCAAGAAGGTTTTGGGTTCAAACCTTACGGCCGAATGGTGCCTTTCTGTGTGGATTTTGCATGTTTCCTCCGAGTGTTCTGGTTTCCTCCTACGAAGACATGCAGATTAGGTCAACTGGCTACTCTAAATTGCCCATAGATGTGTTTGTCAGTGTGAATAAGTGTTCTTCTCTGTGTTAGTCCTGTGATAGATTGGTGATCTGCTCAGGGTGTACCCTGCCTCTTGCCCAAAGTCAGCTGGGATCGGCTCCAGATTTCCCTGCAACCCTGATGGATAAGCGGTATAGATAATGGAGAAGAAGAAAGAAGAAGAAACCTTTATTATTCGTCACATGCACACTTCAAGCACAGTGAAATTCATCCTCTGCATT
>JANZLB010000002.1:20057912-20069086 GCA_026167865.1 Notarius quadriscutis | reverse complement strand
TGCTCCAGGACAGGTTTTCAGAGATGTGCACACCCAGAAACTTGGTGCTGCTCACCCTCTCCACTGCAGCACCGTTGTTAAAGAACATGTTCACAATTGTTAATTAGATAAGGTTCAGAACTACAGCTGAAGCAAGTCTCAGTATTTAAACCTAAAGGCCAGAGTTCAGTTATCAACATTTAGGAACATTCTGTAATTCTATTTTCACAAATTTCTTTGGACATATTGTACTTTTAATCATGAATTGTTGTTGTATATTACATCAAAGATGCCTTATTATGCCTTATTATAAAGCTGCCTTCTGCCTTGGCCTGCATGAGAGGTTGTCAGGTGGTACCCAACCCTCATTGAGTGTTCCAACCCTTAACCACAACACACTCCAGTTGGTGGCTAAGCAGTGGTGGCCAGGTCACTGTCCCTCTCCTTCAGGCTTCCAGCTAGTATCTTCCCTCTTATGCCAGAGTCAACAAGGAGGCTCTCTCTGCTGCTTCTCCCAACCTTTGCACAGCAATTTTCCTCTTCCACCCTCTTACTCCGACTTTTGACAGCAGATTCCAGACTGAATGAGCTGGGAATCCTTGGCACCCCACCTCTACTATAAATAGCCATGTCTTCCATCCTTTGTCCTGACAGTCCTGGACTAGCTAGTGGTACTTGGCTTTTTTTTTTTTACTTTCTGCTGCTTCCTCACAGCCCTCCTCCCACAGGATTGCTAATTCTACGATGATAACGTTCCTTTCCTCTTGCAACCATATGACAGTATTTGGTCTCAGATTTGTAGCTATTATCTCCTCTGGGAATTGAAGTTTTGTCCTGAGGTCTGCTTTCATTTCCCATCCCTGGGTGGACTGCAGAAGGTTTTGTTTTGCTCTGCTTGGGACAGTGGGCTTCTAGCCCTCCTTTACAAAGTTGATGGTACTCAGCAGTGGTTTTGTTTTGGCAGGGTATTTCTTTCTCCTTTTCTGCTCCAAGATGTCAGCAAGCATTGCCAGTACTTTATTGTGATGCTACCTGTATCTCCTCTGGGTCAGAGCAGTTTTACACCCTGATAGAATGTGTGCCATGGTTCTTCTCATCCCACACAGCCCATACAAAGGGTCTTCCCTCAATCCCCATCTATGTAGGTTTACCAGGGTTGGGAGGGTGTTGTACACTGCTCTGAGCAGAAAGGAAATGCGAAATGGTCCCATCCACCACATTTCAGCCCATGTGATTGTCCTTTTAGGCAGTTTCTACTTTGTTCAGGTGCAATGAGTAGCAAGCTCCATGGCTTTAGCTCTGCTCCCTTCCTCTTCTAGATTTTGAACTTCATCCTGAATCAACATTCTTTTTTCCCTAGGAATGGACTGAGACCACTGCTGGAAATGCAATGTTCCTAGGCCTCGTCTTCCAATGCAAGGATTGCATATGATGTCTCGAGTTTTAAGGGAACATTCTGCCTGGCTGACTGCAGTTTTGGCAGCCCACTTCCACCCAGACCTTGTCCTTAGTCATGCTTCACAGACGGGCTTGTCTTGAGAGTCTTGGTAAGTCAAAGAGAGCCTGCACTTGGCAAATTTGTACTCCACAACAGAGGACAAGGGAAGCTCAAGCTGTCCAGATCTTATATATAGCCTGACAGATATAAAACTTGGGGGTATTCCCAGCCATCTACAAAGATCCTTGTTGATTTGTTCATTCCAATCCTTCCACAGATGTTAGCAGCACTTCGTACACCATCAGAAGCCACATTAGCTTTGGAAAAAGGCCAAGCTGATATATCTAGCACTTGTATATCCTGGGCAGGCCAGATCTATCAATTTTCCTGAGCCATTCATAAGCTTGCTGTTCTGTGCTGGAGATGTTGTTCTTATCTGACAAGGTATCGCCATAACATTTTCCAAGGCACTTAACTGGGCTTCCTTTTATGCTCGGGATCACTTCCTCTTGAACAGGTAGCTTAAACTTTTCAGATGGTCTTGCTTTTTGGATCACCAGACACCTTGATTTCTTGGCCTTGAAGGTCATCTTTGCCCAAGTTGCCATGTGATCCAGTTCCGCTAAGACCCATCTTGCCTTTACATGTGTTGGTGTTATTACAGTAAAGTCATCCATGAAACCCCTGATTGCTGGCAGTTGCTTCCCTGCAGCAGTATTTGGTCCTTTTGCCTTTCTGCTGGCCATAGAAATTATCAGGTTCATTCCCATAACGAACAACATGGGGCGATGGTGCATCCTGTTACAGTCCCTTTCTCAACAGGATAGAACTTTGCTGTGAACCTGGAGGATTGGAATCATACATTGATGTCTGCCAAGTAGCTGGTGATCATGCCCTGGATGTGGTAGTGGTTCATGGCAACTTCAATCAAACTGTGGGGGATGCATCCATATGCATTAGCAACGTCGAGCCAGACAACTGTGAGGCTGCCTTTACTCTCCTTTGCTTCTTGCACAAATTGGCTCAGGGCCCCTGTGTGCACCAAGCATCCAGAGAACCCTTTGATGCCCCCCTTCTGGATGGATGTGTTGATATCCATTTTGGGTCATGTACGCAGTCATTCTTTTGGCCAGTATAGATAAAAAGATCTTGCACTCCATACCAACCAAGGAGATGGTCTGAAATTGGCTGATGTGCACAGAGTTCTGTTCTTTAGGCATAAAGCACCCATCTGCTCTCCTCCAGCCTATTGGTACAATGCTTTTGGCCCAGATTCCTCAGATAAGCTTGCAAAGCCTTCTGAGGAGCTTGGGGTATTTTTGAACACTTTATATGGTATATTACAGGGCCCTGGAGCAGAAGATGACATGGCATGCTTTACCACATCTTGGCCCTCCTTTCATGCTGGAAGTTCTGTGCTTAGGGTTGTTGTTGGTGGGTCCACATAGCAGAGATTGTGATTTTCTGCTAAGGCCTCATTCCTTGAATGATCACTGAAGACTTCCTTCACAAACTCCTCTACTTCCTCCTTGCAGCTTGTTAGGATCTCCAACATCGCCTCTCCTAGTAGGGACTTGGTGAAGCGGAATGGATCTTTTATAAATGGGGCTCTTACAGCTTCCTTTCTTTTTTGCCTTCTGTTGAACCCCTCAGCTCTTCTAACTCTGATAAGCTGGTCCTGGAGGCTGTTAGTTCCTTTATTCCTTCTTTCTCCCCAATACTGGCCTTTTTGAACTGCTTGTTCAAGATTTTGATCTATTTCCTTGGTTGTTTTATCTTCCTTTCCCTTCTATTTGACTGTTTTTCAGGCTTGGCTTTGTTCTTTTTCCTTAGCACCATTCCAAAACATTCTTTTGACAAGTTATAGGTGATGGCTGTCAGGGACTCCACCTTCATTTTTACTGATCCTGCTAGAACTGTGTCAGGAATTTTGTTCAGCTGTTCATCAAGGATAGCCCACTCCTTGGTTTCACACATCTTAGGCCACTTGATTATTTCCTTCCCTGGTTGGGTTGGGCTCTCTGGGGTGGCACTGGAGCTGTCTTGCTTGTGTATTTGGGGAAAAACAGGCACTGAGAGATCACTAGAGCTGTGGTGCACTTCTTGTCTAGAGTCCTCCTGTGTTTCACCAGACTGTGAATCTGTGTGGTGTGCATGTCTTTGTCCACACTTGGACTTGCTCTGATATATCTTTCGGTCTAAAATGTTTTCTTACAAATCTTTCCACAGTGGCATCTTACTTCCCATGGCTCCCCAGTTATGGTCATTTGTTTAAGCCTTCTCTTTGTCTGTGTCCTGGTCCTGGTCATTACCATTGATTCTGTCCTGGTGAGTCTCTCATCCTCCACCCATCTCAGTAGACTCTGGGGGTATCACTTCTTTGTCTGTGTTGTAGCTTGTTAGTTACCTGCTTTTAAAGGCTTCACCTGGGGTTACTAGCCCCCAAAGGTGGACAAAGTACCCAACTTGAGTCAAAGTACAGATCTCACTGGTCAAATGTAACTCCGATACACAGCAAATTCCTCAGTGTTGAATTAACACTTTCAGAGTTAATTTGTGTCCAACTGGACCTATATAAACACAGTAGGGTGTTAAATCAACACTCTGGGTGTTAATTCAACACTGAGGATTTTGCTGTGTACATATAGACCGTGAGCTGGCCTAGTGGTTCGCGTGTTCACCTCTTTACTGGGAGATTGTGAGTTTTACTCATGGTTAGGTCATCCCAAAGACCATCATAAAAATGGTACCTATTGCCATTTGGCAAGGCACACCGCAATATAGACATGAGTAGGGAGTCAAACTCTTGTGCTTACCAGAGGACTAACCCTAGCTATGTAATAGGTCAGAGGCTGAGGGCTCCTGAAATGGAGATCTGTGCCACCCAATTTACCTTGTGGCATGAGAAGGACTTTGATATACATATGTTGTAAAGCTTTGTTGTCTGTCATCCTGATATGTCATTCAAGCACAATGTAGAGTTTGTGTGTGCTGTTTATTGAGTGTGTTTTATTTGTGTTTGGTGCATTGGTTGAACTGTGGTTTAGCACAATATTGAGCGCAGAGGCTAATGATGCACATTTGGTGAACTTGTAGAGGTTTGCACACTTGGTTGAGCGGAGCGAGGTGTGTAATGTTCAGAGGTGGACAGTAACGAAGTACATTTACTTGAGTACCGTACTTAAGTACACTTTTTGAGTATCTGTACTATACTTGAGTATTATTTTTTGGCAACTTATGACTTTAACTTCACTACATTTGAAAGATATAAATATCGTACTTTTTACTCCACTACATTTCTATCAAGATCCTCATTACTCGTTATGATGAAGCAGCTAA
Source organism: Notarius quadriscutis (assembly GCA_026167865.1). Taxonomy (NCBI): domain Eukaryota; kingdom Metazoa; phylum Chordata; class Actinopteri; order Siluriformes; family Ariidae; genus Notarius; species Notarius quadriscutis. The sequence goes on along the minus strand of JANZLB010000002.1, from coordinate 20,064,330 downwards.
GAAAGTGGATGTTTTTTTCTTTTCCTTTCTTAAAACGTGATTGGTTTTTTTGCAGGTGACACTGAGACAGCCTATCAGTAATCACTAGGGTCACGTCACGTCCACAGACTATATAAAATCAGGCTCAATGATTTCCCCGCAGCATTATTTAACACAGTCAGTTGATAGCAAAATAGAAGGAGACGGTTCTTCTGGGGAATGCACGCACTCATGGCCATACCTAGAACCCACGTTTCAGTTTTCTGAAAGGAATAAAGATTCCTTTCGTTTTAAATGTTTGCTTAAAATGGATCACATCACGGCCTACAAAAACTCACCATCTGACCTGCAGAAGCATATTGAGGTATGTACATGTTTTATTCCAAGAGAAAGCTTGCAATGAAGTTTTCTGTGCTTTTAGAGCTAGCGATAACATTGTAATACCTATGCGGTCTGGTTAGTCAAATGACTTTCTATGGACTTGCCTGTCAAGTTGCCATAGCCTTGTCCACGGCTAATGTTAACACTTAGAGAGTTAACTTGGACACTGTTAGCATGTAGTAACGGAGTTATGCTAACATCCATCCATCCATCCATTATCTGTAGCCATTTATCCTGTTCTACAGGGTTTCAGGCAAGCTGGAGCTTATCTCAGCTGACTATGGGTGAAAGGCGGGATACACCCTGGACAAGTTGCCAGGTTATCGCAGGGCTAGTTACGCTAACATGAATAACGTTAACTTATCTGAAGTCCTTTCAGAAATGTTTTAGCATAATCTTACCAAATGAACAGAATGTAGAAATCTTTCTTTTCTAGTAATGTTAGCTACCCAATATGATTTCAAGTTTGAAAAGAGTTTGCTAGCATGTCAGGTGGAGTTTCACTGAATAGCCAGCTTAATGTTAAAATCACCATGATTCCACAGCATGCATTCATTTTGTGAATTCACATTTCTGTCTTTGGTAATGGCATTAGGTATTGTAAGCATTGTGGCAATAATACAACAATGTGTTGACACAAAATGTACTTTTAATACTTAAGTATTTTTAACAGCAATTACTTCAGTACTTTAACTTAAGTAAAAATCTGACTGTCCAATTTTCACTTGTATCGGAATAACATTTGGCCAGTGGTATCTGTACTTTGACTTAAGTAATGAAGTTGGATACTTTGTCCACCTCTGTATGACAGTAATAAGGAGTTTGCCTGATAAAACTGTTTTTTTGTTGTTGTTGTTGTTGTTTATCAGACCTGCGTGCTTTGGCACGTGCACCACGAAGACTCTCAGGCACACTCCGGACTGCACGCATGTTGAGCGGACTCTTGCACGCACGCCGTTAACAAGGTACATCTGCACATGATTAAGATGCGTCAGCATGCCTATATAAAAACACTGAAAATGTACACTCAGTGTGAAGTATCGCATTATGATTGTACACATTACCAAGCCTTATTTTCCTGTGTTTATTTCCCAGTTTCCTGATTCCTGTTCCTGTTTGCACTTTCGTCCTTGCCTGTGATAATCTGTGCCTTGCCCCACTATTCGCTTGTTTTACTGTTTGCTGTTTTGGATTGTTTGCCTGTGTCTCTTTTCTTAATAAAACTACTTCTGCAATTACATCCATATCCAACCCATCCGTAGACAGAATACTTTGCCAGACAATGGATGTAGCTGAAGGGTTCCAGTGCACCATTCCACACCACTTCCAGATTTCGTACCTCAGCCCCTAGCCTCATTTTTTCTGGCAGCATACTGGAGTACACACTCCAACACTATATGATGGAGAATATCACCCTTGTGGATTCAGCATGCAGGTTGGCTTCTTTTATGTGGCTCTAGAAGAGCCTAAGCCTCCAGAACCTGTCTGGGTAAGCTGCACTATCTCCTGACTGAATAGATGAGCACACTGATGGGCCAAGTATCTCATAAGAGTAAAGCACCTGTGCCTTCAGAACTCACAGGATTTCCAAGTCATGCTTTGGTACATTTATAAGTCATTAGAAAAGGAGAACCCCCATAACATTTTTTGGGTGGGGGCTATTACATCTGAGGCTGACACAGTGGCAGCAAAGGAGGCTGTTGCTCCAGAGCACCTCCCAGTGGCTGACACAGCGACAGCAGAGGAGACAGTTGTTCCAGAGCTCCTCCTAGAGGTTGTCACTCCAGAGCCAATCACAGCCCGTTCCACAGTTATTCCCTGAGCCAGCACCTGAACCAGAGCCAGCACCTGAACCAGAATCAGATCTAGAGCCAGTGCAAGAGCTGGAGCATGCACCTGAACCAGAGGCAGTGCCTGAACCACTGCCAGATCTAGAATCAGTACAAGAGCCGAAGCCTGCATCAGAGCCAGAGCTAGCACCTGAACCAGAGCACAAGCCAGAGCCACCACTAGAGCAAGAGCCAGCACCAGAATCAGAACCAGAGCAAGAGCCAGCACCCAAACCAGAGCTAGAGCCATGGCTAGAGCAAGAGCCTGAGTTGGAACCAGAGCCAGCGACTGAGCCAGAGCGAGGACCAGCGCAAGAGTCAGTGCCAGTACAAGAGTCTATGCCAGAGCTAGCACCAGAGTCAGAGCCAGTGCCAGAGTCAGAGCCAGTGCCAGTACCAACTCTAGCAGAAGAGCCAGAACCAGTGCTGAAGCCAATGCTAGAGTCAAAGGCAATGCCAGCTCCAGCACAAGAGCCAGTGCCAGAACCAGTGCTAGAGCCAATGCAAGGGTTGGAGCCAGTGCCAAAGCTGGTGCCAGCTCCAGCACAAGAGCCAGTGCCAGGACTAGTGCCAGTTCCAGAACCAGTGCCAGAGGATGACAGGGCAGCCTCTGCCTCAGCCGGCTATGAAGACATCATCATCTTGCCGCCGCCGCCCAGCTATGAAGATGTCATCGTCTTGCCGCCACTACCTGGCTATGAAGACATCATTGTCTCACCGCTGGGTTCTGACCAGGACTGGAGCTATGCACAGACAGAGCTTAAGCCCATGCCTGAGTCCAGTCCAGAGTCCAAGTCAGGTCCAGAGCTCAAGCCCACATCCAGTTCGAAGTCCAGTCCAGAGCTCGAACCCATGCCTGTGTCCAGTCTGAAGCTCAAGTCCTGTCCAGAGCTCAAGCCCGTATCCAGTTCAGAGTCCAAGTCAAGTCCAGAGCTCAAGCCTATATCGAGCCCAGGGTCCAAGTCCTGTCCAGAGCCCAAGCCACCTCCTAGTCCAGAGTCCAAGTCCTGTCCTGAACCTGAGACCAAGCCCCCACCTGAACTAAGTATCAGGTGCCATGTCAGCTTAGAGCAACATGCCGATGACATGGCATCCTGCATCAGGCCCTCATCCCCAGGGCCAGGAAGGATGGCTTTACACTCCTGGAGGGAGCTTTGGGGGGGTCTGTCAGACCTGTGTGCTTTGGCATGTACACCAGAAGGACTCTCAGGCACACTCTGGACTGCACACACGCTGAGCGGACTATTGCACGTGCGCCATTAACAAGTCACACCTGCACATGATTAAGGCGCATCAGTGTGCCTATATAAAGACACTGAAAATGCACATTCAGTGCGAAGTATTGTGTTACGATTGTACACATTACCAAGCCTTATTTTCCTGTGTTTATTTCCCGGTTTCCTGATTCCTGTTCCTGTTTCCTGCTTGTGTTTTTGTCCTTGCCTGTGATACTCTGTTTGTGCCTCACCTGACCATTCACTTGTTTTCACATTTATGATTCCTGCTTGCCATTTTGGATTGTTTGCCTGTGTCTCTTTTCTTAATAAAACTACTTCTGCAATTACATCTGTATCCAACCCATCCCTGACATTGTTGTTTTGTCTGACGTTGTTTTCTACTGCTGCTTGCTGTTAGATACAATCCTAAATCAGAAAAGTTGGACGATATGTTGAAATTCAAATTACAACTGAAAACAATGATTTGTAAATAATACTTGATGTGTATTGCACTCAAAACAGCACATTATCTGATGTTTTACCTCGTGAAATTTTATTGTTTTTCAAAATAAACACATCTCAATATTGATTCTTGCAAAACATTTCAAAAAAAGTTGGAACGATAAAGCATCGTATGTCACCATTCCTTGTTGCCATTCCTTTGCACAAAGGAATGGAGACACCAAATGATTAAGTACCGTACTTGTTGTTTTGTAAACTGTAAACTTATTTTGTAAAAGATGTTATTTTGTCCAATTTTTCCTGCAAACAGGTGCTAAGGTGTGTAACCGTATGGGGTCATCATATTTTTCAAAATTCGCCACACATTGTCTACTGGGGACAGAGGGGTCAGGCACCATCTTCATCCACAGGTATGCCTTTCTAATGTGTGCAGAATATGGGTTTGCATTGTCTTGTTGAAATATCCCTGGAAAAGATGTCATCATGAAGGCAGCATATTTTGCTCGAAAATCTCAGTGTACTTTTCTGCATTAATGCTGCAATCACAGAAGTGTGAGTTACTTTTGCTAAGGGCAATGACACAACTTCATACCATGACAGACCCTGGCTTTTGGACTTTTTGCTGGTAACAGTCTGGATGGTCTTTTTCGTCTTTGGTCTGGAGCACAGGGCATCCATTTCTTACAAAAAAGACCTGAAATACCAATTTGTCTGACCACAATACACATTTCCACTGTGTGACAGTCCATCCCAAATGCCTCTGAGCCCAGAGAAGTTGACAGTGTTTCTGGACACAGTTAATATAAAACTTCCTTTTTGCACAGTAAAGTTTTACCTGGCATTTTTGAATGTAACTCTGTACTGTAGTGCTTGACAAAGGTTTGCCAAAGTAATCCTGAGCCCATGTGGTTATATCAACTATAGATGAATGATAGTTCTTGAAGCAGTACCATCTGAGAGATCAGAGATCATGGGTGTTCAGTGTAGGTTTGTGCCCTTGCCCTTTACGCACCAACATTCCTCCAGACTCCTCGAATTGTTTAATGATATTATGCACCATAGACCATGAAATATCCAAATCCCTTCATATCTTTCTTTGAGGAACATTGTTTTTAAAAATGTCAAATATTTTCTCACGCATTTGATGACAAACTGGAGATCTTTGGCCTATCTTTTCTCCTCAAAAACTGGGCCTTTCCTGGATACTGATTTTGTACCAGATTATGATTACAATCACCTGTTGACATCACCTGTTTCAAATCACATCAATATTTAATTGTTTTACCTCATTACTAGCCCTAAATTGCCCTGTCCCGTCTTTACTTGGAATGGGTTGCAGGTGTGAAATGCAGGAATTGATGTACATTAACAAATGAAATGAAACTGAGGAGACAAAACATGAAATATCTAGGGTTCATACTGTCTGCAGTTAAATTCAAGTCAAAGTAAATTGAGAAATCACTGCTTTTTTTTATTTGCATTTTCCGGACATTACAATTTTTTCTGATTTGCAGTTGTAAAATCTCAGCTACAAATGCAAAAAGGATAACCATTTTATGTATACATTATCACATTGTCATTAGCATTAGTTACATAATAATCATAATGCTTAAAAGTTCATAATCATAAACACCTGCATTATGGCAATGGATGTAGCAAATCTATTCACTTCCACTATTTTTTTTAATTCCACAAATATTTAAATGTACTTCATATATGTTAAACATACAATATAGGGACATTGAATGAATAGCAAAACCTTCATATGAAACACAGCTGTTAACAATTTACACTCCTAAGTACCTTATACATAAGGTATGTCACTGAATACAAATACATTATTCAGACTGAATACAAAGGGAGATATGAATAGTAGGTTGACTATTAGGATTTCTTTTAGAAAGCTTGCCAGAAAGGGCATCAGTTTTGAGACTAGATCCCAGGAAAAGCAACAAAAGAGTCACGCATGTAGAGGAGGAGGTTATTACTTTCCAGTGTGAAGCTAAAGATGAAACAAATAGTGGACATAAACTTCATATAACATATGAAGTTTATCTTTGAATAGTGAACATATTTCATGAGTAAGCACAGTGAATGAATTAAATATTTTTCAACATGAGAAGATATACTTCATATCTTCGAGCCAATGTGTAATATTTTTATTATATAGACACATCCACAAAAAATATGCAAGTTATTCAAAAGAATTTTAATTTTGAGCCAGTTCACCATTTTGACAATGTGTGTCAAATCAGTGGGAAAACATTAGAAATTACCCTCATGAGTGCAGATATTGGAAAATATGTTACTCAGGTCTGGGATGTATTTCATATGAAGAATACAAGTTTTTCAACACGAGAAGATAAACTTCATATCTTCAAGCCAATGTGTAATTTTCTTTTGATAATATAGACACATTCACAAAAACTATGCAAGTTACTCAAAACAATTAATCAATATCCTCATGAGTGAGAATATTGGAAAATGTTATTCAATGTCCATATGAAAAACACAAGTGGTGTATTGCCCAGTAAAACACTTGTGCATATA
>JANZLB010000002.1:19949961-19960201 GCA_026167865.1 Notarius quadriscutis | reverse complement strand
GCATGTCTTTGGACTGTGGGGGAAACCAGAGCACCCGGAGGAAACCCACGCGGACATGGGGAGAACATGCAAACTCCGCACAGAAAGACCCTCGCCAGCCATGGGGCTCGAACCCAGGACCTTCTTGCTGTGAGGCGAAAGCACTAACCACTACACCACCGTGCCGCCCCCACCTCGCAAATGACGCATTGAATTACAGGGGAGCACTTTACGTTGTTGGCTATTATGCATGGGCAACAAATCTAATATTATATGACCAAAAGTATGTGGACACTTGACCAATCACGCCCATATGTGCTTTTTGAACATCCCATTCCAGATTGAATCCCCCACTTTACTGTTATAATATTCTACATTACTCTGGGAAGGCTTTCCAGTAAATTTTGGAGCATGACTGTGGGGATTTGTTCATTCATCCCCAAAAGCATTAGTGAAGTCGGACACTGATGTAGGGTGAGAAGGCCTGGTACAAAGTTCCAATTCATCCCAAAGGTGTTCAATGTGATTGAGATCAGGCCACTTAAGTTTTTCTACTCCAACCTTGGCAAAACAAGTGGTTTGGATCTCAGTTTGTGCAAAGGTCATGTTGGAACAGGTTTGGGACCCTGAGTTCCAGTGAAGGGACATCTTCATGCTACATCATACAAAAGCATTCTGTATAATTGTGTGCTTCCAGCTTTATGGAAATAGTTTGGGGAAGACCCACATACAGATGTGAAGTCATGTTAATTTGTGGTGCAATAACCAAAGACTTCTTTCTATAAGAAATGCCTATTCTATAATATTCTACATTTTCCTCATAAAATGTACTTAATAGAACATCATTTTATACGCAAATGATAATGATCATAAATGAATATGCAAATTATCCTGTGGCATCATCTAGCAACTTTTTGAGCATGCTTGAGCTAATTTCCTCTGAAAAGAGTTGGTCACACTGGTTGTTTACAGTCCCCATTTCTTCACTCCTATGTAAAATGACACTACTGTATATAACTTGATTGCATTGGATATAAAACAGGCTATAATCAAAGTCTCTTCATAAAAGCTGTGAGGGTGATAGGAAATAGGTGCGCATGATTAGTACTCAAGTGAGTGTGATTGTACCAGTGGAGTGAAGTGTTGGGGAATGTAGTCTGTGATGGCCATGTTTGTAGGCCTCAGCTTGTTCTGGGAAGTGGAGTCTCTGATGGATTCCAGCACTGGCATAAGCTTCTTGCGTCCTTGAGTGTTTTTGATGTCTTTGGTAGATAACCATAGTTGGTCACCAGGTTGAAACTGTGAAGTTTCTCCTTGATGTCAGCAAATTACTGGTTTCTTTGAGTCACCTGTTCTAAACACTGTTGTGTGTTGCACCACCCAAACCATTCATCTACTGTGGGCGGGTCTGTAAGATTGGCATTCCAGGGGAACAGGGGTAGCTGGTAGCCAAGTACACATTGGAACAGCTTCAGTTGTGTGGCTGAGTGACACAGATAATTCTGTATGTATTCAGCCCATAGGAGAAACCAAGCCCAATCTTCTTGGTTTCTGAGCAGAAGATCCTTAGAAAACATCCAATTTCCCAATTTACTCATTCAGTTTGTCCATTAGCCTGTGGATGGTAGCCAGATGTAAGGCTTACCAAGACTCCATGGAGACTTTAAGGAGAAGCTATCCCAAACCCTAGAGGTGAACAGAGTACTTCAATCTCCTCAGGGATTCCAAAGTGGCAAAGTAGCAAAACACACATGTAAAGACTAGTTCAGCTGTTTGGAAGGAAGTGGGAAAGCTGGGCAGTGGGACAAAGCATAAAAATTTCAAGAAAATGTCTATGATGACCTTAATCACTGTGTTGCCATCAGACTTTGGGAGGTCAGTGATGAAATCTATGGCAGTGTGGGATCAGGGTCACTGAAAGGTGTGTAGAGGCATGTGTTTCCCTGCTGGGAGGATGTGTGGTACCTTAGTCTGGACACAAGAAGTAAATGATGAGATGAATCCCAAGATGGCCTGTGGTAGGAGTAGTGTGTACAATGCCATTATATGTGGAGGAGACTTGTTGTACTGGGTTTTGGGTGATCCCTCTGTCAATGTCCCAAGTTATAACTCTTAAAATACTCGAAGATGGCATAATGGGTTCTGGACTCTGAGCCTTCTTATTTCCAATGGGGTAAAGGCAGGGCAGTTAGCTTTGGTGTTCTTGGAGCCAAGTCTGTATGAAAGCATGAAAATGAAGCAGGCAAAGAACATCATCCACCGGGCTTGTTGAGAGTTCAGGTGCTTGACAGTTTTCAGGTACTCAAGGTTCTTGTTTTCAGTAATGATTGTGAATGGATGAACTGTTCCCTCGAGCCACCACTCCACTAGGGTGAACTTCAGTGCCAGCAGTTCTCAATATCCTATATTGTAGTTAATTTTAGCTGGTGAAAACTTCTTAGAGTAGAAGGTCACTGTCTGGAGCTTTGGTTTTTCTCCAAATCTTTGAGAGAGCATTGCTCTTATGCCAGATTCTGACGTGTCCACTTCTACAATGAATGGCTTGGTTGGGTCTGGATGTTTCATGATGGGTATGGTGGTGAATGCGGTCTTGAATTTCACGAAGGCTTTATCCACTGCTGTGTTCCATGCCAGATGCTTGGATCCCTTCTTCAATAGGGATGTTAGGGGAGTAGCAGTGAAACTAAAGTCCCTGATGAATCTTTGAAAATAGTTACAAAGCCAAGGAATCTTTGGATCTCTTTGACTGTCTTGGGAGTGGGCCATTCTGTGACTTTTGCCACCTTCTTCTGGTCCATAGCCACCCCTTCAAGGCCAATGATATATCCCAGGAACAAGATGGCAGACACATGGAACTCGCATTTCTCATCCTTCACATAGAGTTGATTTTCTAAGAGAAGGGACAGGACTTGCATAACATGCTGAACATGAGTCTTCAGAGAGGGTGAGTTAGTCAAAATGTCATCAATGTATGCAATCACAAATTCTTCTAACATGTCCACTAAGACATCATTGATGAGCCGTTAGAAGACTGAGGGTGTGCAAGAGAGCCCATATGGCATGGTGCAGTACTCAAAGTGACCAAAGGTAGTGGTAAATGCCATCTTCCATTTGTCACCCTCTCTGATCCAAATGAGATTGTAAGTATGACGTAGATCAAGTTTTAAATATCTTGGCTGAATGGAGCTGTTCAGGGCTAAGGGGATCAGTGGGAGGGGATATCAGTACTTGACTATGATCTGGTTGAGCCATCAATAATCAATACATGAACAAAATCTCCCTCCTTTCTTCTCCACAAAGAAGTGGTAGAGGGGCAGATGTAACCTTGCTGCAGTGCCTCCTGGACATATTCCTCCATAGCTTGCTGTTCAGAGAGGAGATAAAATGCAATTACATGCTGGCATAGTACCTGGTAGCAGTTCTATGGTACAGTCATAGGTTCTGGGAGGGGTAAGCCACTAGTTTTAGCTTTGCTAAAGACCTCATGGAACTCATGGTATTCTAGGGGCATGTCTGTGGGGGATTGGGCTTCAGGACTCTCTTGCTTACTATAGTGGGAGGGTCACTTCATGATTTCCATGTCATACTATGATATTTGATGGTCATGAATGTGCTTCCACAGGAATCCAAGGATGATGGGGTGTTTAGCAGTGACGGTGATGAGAAAGGAGATGTGTTCCTGGTGGAGAGCACTGACTTGGAGCAGAAGGGGTTTCTTGAATAACATGATAGTTTTGTCTCCTATAGGTCCTCCCTGAATGGCATGAATCTTTAGGGGATGCTGTAGTGGTTACGTGGGTATGTTACACTTCATGATAGTATTGTGGTTCATGAAAGTCCCTGGTGCTCCAGAGATCATCAGTGCCAAGAGGACAGAAACATTGTCTGAGTGTTCTATCTGTACATTTAGCCTGAAAAATTGCTGAGTGGATACATGAGGAGGTGGAGGTCCTCTCAATGGGATTGGGTTAGACCAAGGCTTTTTCAAGAGCAAGGCACTGTGCCACAAAGTGATTGGAATGACCACAGTAGAAAAACAACTTTTTCTCTTCTTTATTTTTCATATCCTATGGGACTTAGTCATGTTTGCCCGAGCTGTATGGGCTCTGAGAGGTCAGTTTTAGATTGGGTGCTCACCACCCCATTGTGCACTTGATGATTGCAGATGAGATGGCCCAAATGAATGGCGAGATCGATCAGAGAATCGATGGACATTTTGTCATCACGGCAGGCCAGCTCTGTGATCACTTCCTGGTTGAATGTCTGGAGGGAAGCAGCTTTGACTGCAGGTTTGTTCCATCCACTTCCTGCAATGAGAGTATGGAACGTCAATGCATATTCAGCCACATTTCTTTTCCCTTAGGTGACAGTTAAGAGCTGCTCTCCAATTTCCTTGCTTTCTGGGTTGAATAGTTGAAAACTGATTGGAAATGTTCCAAGTGGTCATATGAGTAGTGGGCTGAGGAATTGTGTGATCTTTTGTTGGTCTAAGACACCCTCTTGGCCAGAAGAGTACAGTGAACATTGTAGCAGGAAGCCTTTGAACTGGGAAGTTTCTCCCACATATTTGTTGGGACTGGAGATAAGTGAACTGAAGTTTGCAGTCAGTGTCCTTTGGGAAATGAAGGTGGTGGAGATAATGCTGGTGAGCATGTTTAACTTGGCGTCCAGCTCGACCAGATGTTGTTGATCTTCTACCAGCTTTCCCTGGGCTACTATGGCTTTATGCCAGTTTGATTCTCTTGCTGCATCCATGGGGATGGCGAAGTAATCCATCATGTGACAGAGTCAGAGACGGATGCAAGTGCAAGTTAGAAATTTTATTTGAAAACTAGGAAATAAATCTAAAATCTGAATCAAAACTCATAATCAAGAACAGGCAAAAGGACAGGTGCTCTGCAAACAACAATATTAGGCCAAAAGTCCTAAAATACAAAAAACAGATAGCAAGGCAAGATCAAAACCAGTATTAATACACAGAATCAAAGGCTTAGTAAGTTCAGGTAACAAACACTGAGCATTACTTCACAAAGAGGCTGTTTATAAAGGCTGTGAGGGTGATAGAAAACAGGTGCACATGATCAGTACTCAGGTGATTATGAATGTGCCAGTGGACTGAGGTGCTGGGGATTATAGTCCATGGTGGCCATGTTTGTAGGCCACAGTGGTTTCTGGGAAGTAGAGTCTCTGATAGATTTTGGCACTGGCATGACACTTTATATGCACCTAAGACTTTTGCACAATAATGTTCATATCAGAGAATCCTAAATCCTACTGCAATTGCAAAGCTATTTTGTCACGCATAATTGTCACACTTTATGCACATGGAAATTGCATGAAGGCCATATCATATACAAAAATGTCTATGCTTGCATGGATGATGTCCCACTTTATACTGACCCGTATAAACATTACAGCATCAAAAAAAACACACAGAGACCTCTCGGATACACATACACTCTTATTGTTTTTGATAAAGACTGTTAGAAAGCAGTGTTGCTCTCAGGTTCTGTCCTGGTTTCCCCTCAGCATGGTAGCTGGTTCTGTGTTCTGTGGTTCTGTGGCTTGCTCTCAAACAGGTCAGATGGAGCAGTGAGCAGTGGGAGCAATGTGGCCCAATGCAAAACATACACCCCGTCCAAAGAAAAGAGGCTCTGTGTTTTGGAAGCAGTGGAGTGTCCATGTGGAAAAGCAATAAAGAACAGTAACTGAGGGTAGAGAGAGGCAATGATGAGTTATTTAATGGTTTACACACAACCATTCACATCATTGACCCATTTTGCTTATTCATCCACTGTTATAAGCACATGCACAAATCCACCAGAATGTGGCGTTGCATTGCAGCTGAATGAGTCACTTGTATAACACACCTTTCCATTAAGTGCTTCCTAGGTACAACAAAGCAGATTTTTTGACACACTTGTATTGTAGACTGAGTACACCCCCCACCACCACCTTTTTAAAATCAAACTTAGAAAATTGTTGCATTGTGTATCACAATGCTGCCATCCAAATGTATTATTGATATTAGCCCTCCAGGTTTCTATAAATACAATACCTGAAATCAAATGTAATAAGTTCAGAGTTTGCTACTTTCTAATTAACTAATCAAATAACCACAAAATGCACGACTGACTCTAACCGCCATACCTTGACATTTTTTCACTCCTCCCCTCCCCCTCTCCTACTCGCATTCAGTCTTTGTCTCTTGCTCTCTTTTCCTTTCCTCCCCCTTCTTGCTGTCTCCTCTTTATTTTTCTTTGCCCAAGGGGCTTCAGTAAATGAAGGGGGTCCACTGTGCATCACTTATGCTGTTGACATGTGGTAGCAATTTCCCCAGGTTACGTTAAGACTACTCTCTCTCTCTCTCTCTCTCTCTCTCTCTCTCTCTTTCTCACATGTGGTGTATGGTCTCACCAGGTCTGTTGTATACAAGCTTAACCAATTTTGTGTGTGAAAATACACGCATATCATTATTTGATTAAATTTGAATGTGAAGGTCTCCATATTGAGACCTACTCAATACTTGCAAAAAAAAAAAATCCTTACAAAAATAAAAAAACACAGTCAAGTTCTCAGAGTTTCCTCCATCTGTCCTCATCCGTACTATATGAGGCATGTCCAGAGAACCTGGAAAGAGTGGTTTCTTTGCTTTCTGAAAGATGAGAATAAAAGAGGGAAAGCCAAGAGAGGGATGAGGTTAATGTCTCTAATTTATATCAACCACCTTAAGGAAAACACCTTTGCACCTTGGTTGATTTAGTTCATTAAATACCTGAGGAATTTAGGAAAAAAAAAAAAAACACAACAGCACACAAACAGTAATAACAAAAACATCTTGTGTCCATTTGTGTGTTACAGAAGGTTCTGGAGGTAGCTAAAAAGGAAAAGCAAAATATCTTACTCTAATTAGCTCTATTTGCTCCCATTCATCCAGGCAATGAGTTGACAGCATAATGGACACCTCAACCTCAGTCTGAAAAGTGTGGTTGACCCTTGGCCTGGAGTCAGAGGTCATCCAGGATCTAAATGTTCCTCTCTGTGTGAGAGGTGTATGTTTGTCTGTGTTTCTCATAACTTGTATTGGGCAGGGGTACAAGTGCTTATTTTAGATGGATAGTTACGTCTATGCTGTTTTTAGCAACTGGAAGAGGAAACTGCATTCACTTTTGTCAATTCCGCTACTTAACTGTTGTATACATTATCCAATGACAGTAATTTTTCCTTAACCTCCTTGACCTTGGGTTAATGTACAAATAACTGCCTTCTGGGCTTTTTTGTGTGTGCAAATAAAGATCCTTAAAAAATCCTTTAAAAACAAAATGATGATGTGGAGGTATGCATACATGTTTTATGTGATAATTCTACACCTGCATTAATTAAAAATCTAATGACATAAAATGTTTATAAAACAGTTTGGTTCTGAAACATTTTGCTATAAGTCTCCCATAGCAACAACACCATCATATGTTATATATAAATGTCAGGGCCAGAGACAGACACTGCTAGCCATGTATTTTCTAAGGACCTATGTTAACAATCCTTGGACTTGATCCCTAAACGCAGAATGTTTGTCATGCGTTTATTAGATGTTCATTTCTGCATGTGTGAAAGGAATTTCTGTTTGTTTTGGGGAAAAAGACAGCCTGTCCGCTTCCCACTATAGTCATATGATCTGTGCAGGTACAGGATGCAGGCTTGTGTAATGAAAATTTACGGTGTAAAAATCTTACCTTTGATTAATCCTTCTGCTACCTGTCATTGTTTGAAGACGGAAACTGTCGAGTCGTAAAAATGTCAGGAGCAGACGAAGATTAGGAGCAGGATGTGGGGGGAAGCATTTGGGAGCGGACAGGAAAAATAATCAAGCGCCGAGCGGCTCATACCAATTTGAAGCATGTCCCATCGCCGTGCTCCAAGCTGGGTGATAATGATGATTAATGGCAGATAGGATGCTGTGAGTGAGACTGTGTGTATGTGAAGGTGGAAAATATGACGAAGAAGTGAGCTCTAAATGGCTCCCTATAGAGCAATGGAAGTCCTGTGATCAGTTCAAACAGCATTTAAAGTTTATTTATTTTTTTTTTTAGGTGAGGTCATTGTTGCTGAAAAGTAATGACATTGATGGGCTTTATTTTTAATAGTGTGCACTATGAAATATTACCCAAACAAAATTGAATCAGCCAGAGTCTATTAAAAGGTGATCTAAGGATATATAAAAGTAGGACTATTTGTGAATATATTCATGTGTCTGGCAGTATGAATGTGATTTTTTTTAATGAAGACTAAAATAAGGACTGTATGTGTATTTGTCTGTGTGAGAAGTAAGAATGAACCAAGGAACCTCAGTCCTGCAATGTGTAAAATATACTGTTAGTAAGGAGAAAAGGTGATACACAACCTCTGTTGCTGAACAGATGTTAGGAAGGAAAACTGCATATTCAACATTCTTGGAGAAGGTGGAGCAGGTGCTCAAGAGGGTATTTGCTACTGACTACTTACTGCTACTGAAGGACTTCACTGCTCATGTTGGGAATGACAGAGATACTTGGAAGAGCATGATCAGGTGTAAATGTCTCTTGAACCAGTGAGACATTTCTTGAAAATGTTATTAGATTTCTGTGCATGTCACAGTGGTAGCTCAGTGATTAAGCTACCAGTTCTAAGGTCTTGAGTTCAAATCCTAGCCCTACCAAGCTCCCCCTGCTGGTCCCTTGAACAAAGCCTGCTCAGTTGTATAAATTGTGATAAATGTAATTTATCATACGGACGCAATCATGTGCTCTTAATGAAACCACTGGGAAAAGTCACGTGACTGGGCAGATGTGGATTTTTGAATCTTGTCTGGGAAAAGCCATATGTGGCCCCGGACCTGTTTTTCTTGCTTCCGCCATTTTCATTTTTGCGTTGCATTGTTACTTTGAAAAATGAGTGACACAACTGAGCACAGTAAAAGTAAATTTTATTACCCAGATTATCAGACACAGACCTAATTGAACAGCTGAAATTGTCAAAGAAAATGGAAAAAGGGTACTTTCGGAAAAAAAAATTCACTTGTTTATACAAGGAAAACAACAAGAAAACACTGTAAACTAAGTACAACATGAACATTTTCAAAAGATTTCTTGATGAAGCTAAGGAGCAAAGAGACATAACAGTCATCTCCTCTAAGGAAATGGACAGCTTGCTATGTAGTTTCTATGTACAAGCGAAGAAAACAGGAAATTTAGACTACGAACCTGACACTTTGGCTTCCTTTTTGCAAAGTATTCAATGCTACTTTGACAACAACAGTAAGATAAATATCCTGAAAGATGAAGACTTTAAAAAGTCCAGGGAAGTCCTGAAGTCCAAGTGTAGAGACTTCATAAAAAACAGAAAAGGCAACAAACCAAATGCCACAGAAACCTTGACTGGTGGAGATGTCGATCATATTTTTGAAGAAAGCAATTTTGGTATGTGCGATCCCGAAGTGTTGTCCCATATGATGTGGTTCTTCATCACTTTGCACTTTGGCCACAGAGCAAGACACGAAGCAAGGCAGTTAAAGCTTGGAGATATCAAGCTTAAGAAAGACCAGACAATCCAAGAAAAATACCTTGAATGGAAGAAAGAGAGAGAGAGAGAAACGAAGACAAGACATGGAGACGGAAATGAACATCGCTAAGTGTTTCATCCAAAGGCATATGCAACTGGAGACCATAAATGTCCTGTATTTTGCTATAAGCAGTTTGTTTCAAGGCACCCTGATGATGCTAAACATTATGAATCGCCTTTTTTCCTTGCTGTTAATCATTACCATAAACAAGCTGATCAAGTGTGGTTTCTAAACAGGCACATGGGGAAAAATAAGATCAGTCAATTCCTCTCAAGTGCCATGAAGAACTAGGCTATGGTGGAAAACAACAGAAGGATTTCAAACCACTCTGTTCATAAAACCTGCATCAAAACTCTCCTTGACAGTGGAGTTTCTCACAATAGTGTAGCACAACTCAGTGGCCACAAAAACTTAAAAAGCCTTGACAGCTATTCTGTAGCTTCTCATGAACAACAGCATAATAGATCTAAAATCCTCAGTGGAAAAGAGAATTGTCCATGTGGTACTTCTCACCAATCACCAAAACTGTCGTGCAGTGGCCTTCAACTCAAAAGAGAAAAGCACCAGAGGCAGAAGGCAGTGGATTGTTTACTGGAGCAAACATTGGTGTAATAAATATAGTCTTGTTCTTCCAGGTGCTAGTGTCACATCCATTATTCCAGG
>JANZLB010000002.1:19860629-19870804 GCA_026167865.1 Notarius quadriscutis | reverse complement strand
AACCAGACTCAAAAGGGAACCCATCCTCATTTGGGCAACAACAGACAGCCTAACTATAATAACAGTTTTAATATGAATATCTAGAATAATATGAATATGAATAATATGAATATCTAGAAATACTGAAGCAAAACTTGTAGAAGGCTACAACAAGCATTTGATTCAAGTTCAGGCAAATAAAAAGCAAGGTTACCAAATACCAACAAAGTGTAGGAAACATTTTGACCCACTGGAAATCTGATTTAGTAAACAAAAGCTGAAATAAAAAAGTAAACTACCCTTTATTGAAATGACCAGACGTTTTATTGAAATAATAAGGGGGCAGAACTAATTGCTTTCACACAGGAAATGTATTCTAACATGAAATGGGTATTTATGAAAAGTTGAGTTTGACTGTGAACTTTTGGTCTCAACTGTGCATAATGTTTAAAATGTATTTTAGGTTATTTAAACATATATTGTGGCTGCTATTACTGTCTGAGGGTAAAGTAACAGATCCTGCACACTGAGTAAAACCACAGTAGCAATCAACAACAGTGAAAAATTACTTCTTGTATGGCTCTTTAACACTCCATAAATAAACACAAAAAGTTTATTATTAATATTCTGGCATATTTCAGTTCTAAAATATATTCATCAGGTTTATTGAGGTTATATTTGCATTCTGTAAAGAATCTATAAATCAAACAGGTTTGATGCTGAAAACCATAATGTTAAGTAATGTGGACAGTGGTAAAATAAAGATGAACAGGTGTACAATATACAGCACCAGACATAAGTTTGGACACAGCTTCTAATTCAAGGTTCTTTCTTTATTTTTAATAATTAAAAGTCAATTCATGTCTTAAAGTAATGATAGATGATGTCATTTCTCTTTATTTAGTTGAATGGTTCTTGACATGGATTACTACAGTTGTGGAATAGGGCTATTTACTGTATTTTAATTATTCACTATTTACTGTTTGATCTGAAACACATGAAGAAGGCAAGAAACTCGTCCACTAATTACTTTTTGAAGAGGTACACCTGTCAACTGCAAAGCATTCCAGGTGCCTACCTCATGAAGCTGGTTAAGATAATGCCAATAGTGTGCAAAGTGTCATGAAGGTAAATGCTGGATACTTTGAAGAATCAAAAATATCAAACATGTTTTTTTTTTAAATACTTTATTGTTTACCACATAATTTGATATATGTTCCATATGTTATTTCATTGTTTTGACATCTTCAGTATTGTTCTACATTGTAGAAAATAGTCAAAATGCAGAAAACTCTATGAATGAGTTAGGGTGTATAAACTTTTATGTTCACAGTCACCTGCAGCGAGTGAGAGACAAAACAGGACAGGAGAGCCAAATCACAGATACAGGGTAATATTAAGCTCAAAAGTGAGACTATGACAGTATTTTCTTCTTCTTCTTCTTCTTCTTATTATTATTATTATTATTATTATTATTAGTCGTAGTAGTAGTAGTAGGTAAATTTGTATTCTCTTAAAAATCTGTAAATCCAGTCGCAGATTTGAGGATGAAATTCAAACTAGAATTTTAAGTAATGTATTGTAGTATGACCCTAATGTGGGTGGAATATTGAAGCGTGGCAGGCAGGAAATGAGGTGAACACAGACTTAATTTTGTGTGTTCTTGACTTTCACTTTTCAGCACTTTTTATTGTTTCACAGTCTCACTCTGAGACACACACGCGCAACACACAGACATGCACTGGTCGGGAGAGATCCTCTCTCTTTGCTTTCTTCCTCCTTTTCTACCTTCCATCCTCACTGCAAAACACACACAGACACAACATTAATCGACAACATGTGTACTGACTTTGGTACTCGCCTTTCCTGGCTCCACCCTCCATTCACAAACCAATACTTGGCCATGCCCTTGCTGCCACATACCTCCACCGCCTGACTCAGGCCGGGTAGCTGTCTGGCCTGCAGTGGACTCCCCCCTCTGATGGGATAGGAAGTCCACCACCACCATCTGTGCCCCTGGCCTGCGGACCACCTCGAAGTTAAATGGCTGGAGGGCTAGATACCAACAGGTGATCTGCATATTGGCATCCTTCATGCGGTGGAGCCACTGGAGGACCGCATGGTCCGAACAGAGGGTGAAAGGGCACCCCAGCAGGTAGTACCGGAGGGTGAGGACCACCCACTTTATGGCCTGGCACTCCTTTTTGATGGTGCTGTACTTACTTTCACACATTGAGAGCTTGCAACTGATGTACAGCACTGGATATTCCTTGCCCTCCACTTTCTGGGACAAAATGGCCCTCAGTCCTCTGTCCAATGCATCCGTCTGTAAAATAAAAGGGAGAGAAGTCAGGGGAATGTAAAAGTGGCCCTCCACACACATACAGTGCAGCTTTTACCTTGGTGAAGGCCTGTTGGCACTGCTCCATCCACTGGACCGGATCTGGTGCCCTTTTTAGTGAGATCAGTCAACAGGCTGGTGACAGCCAAATAATTAGGTATGAACCTGCAATAGTAGCTTGCCAGCCCCAGGAACTGTCTCACCCCCGTTTTGATCTTGGGCCTCAGGCAGGTTGCAATCGCTACAGTCTTGTCAATTTGGGGATGCACTTGCCCATGAGCCATGCTCAATCGCACACTTTTTCGGGTTAGCTGTGAGACCTGCATGCCTCAGTGACTCTAGGACAGCCCAAAGGTGTTCTAGGTGCTGCAGTCAATCATTGCTATATATAATAATGTCATCAAGGTAGGCCATGGCATAGGCAGTATGGGGGTGGAGGATCTTGTCCATGAGCTGCTGGAAGGTAATGGGAGCCCTAAATAACCCAAAAGGAAGCATGCCAAACTGGTGTAATACAAACAGTGTGGAAAAGGCAATTTTCTCTCGGGACAGAGGAGTGAAGGGGATCTGCCAAAATCCCTTTTTCAAGTCCAGTGTTGAATAAAAGTGAGCAGTGCCTAATTGATTGAGCAACTCATTAATGCGAGGCATTGGGTACGTGTCAAATTTAGACACCACATTGACTTTTCTGTAGAACCGGACCGACCTGTCAGTCTTGGGAACCAGGACCACTGGGCTGCTCCAGTTGATTATTCCCATTTCAAGCATGGCCTTGAGTTTGTCTCAAGCCACCTTTTTTTGTGTTTGAGCAAGCGGTATGGGTGGCTACACACCACCCCTCTGGGGGCATTTCAGTGTGGTGTTCTATGAGGTGGGTGTGGCCAGGAAGGGGTGAGAACACATTGGAAAATTCCATTTGCAACCTGGCAACCTGAGTTGGGCCAGTGAGAGGTGATCTCCACAGGGGACTGGAGCAGTTTGAGTAGTTACTTTTTTCCAGCCCCAGCTCTGCCTTCTCCAGAACTACCGATGCCAATGCCACAGGGACCCCCTTGTTCCAATGTTTTAGGTTGAGGTGGAATATTTGTAGTGCCCCACCCCTATCCATTCACCTTACCTCATAGTCAACATCCCAGATGTGACCTCGATGAGCCCTTGCCACTTGGTGACCAATTTGGAGCTCAAAGTGGGCAATAATATGAGCACTTTATCTCCTGGGGTGAACTCTAAGGCTTGCACCCCTGTTATACATCTGGGCTTGATGTTCTTGTGTCTGCCATAAATTCTCCTGGGTTAAGTGTGCAAGGGTGTGGAGCTTTGTGCACAGGTCGAGAATGTACTGAATTTTGTTTTTACTAGTTGAAGGTCCCTCCTCCCAGTTTTCCCACAGCTTGTCCAAAATCCTGTGAGGCTTTTGCCCATATAACATTTTGAATGGGGAAAATCCCATGGAGGCCTGCGGGACCTCTCATACTACAAATAACAGGGGCTTGAGACATTTATCCCAATTACATGCATCTTCACTTACAAACTTCCAAATTAGATTTTTAAGTGTTTGATTGAACCGTTCCACTAAACCATCTGTTTGTGGGTGATAGATGCTGGTGTGGATGGATTTAATTCCCAATGACCCATATAGCTTGCAAAGTGTTTGTAACATAAACTTAATGCCTTGGTCAGTCAGGATTTCTTTGGGAATCCTGACTCTGGAGATGACATGGAAGAGTGCCTCTGCAATACTGCATGCTGAAAAGTTCCGCAGTGGCACTGCATCCAAATGTCGCATTGCATAGTTCACCAGGACTAAAATAAAGTGATATCCCTGTGCTGACTGATCTAATGACCTGATGAGATCCATGTCAATTCTTTCAAAGGGGGTCTTGATCAGAGGGAGAGGGCGCAAAGGCACTTTTGGGGTGGCCGCTGGATTTACCAGTTGGCATTTGCGGTACACCACACCGCACACCACTGACGGACATCCCCATGAATCCCTGGCCAATAGAAGTGGGCCATTATTTGGGCTAGTGTCTTATCCTGACCTAAATGTCTGGCCATTGGATTAAAGTGAGCCACATGGAACACGAGTTCCCTATGGCTCTTTGGGATTAACAACTGGGTTACCTGTTTGCTGGTTTGAGTGTTGTGCATCACTTAATGCAGCCTGTCATTAATAATTGCAAAGTATGAGAAGGAGGGTGTCGTGTTTGGCTGGAGGGGTTGACCATCGATTACTCTCACTTGGTCAAATGCATTACACAGAGTCTCATCTCACATCTGCTTTAATGGGAAATCCTCAACAGAATCCCCAAGAAAGGGAGGAGGGGTGAGCTTCTCCTCCCTCCTCATATTGCCCTGACAAGGTACTGATGTAGACAGCTCTGAGACAGTTTCCCCAGTCAATGCTACACCAGGAACCCCTGTGACATGTTACTGTAGGACCTGCCCACTACTACATATACTATTAAACCTCTAAACCCGGGCCAATTGGTTCCCCAAATCAGTGGGTGGGTGAGATGCAGGTTAACATTCATGAACATCCCTGTGCACACACAAAACCTTCACCATTTGTACTCTCTCCAGTACCTCACCTTGCACCAGGCTTTGGTGACTTGAGGTCTGATTACAGCCGGAATCCACCAATGCATGATACGTATCCCCTTGAATACTCACTGGTATATGATACGCTCTAGACCGATCGAGGATGGTCTCTGGCGTGTCGGGGATCTGGACCACAGGTCCCACCTCCATCGCAGAGCACTGGCCCTGGAGATGCCCAGGTTCCCCACAGTGCCAGCATACTGGCCCAGGCTTCACCTCTGCACCAGTGATATGGGAGTCACTCACCTGGAGGGTAGAAAACACAGACACAGAAGAGGAAAAAGGGAGGGGGACCCCATAGGTATGGCAAGCTGGCTGGCGGGGGCCCTGCCTCCATGGTAGGGGAATGGGGCAGGGATGGGGAGAGGGACTAGAGGAGGAAGGAGAAGGAGAGAGAAAAAGAGAAGAGGTGGAATATCCGCCTGCCACCAGAACTGCCACCAAATGGTCCTCTGCCAACTCTGTGGCTTGATCCAGTGATGTTGGGTGGTGACACTGGACCCACTCTGCTGTTCCTTCTGGAAGCCATGCAGTAAACTGCTCCAGTGTCACCAAGTCGATGATTCCCTCAGCATCGCAGTCCTCCACCCTCAGCCACCTCCAGCAGGCATCCCAGAGCTGTTGGCGAACACAAACGTGAACAGCCGGCTGACTTCCTCCAATGTCATTGTGCAGAAGTGCTGGTGGTGTTGTTTTGGGGAGTTGCCGACATGCTGCAGGATGGCTCGTTACAAGTTGGCGGAGACAAGCTGACTGTTGGCGGGGAGCTGTTGCATGGCAAGTTGCACCTCTCCAGTCAGCAGTGGTAGAAGACATGCTGTGCGCTGCTCAACCAGCCACCCCCATGGTTTGGCCAGTTGCTCAAAGAGCATGATGAAAGCTTCTGGATTGTTGTGCAGCCCCATCTTGGTGAGTGTAATGTGGGGTGGGTCCGCAGTGGTGGCAGTCGAAGACCCCGCTGATGCGAGCAGGTGCCGGAATGCTTGGCAATCTTCTTGCTGGGCCAGCAGCAAGGCTTCAAAGCATTGTTCCTGTTGCTTTTGGAGAGTGATCAGCACTGGGTGCTCGCTCTGTTGGGTGGCAGTGAGGGCATAGACAAGGTCCTTGAGTGGGGAGGACTCTATGGGTGGTCTGCTTTAGTATCCCGGCTTTCGGCACCATTGTAGTATGTCCCTGACATGGGTGGAATACTGAAGCACAGCAGCCAGGAAATTAGGTGAACACAGACTTTATTTTGCATTTTCTTGACTTTTGCTTTTCAGCACTTTTTATTGTTTCATGGTCTCACTCTGAGGCATATATACACACAATACACACACATGTGCTCTGGTCAGGAGAGAGTCTCTCTCTTCGCTCTCTCCCTCCTTTTCTACCTTCTATCCTCACTGAAAAATACACATAGATACAACATTAATCAACATAAGGTGTCCTGACTTTGCCACTCATCTTCCCTGGCCCCACCCTCCATTCACAAACCGATGCTTGGCCATGCCCCCACAGCTACATGTGTATAATGGTGTAATGGTGCAATGATGGTGTACAAGTGTATAATATATAACATTTTTGGTTTTCACAGTGCCCTGCAGCGAACAAGAGACAAAACAGAACAGAAGATCATGATCAGAGATGCAGGGTAAGATCAAACTGAGAAGTGAGACCAGGACAGTGGTATTATTTTTATGCTGGTGTTGTAAACATCACTTTCTGCGAGTATTTCAACAGACTGATTAGATTATCAAGTACCTATTTCAGAGATTCAAATAAAATTTCAGAGATTGTTCTTGGTATCTCACCACATGTCTCTTAACATTTTACAGGTGTAAGTCTGTAGCCACTGAACCTCATCTTCAGAAGCAATGCAAATTAAATCTGATAAAGAGGTTTCAGCATGTAAATGAAGTGATATCAGACCAGGGAAACCCAACACTTCTCAATGAGATCTACACAGAGATCTACATCACAGAAGGAGACAGTGGAAAAGTCAATAATGAACATGAGGTGATACAGATTGAGGCAGCATCCAGGAGAGCAGCAACAGAGGAAACACCCATCAAATGCAATGACATCTTTAAACCCTTATCTGAAGAAGACAAACCCATCAGGAACATTCTGACAAAGGGAGTCGCTGGCATTGGAAAAACCGTCTCTGTGCAGAAATTCATTCTAGACTGGGCTGAAGGGAAAACAAACCAGGAAGTTCATCTCATATTTCCACTTCCTTTCAGAGAGCTCAATTTGATGAAGGATAAAAACCTGAGTCTGATGGAGCTCCTTTGTTTCTTTTTTAAGGAGATAAAAGAAATGAACATCTTCAATCTGCACAAAGTAGTTGACATTAAGAAGTTGCACTGCTGCACACACTGTAAATGTTTTGCTAAGATAAAATACACCCCACATTTTAGGATTCCGGAGATTGCCGAAGCAAGTGAGCAACAGTATCACATGACCACCATGGGGCATGTTTGACCTACTTTTAACCAAAACAAGTCGGCATGGGCAAACATGGCGGACTCCATTCTCCTGCCAGCTAAAAGCCAGCAGAAAAGAAAAGGAAAATATGAAAGTGAATCAGCTAGAAAGCATGTCACAAAAGCAAAATAATTTTCATGAAGGCACAGATCAACCACTGGAATCAACTGATAGATGAAACAGGTGCAAAATCTGATGAAGAATCTGCTGCGCTTGTCTTAGATTGAGTCCGAGTATGGATTTTTACACCTAATGTTCTGATCTTACAGAGAAAAAACAATAACACAAAAGTAGCAGCAGAGAAAGAATATATTCATCTTTTGTTTCATGGATCTATTCGCAAATATCAACCAAAAACTACATACCTGTAACTCAAAACTCTCTGAGGTCAATGCAGAGTCATGATGTTTTCTGCATGTTGCCATCTTGGTGTAACATAGTTCCATAATTATACTAATTTGAATGTGAGTGTGAATGGCTGTCTGTGTCTATGTGTCAGCCCTGTGATGACCTGGCGACTTGTCCAGCGTGTACCCCGCCTTTCGCCTGTAGTCAGCTGGGATAGGCTCCAACTTGCCTGCGACCTTGCCTGGATAAAGCAGCTAGAGATAATGAGATGAGATTATACTAATTTGTTCAAGCTCCTCATGTTTGGCTGTTTCCTTGAGCCATACTGTTTGATCAAGTTTTTGGTCACATGTCATAGCAAAATGGATATTAGCCTTGTCATTGAGTTCAAACCATCTCAATACTAGCTGTCAAATTACCCATGATGCACGTGCTGTCACTGACAATTTATAGAGATGTTTAAAGGTACTGACTACATCTCATCAGCATGATATTGTTCTGGCGGGCCACAGGAATATGCCATATACAATTTAAAAAAATTTAAATTTCAGATGACTTTGCAGTCAGTACCTTTAAACATCTCTAAAGTGTCAGTGACAGCACGTGCATAATGGGTAATTTGACAGCTAGTATTGAGATGGTTTCAAAACTGAATCTACAAGGCTAATATCCATTTTGCTATGACATGTGACCAAAAACTTGATCAAACATCTGCACGCATTATAGGAGCAGCATACACATGGTTAGAAAGTAATTCAAAATATTTTTACATTGTTTCAGAGAAACTTGTTAGGTTTCTTAAGGTGGTGATAAATTTATCAGAATTCAGCCAGCATAACATTCAGCTGGTTTTCTCAGACACCCACAAATATATTATATATTACACATACATGATAAATTGCATTCTATTTTTTAATATATTGCACTATCTTTCTGTTTTGTAAGGCCAAAGCATGTTATGCCACAGGACATTGAAATCAAATAACTCAGAGGGCATTGCACTTTTAAACCCACAACCTACAATTCAAGATTTGCCAAAGAACATCAACATCAATTCCAACAATATTCTGGTAGCTGGATGTGAGGGTTGTTTGTACAGGTTTATTTGGCTTAGAAGATTGATTTCTGAACTGGCAATGCATTACACCGATAAAGTGTACTGGACATCGTTGGTGGGTTTTTTTGGAGAATTTTGTGTGCATCTCTGATGTTTGTGTTTACTGTGTGTGTGCTGTTGTGATTTCAGAGGGAAGCCTTATGGGAGTGCATTCTAATCCAATCACCACAGACATCGCACTGATTCATTTTCTTCATCATGTTAAATCTGGAATGGGTTCTTCTTCCAGAAGTCATTTAGGAATGGTTTTCTTTGAGTCTTCTCATAATCTAAGATACAATTCTGAATCGTAGCATTTCATCAAGGTCACAGAATTATTTGCTAGATAGCGATAGCATAGCAGTTTCCATAGTGCCTAGAGACAGCAGCCGCATGGATTTGCTCAGTGACAGCTGTGCTTTTATTAGAATGGAGACAAATAATTAGCTCTTTATGATCTTTACTAATTGTAGGCTTAAATGTAAAGAAAATCTTGCCTGTCCAGGGGTGTGAGGTGAGAATGTAATGCACAGAGACATATGAATTAACATAGCATGTTTTATTCTGAGACGGGGGGATTTTAGCATGGCCTGCTGTCTACGCACCCCATAGTGTTCTTTTCCCCAGAGGAGTTGAATAAATCTCACACAACAGCTGGAGAAAATTAATGAAATTAGCCATAATGGAAGTCCCACAGGAATAGAGGTATGTGGGTCTGTCAGGTGCAAGAGAAGAGAATCTACCAGAGAGCTTCTTAATTGGCACAAGGAATAGATCAGGACTCACAGCCATCTTGTAGCACACAGTGAGAAGAGCTGTTTTGAGAGTTTTTGACAGATAACAGTGTGTTCCTGTAGAAGGCACAGAAGGGGAGGGGGGATGGAAAGAAAAAAAAAGTCTTCAGCTAATTAAAATGTACCTCAGTGGAATGTGATCACCTGTCACTGTCTCCTGGTTATATTACAGTACTATTATTCTCATGAACCACAGAAGACAAAATGAATCCTACTTTTCAATGAAAATTTGACATGAAAAGACTCATGAGACACATCCCCTTGTACGGCTAGCATGCTATATTTATCAAGGCTATAGAAAAAGGTACAGTCTCCAGATATTACCACTACAAATGACTGACATTTTAATTAAATGGTAATGATCTTTTATTATGTAACATTTTATATCATAACCTATATCTGAAAAAGTTAATACAATTGAAATTTAAGGGATGCTTACAAAAAGAGAACCAGTCTCATCTGTTCAAAAACATCTCATCTCATTATCTGTAGCCGCTTTATCCTGTCCTACAGGGTCACAGGCAAGCTGGAGCCTATCCCAGCTGACTAC
>JANZLB010000002.1:19691163-19705001 GCA_026167865.1 Notarius quadriscutis | reverse complement strand
GTTCTCTCACACACACACACACACACACACACACACACACACACACACACACACACACACACACACACACAAAACCACATGTTGGGGAGCACAGCTGTCCTTCTCTTGTTACTGGCCATCTGAAAGACACACAGACACACATTAATAGACAGCCAGTAATTTGACACTGGTGTAACTCGTCACCTGTTACCTGCTGGTTCAACCAACAGGTAACATCGGCAGTGAACTTTCCTTATCGTTCACTGCCGAAGCTCGACCACACCCTCACTGCCACACCTGGTCATTCAGTACATTCAGGGAGTCTACTGACTTTATTGTATTGCCGCATAATGCTGAGCCTCGACCTGACCAACTGAAGAAACCCCAGATCAAAACACTGCCTCCAGAGGCTTGTACATTGTGTATGATGGGTGCATCACTTCATGCACTTCCCTTCTTACCCTGATACACCCATTGCTTTGGAATAAGGTAAATCTGGACTCATCAGACCACATGACCTTTTTTTTCCCATTGCTCCAGAGTCCAATCTTTATGCTCCCTAGCATTTTTAAGCCTTTTCTTCCAATTAGCCTCACTAACAAGTGGTTTTCTTATGGCCACACAGCTGTTGTCTCAATCCTATGAGTTCTTGTTGCATAGTGTATGTGGAAATGTTCTTACATTCATTGTTAAACATAGCCATGAGTTCTACTGACAATTTTTAACTATTCAACTTCACAAGTGTTTAAGGGTTCTCTGATTATGTTCGGTCAAGTTTTTTTTTAAATAACCACATTTTTTCCATGAAGTTGATGGTTCACCACTATCCTTCTATGCTTTTATAATGCACTGGATAGTTCTTAACTCAATTCCAGTAATTTCAGCAATTTCATTACTTGCTTTTTTTGCTTGATGCAGGCCAATAATTCGACCCTTCTGAAATACAGTAATTTTTTCCATGACCGGGGGATACATCTTCTGACATGGTTGTTTAAGTAATGAGAAGCTATTCACTGTATCAGTTAGGGTTAAAATAATAGTTGCCAGCTAAAACATATTAAAGTTGCCACAGAAAGGAAAATTGTATTTACCTTGGCATGGTTAAAAAAAGAATGAGTTCAGTACATGGAACTGACAGAGCATGAAACTCAAACACTTGTCTCCTTTTTCAAACGCAAATCATGCATATGCAAAAGAGGGCGGTAAAATGGGCCAATTCCAAAATCCTAGAGTGTTTCATCAGTCCAAGTTCATTAATATTTATACACCAAAATTTGCATACACCAGCCCATGTTTTAGCCCAGGCAATAGTACTTCAGCTTCTGGCACCAATGACTACCTAGCCGGTATCCATCTTAAATTTCCTTCAGGATCAGTAAAGTATCTATCGATCAATAAAGTATTTTTCTATCTATGATGAAACTGAACAGCTGAAACTTCAACAGTTCTGCAGGTATTGTGAAGAATGAAACAATGACAAACTCACCAGGGGGATTAACCAGCCATCCTCCTGGAATAAAGCAACTCTCTCTAAATGAACTCGAGAGCTCATGGAAGATGCTGCGGAGTACTCGCATGAGCTTTGAAGATATGGCTTTTGACTGGAATGAGCTCCTGTACATCAAAGGGGTCAGCTCACTCTTTCCAAAATCCAATTCATGGTTTTTATTTTGAAAGCATGTGACTGCTACTTGCTAGCTGTCTGTGCTGCAAAACCTCTGTAAATTCACTGTTACTGATCCCTTCAAAACCCATCTTGAACTTTTTCTTCATCTCTGTGCCTGGAACCTTTGAACAAAATATGCTGTAATGGTTCTCTGTGGTGGGACAATGAGGAACTGGGTAGCAGGCTTCAAAACATCCATCCATTATCCATAACCACTTATCCTGTACAGGGTCGCAGGCAAGCTGGAGCCTATCCCAGCTGACTGTGGGTGAGAGGCAGGGTACACCCTGGACAAGTCACCAGATCATCACAGGGAACACACAACCATTCACACTCACATTCACACCAACTGTCAATTTAGAGCCACCAATTAGCCTAACCTGCATGTCTTTGGACTGTGGGGGGAAACCGGAGCACCCAGAAGAAACCCACACAGATGCATGCAAACTCCACACAGAAAGCCCCTCATCAGCCGCTGGGCTCGAACCCAGAACCTTCTTGCTCTGAGGCGACAGCGCTAACCACTACATCACAATGCCACCTGACTTGGAAGCTATTTAAATAATATTGGCTGGTTTTGATTGGTATATTAGATCTATTCCATTCAGCTAGCAAGATACTGAACGACTCTCAGACGAGTATCTTTCCTTCCATTATCTGTAGCCGCTTATCCTGTGCAGGGTTGCAGGCAAGCTGGAGCCGATCCCATCTGACTATGGACAAGAGGTGGGGTACACCCTGGACAAGTCTTTGACAAGCATGTCTTTGGACTATGTGGGAAACCAGAGCACCCGCAATGAACCCACACAGACGCGGGTAGAACATGCAAACTCCACACAGAAAGGCCCCCATCAGCTGCTGGGTTCAAACCCAGAACCTTCTTGCTCTGAGGCAACAGTGCTAACCACTATATCACAATGCCACCTGACTTGGAAGCTATTTAAATAATATTGGCTGGCTTTGAGTGGTATATTAGATATATTCCATTCAGCTAGCATGATATTAAACGACTCAAAGATGAGTATCTTTCCATCCATTACCTGTAGCCACTTATCCTGTACAGGGTTGTGGGCAAGCTGGAGCCTGTCCCATCTGATAATGGGCAAGAGGCAGGGTACACCCTGGACAAGTCTTTGACAAGCATGTCTTTGGACTGTGTGGGAAACTGGAGCACCCGCAGGAAACCTGCGCAGACACGGGTAGAACATGCAAACGGCATACAGAAAGGCCCCCCTTGGATGCTGGGCTCAAACCCAGAACCTTCTTGCTCTGAGGTGACAGTGCTAACCACTACATCACGGTGCCACCTGACTTGGAAGCTATTTAAATAATATTGGCTGGCTTTGAGTGGTATATTAAATATATTCCATTCAGCTAGTATGATATTGAACGAGTCACAGATGAGTATCTTTCCGTCCATTATCTGTAGCCGCTTATCCTGTACAGGGTTGCAGGCAAGCTGGAGCCAATCCCATCTGACAATGGGCGAGAGGCGGGGTACACCCGGGACAAGTCTTTGGCAAGCATGTCTTTGGATTGTGTGGGAAACCGGAGCACCTGCAGGAAGCCTGCGCAGACATGGGTAGAACATGTAAACTCCACACTCAAAGGCCCCTGTCGGCTGCTGGGCTTACCCAGAACCTTCTTGCTCTGAGGCGACAATGCTAACCACTATATCACTGTGCCACCTGACTTGGAATCTATTTAAGTAATATTAGCTGGCTTTGAGTGGTATATTAGATATATCCCATTCAGCTAGCATGATATTGAACGAGTCACAGATGAGTATCTTTCCGTCCATTATCTGTAGCCGCTTATCCTGTACAGGGTTGCGGGCAAGCTGGAGCCTGTCCCATCTGACAATGGGTGAGAAGCGGGGTATTCTCTGAACAAGTTTTTGACAAGCATGTCTTTGGACTGTGTGGGAAACCGGAACACCTGCAGGACCCATGCAGACACGGGTAGAACATGCAAACTCCACACTAAAAGGCCCCTGTCGGCTGCTGGGCTCACCCAGAACTTTCTTGCTCTGAGGCGACAATGCTAACCACTATATCACGGTGCCACCTGACTTGGAATCTATTTAAATAATATTGGCTGACTTTGATTGGTATATTAGATATATCCCATTCAGCTAGCATGATATTGAACGAGTCACAGATGAGTAGCCGCTTATCCTGTACAGGGTTGCGGGCAAGCTGGAGCCTGTCCCGTTTGACAACGGGTGAGAGGTTGGGTACACTCTGGACAAGTCTTTGACAGCTTCAGACATGGGTAGAACATGCAAACTCCACGCAGAAAGGCCCCTGTCGGCCACTCGGCTCGAACCCAGAACCTTCTTGCTGTGATGCGACAGTCCTAACCACTACACCTAATCAGATCAGGACTGGATCAAGTATGTCTCGTAGTGTAGAGTAGCTACACAGTCGATGTTTCTGTAACACCCACTCCAGCACATTTCAGGGTCTAATCATGACGGATGACAGACAGAGCACTTCATAATAGTCCCTCTTTCTCTTTTCCTAAAGCAGTGGCACGTGTGTGCAGGGAATGATGGATCCACACATCAATGACAGATACGTTTTCTTTCTCCTTTGAGTCCTTCATGCACACTCCTCATCTCACCCTTAGCCACTGACGGATCCCGTTCCATGAGGTTTTGGTGCGTATGCTTTTTGATCTTGAATTCCATCTTTATTTTTCCAGAATGAAGAACTTCCAGGGGCCCTGTGATGACCTGGCGACTTGTCCAGGGTGTACCCCGCAGTCAGCTGGGATAGGCTCCAGCTTGCCTGTGACCCTGTAGAAGGATAAAGCGGCTAGAGTTAATGAGATGAGATGAGACATACAGGGCCATTCTCCACAGGAGCAATGTGATGAGACTCCAGCCAGATGTAGGGCATCAGGATGGATCAGGCAGGTCATCCCATGCTCTCTCTGTACCCTGATAGACTCCAGGGCCACTGGCAAGTTCATCAACAATATGGTCAACCAGAAACTCCAGATACCCACAGAAGAGCTCCTGTAACCTGTGAGCATTAAGGCCATTGATGGCGGACCCACTGGGGGGGGGGAGGGTTTGTCACTATCCGCACCTTGCCACTGGAACTTCAGGTCAGTGCTTTACACATGGAAACTATCTCCCTTTTTGTCACCCATACACAAAACTAGGCCATTATCCTAGGCTTTCCCTGACTGCAGTTCTACAATCCTTATATCTTCTGGCAGCACAAAGAAATAAAAAAATGGCCTCCATCATTGCTTCTGCCCACCTGAGTTTATTCTAGCTTCCCCTTTAGTGTTGAGCCCTGATCCCATCAGCACTGTTCACATCCCACCATGCTACAGTGTGGTCTTCAGTAAGGGGAAAGCCAGTGGACAATCACCTCATTGGTCTTACAACTGTGCTATCAACCTCTTTCCCAGCACAATGCTTCCACACTGCTGCATTTATCCCCTAGCCATCTCTGAACTCCCTAGCCATGGAGGAGTACATACAAGAGGCACTGTAGCAGGAGTACAGTCATCCTTCCACATCACTTGCATCTGCTGGATTATTTTCTGTTGAAAAGAAAGGAGGAGGCCTCAGGCCATGCATCAATTACCAAGGCTTTAACCAAGTCACAGTTAAATACCCTTATCCCCTACCTCTAGTTCCATTGGCTCTGGAGCAGTTGTGCTCAGTGCAGATCTTCACTAAGTTCGACCTCAGAAACATCTATAACCTGGTACAGATCCAAGAGTGGGACGAGTGGAAGACGGCATTCAGCATTACCACGGGACTTTGAACATTGTGTAATGCCATATATGCCATATTGTGCGCCCAGTGTCTGATCAGTGACGTGCTCAGGGACATGCTGGGCCATTATGTCTATATAGATGACATTCTCATCTGCTCTCCTGATGAGGAGAGCCACGTAAAGCATGTGAAGGTGGTGCTTGGCCAGCTCCTGGAAAATAATTTATACATAAACGCTGAAAAATGTGAATCCCATGTACCACAATTCACATTCCTGGGCTATATCATAAGTGCTGAGAGAGTCAGCATAGACAAGGACAAGATATCAGCAGTGATGACATGGCTGACCCCCACCATAGTCAAGGAGCTCCAGTGATTACTGGAGTTCACAAACTTTTACCGGCACTTCATCCGGGGCTTCAGCTCCATTGCCACTCCCCTCATATCCCTTCTGAAGAAGGGGTCCAAGTGCCTCCAATGGAATCAGGTGGTCGAGGAGGCATTCACTCAACTCAGGTCCACCTTCATATCAGCCCCCATCCTTAAACACCCTGACCTCACCAAGCCCTTCATTATGGAGGTTGATGCCTTGGAGTCAGGAGTTGGGGCAGCGCTCTCACAATGCTTTGGGGAAAGACCCAAACTACACCCAGTGGCATTCTTCCCCAGGAAGCTCACACCAGCAGAGCAAAATTATGACATCAGAAACTGGGAGCTCTTAGTTGTTAAGCTGGTATTGGAGGAGTGGAGACACTGGCTTGAGGAAGCCACACACCCTTTCAAAATATATACAGATCACAAGAACCTGGAATACCTCAAGTCTGCAAATAGACTGGAATACCTCAGTCCTACACCCTGAATTC
Source organism: Notarius quadriscutis (assembly GCA_026167865.1). Taxonomy (NCBI): domain Eukaryota; kingdom Metazoa; phylum Chordata; class Actinopteri; order Siluriformes; family Ariidae; genus Notarius; species Notarius quadriscutis. The sequence goes on along the minus strand of JANZLB010000002.1, from coordinate 19,698,754 downwards.
TTCATCAGTGTCATCACATGGGACATTGACAGGGAGCTAGCACAGGCCCCACTTGGTCGCATGTCGGAAGACTGCCCTCCTGACCAAAAATATGTACCCTCACGACTCTGGGGTTGACTTATCACCTGGGCTCGCTACTCTTCAGCCACGGGGCACCCCAGCAACCAGCACACCTACCAGCTGCTCAAGGTTAAATATTGGTTGCAAAACATGTACACTGACATCAACCATTTCATTGCCTCTTGCTCTGCTTGCGCCCAAGCCCAAGTACCCCGCGCACTGCCAATAGGTAAGCTGATGCCACTTCCCACACCCCAACACTTTGGTCCCACCTAGCAATCGATTTCATCACCAACCTGCCCAAATCACAGAACCACATGACCATCATGGTGATAATATATCAATTCCCCAAGTCCCTTGCACTCATCCCTCTGCCCAGCCTGCCCTCAGCATTTATAGCAGCAGAACTGATGTTCTCACAGGTCTTCCACTACTTTGGCATCCTGGAGGACATGGTGAGTGACCGGGGTCCCCAGTTCACATCTAAACTGTGGTCCAAGTTCATGGACAAACTAGGGGTATGAGTCAGCCTGACCTCCGGCCACCACCCCCAGTCCAATGGCCAGATAGAAAGGGCCAATCAAGAAATCAGGTGCTTTTTGAGGGTATTCTTTATTGAGAACCAGAGGGATTGGGTCCAGTTCTTACCCTGAACAGAGTATGTACAGAATTCATTGGGACATTCAGCCACACAGCTCACACCATTTCAGCATGTACTGGGATATCAGCATCCAGTCTTTCCCTAAGGTGACTCCCCCACTAACATACCAGCTAACAGCAATGGTTCCTAAGGAGTGGGCAAGTGTGGAAGATTGTCCATCAATGCCTTAAACAGGTGGCCAGGAGATACAAGTACTTTGCTGACAAGCAGAGGGGTTAGACATCTGTGTATGCTCCCAAGGATAGAGTGTGGGTTTCCACAAGGGTCATACGAGACCCCAGTGTCTGCAAAAAACTCAGCACCAAGTACATTAGCCCCTTCAATATGCCCCAGAAAGTCAATGAGGTGTCATACAAGCTAGAACTCCTTCAGCACTGCCACCTATCACCTACCTTTCACGTTTCCTGCCTAAAGCCAACCATTCCAGGGCCCCTAACAACTGACACCTCAGGCATGTCACCCCAGCACCTCTTAACTTGGAGGGAGAACCCATGTACTTGGTGTGCAAAATCCTCAGTTCATGCTGCAAACAGGTTAACATCAAGTACTTCGTGGACTGGGAGGGTTACGGCCCCGAGGAATGCAGTTGTGTTCCAGCCAAGGGCATCTTGGACCCACTACTCAAGCAAGAATTTCATGCCAGCCACTCTGGAAAATCAGCATCATGAAGCCAAGGCTGTCCCAAAAAAAGAAGTGCTCCCTGAGTGAGCGCTTCGGAGAGGGTTATGTCACGAATAACACGGAAGCTTTCCCTACTTTGATCTTTGCTCTGCCTCTGACACACTGACTGTGCCTCACATGACCCGTGCTTCCTCTGACTACACTTTGGATTACGATTTGGATTTGTTTGCCAGTTTACTACGGATTCTGCTCCGCAACTGCATCTGTAAGTTGCCAGCATTTCTGACAGTTTTTCCATTATTATGTAATTAATTAGGTTTTTGCAATGTGTGATATTGATGTTATTCTTTGATTTCCAGTTTGTTAGTATGGTTTTCTTAGCAGTGGTTTGCCAGACTTCTTCGTAATACCCCTTTCATACTGAGTGGCCAACCCGGGTTATACCCACATTGATTTGTGTTTGAAAGGGTTAACCCGCATTGTCTGACTCGGCTTTGTGACCCACCTCTCAAGGTGGGTGGGACTCTGGTCAGACAAGGGTCAATTTCAATGTGAATTGCACCACCCGGGTCACTAACAGCCGGGGCGGGACTAGTGAATGTCATGCAAATGGTGGCACACAGTGCTTTGTCCTGCAGGCACGCACGCGCACACACACACACACACACACACAGTACAAACTTGGTTTATTTTCGAGTGTGTTAAACAAGATAAGCTGCATGGACCATTTTTTTTCTCCACTAAAGTTACTCAGCGTGTACATGAGTTCTGGGTGAAAACAAAAACACAGCTGAAATAAAGCACCCACCTGTTCTCATGCATCTCTTTTATTCTTAGTAGTAGGTACTAGGCTACTCTCCATGCACTGAGCTGCTGTGCACCATTTCTCCACATGTTTACCATGTTTATGAAATTAAAATACTTGTGAGCACCGGCTCACACCATTTCATGTGCACAGTGGTGAACCTCCGTGAAGTTTGCACCCCATAAAAGTATTTTGATTTGTTTGTGCATAGTTTGTGCATGCAAAATAGACATACGTATGTGCTTCATTATTTCTCACATTTACCAGTTAATTTCTCTAAAACTGTTTGAGCACTTTTTTTTTTTGCAAACACAAACAGTGCACAAATGAATCAAATTACTTTTATTCACCTTCTCATCATATGAGGTGCCAACTAAAGTGAGCACAGAGAAAGCGTCACTTACAACAGGCGCAGAGACAATGCAGCCAAGAGGAAAAGATCACACGAGAGCCAGACACTCTGTGTGTGTGTGAGTGTGATATTTGCCCATTTCCAGCCTGTGAGTCAATTGTTATGCATCTCTCCTAGGTTGTGACCCAGGTCCTATCTGAATTGTCATGACCAGGGGTTAACCTTTATTAACTCACTTGGTTTGAATTGACAAAAGAAGGGTTGAACATTGGTCAAATAACCCAGGTCCAGTCTTTTTCTTTGGTATGAATGAGGAATCAGAATAACTGTTGTGTTTTCCTTTGTAATATTGATCTTAGATGTATCTCTGAGTAAGAAGAGTGGGATGTTGTGATTTACAAAACAAGTTATTTCCTTAGTGATTTGTTTCCAAAATTGCTTAAATGTGTAATCCCATATGGCATGTACAGTATGTAATCCTCTGGTGTGTTTTGTGTACACTGTGTGCATATTTTGGATTCCTCATAGCCCATTGTATACATCCCATGACTTGTAGTAAGTTCTATGGATTATTTTGTATTGCATCAGGGGCAGGCTAGTGCTGTTAGCCACTTCAGACATGTTCTGTAAATATTTATGGCCAGATATCTAATTTGGGTGTGATTGATGGGTCATCTTCCCTTTTTTTTATATGGTATGGTAATTGTAAAGTTGGATTAGTGTTGTATTTTATAGATTTTTGATAGGACTTTAGTTAGTGTTGAGATATTCAGAAGTTCTGATACTAATGGGGCGAGGTTTAATGTGGTGTCTTTTAGGTTGATTTTAGAGAGAGTATAATGGATCCAAGTTGTAGAAATAATTAAGAAATATTTATTTTTTTTAGTCCATGCTTCTCAGCTAAATATGGTGATGGTGTAAAGGTATTGTTTTGACATATGTGTTTCAGGTGAGTAATGCCTTTTTCTATCCATGTGATGTTTGTTATTTTCACGGTGTTTGAGAAGTCGGGTTGTTGCATGTGGGAGTGTGCTCGATTAGAGTGGTGAATTTATAGTTTTATAAAATTTCCACCAAGGTTTTAAAGTCTCTGCAGGCATTAGGCTTTTGAAACAGTTGTGGCATTTAATAGCTGGGCTGATGAAAGGTAGATCTGAGATTCTGATTTCTTTGCATAGTGCTTTTTTTGTATAAAGCTATATCTCATTTGTCCAACTGGGCTTTGTCCGTTTGATTGCATATTGGAGTTGGCAAGTTAGGCAATACTGTTGAAAGTTTGGAGCATCAAGTCCTTCATGATATATTTGATCTTTGTAGGGTGGTTAATTTGATTCTGGGAGCTTTGTTTTTCCAATAAAATTTGGTGATACTGGAATTGAATGATTTGAACCAGGAGGGGGGACATTGAGCTGAGATAACTGAAAATAGGTAGTATTGGTAGTATTGGGGATTGGATAGTATTGTTATTCTTATGAATGCTATTCTGCGAATGAGAGAGGGGGATTAATTAATGTGCTTGTCTGTAATGAAAATGTGCTCATTTTAGGAAAGGCTGAGCAGTTTAAGGACTGCAGATGGAAATTAGGTAGTAGCAAAAAGTATCTCTTATTGAGAGTAATGTTTTTGTATATGCTATTTGACAAGTAAATTTAATAAACTAAAACCAAGTTTCTATAGTTACAACTGCCATTTTATCCATATAAAATTTTAATTTCAATTTTGCACTGGCCATAGCCTCTCATAATTAAACATTTAGACAACTCAACACATATGGTCATAGGACCTTGCCCCATCCACACAGTTTCACAAAAAGGCACAGATAATAGCCTAATCAAGTGCAAATATGAGCATGGTTTAAAAAAAAAAAAACCTGTCTACTTTAGGAACACATGACTCAAAATCGAAAGCAGATGCATTGCACACTGCACCCACAAGTCAGTTTATTTGTGGAATTGTACATTGCTTCCTTCCTATACTGTGTGTGTAAAATTCCTCAAATTCCTCTGTATGTGTGATGTGAGATAACTGTCTCTCTCTCTTTCTTACTCATTTTCTGTGGTTCTCACACTCTTTTTGTGGACACACACACACACACACACACACACACACACACACACACACACACACATATATATCAATCTGCACTTCGTAGTGTAGTATGTCAGCCATTAGAAGATATGCTGACAGACATCTTGACCAAGACCTGAGTAACAAGTCAAGGTCAAATACTGGAGATTGCCATCTCCTCGGTGCGCGTGCATGCACACACACACACACACACACACACACACACACACACACACAAATGTACCCAGGTACTTCTGTGCAGGCCAGATTAGAATACATTGTCTGTGGATGTTTTCAGTTATAAATTATTCTGTAAAGTGCAATACATTAAGAAGAGGTTATATAAATGTGTGCTAAACATACTTTGCCTTGTTCTCTCTGTCTGCTCCACTGTCCTGTCACTGTGCATGCACTGCATTGTATTTTCCCTACTACCTGCAAAGCGGGTTCCCATAAATCAGTCTGAGTTTAGAGTTTTTTGCCAGTTGCCCCTGTGTGATGGATACTCTCTGGAATTCCACACTTTGATGTGGAAGCAAACGATGGAGGTGGTATTATGATACTGACTGGTGATTCCCACCAGTGCAGTGCTGTAACTGTACACTCTCTGTGTGTGTGTGTGTGTGTGTGTGTGTGTGTGTGTGTGTGTGTGTGTGTGTGTGTGTGTGTGTGTGTGCGATAGAGAAAGAAAGAGGAAAAAGGAGTAAAAGTTTTTGGCAATGGCTAAACCCCATCATTTCTCTGTGTGAAAGCCTGAGAGCCATGGAGAGTTCCTGACTGCTGAAAGCGACAGCTGCTGTCGAATCCAAATGGAAAGCATTAGCATATTTTATTTGAGAACATTTACGAAGGGGAACCCTCCATCCTTCCTCCTTCCTCCATCTTCATCTAGGTTCTTCCTCCAGATGGCTTTATTAGCCCACAGGGGAGAGCGGATCGGTCGCTTTGTTTTGGAAATGGCTGCCTTATTCCAGATGGATGAACACTGCAAACGCTTCTCGACTTACTGCTCTCCGGAGGACTGCTCCAGTTCTGAAGAACGGTTCTTAAAGATTAAACTCATTTTGCATCCCAATATAATGTCCACACACTCAAACACACAACCTGCACGTTACAAAACACACCATATGCTCCATAGTACAAATGATCAAGTGATAAGTATTCTCTTATTTAAGGTTCTTTAAGGGAAATCTAAGTGTTGTTAGCATGCTTTCAGAAGCACTTTATTGGTATTATCTTAAAGTGTACAGGCAATGTAAGGAATACTGTTGCACGTGTTTCACGACTTTCACATGTTCTTCTCCAGTTTCCTCCTTCCTCCCAAAAATATACTATTATCTAGATTGCCTATGCTAAATTGGCCTGAGGGGCAAACCAGTGTGTTTTCACCAACCAAGGTAAAGCTCATACTGATGAATTAATCCTAGTTAAGGTTAAGATCCATAGGCACATTTTAGAAAGTGTTTATGAAGCATTACTGGACTTTAAATAAGACTTCCCTAATTTTTTTATCCCCTTTAGGATGGTGTATTTGACCTACATTATAGTAGAACATTATTTGCTTGAACTACAGAAAAGCTTTTTTGCTGTTTGGCGCCATTTCAGCTACAACCCTGACTGCTCTCGCCATCCAGAATGTTTACATAGCCATTAGAGTGAAAGTTGATACTTTTGGTTTGTTACATTCACCAATTTTGTTTGAGGAGGTTATGTTTTCGCCTCTGTTTGTTTGTTTGTTCCCAATGTAACTCTAAAAGTAGTGAATGGATTTTGATGAAATGTTGAAGAAAGGTGAGCCATGAGCCAAAGAACAATTGACTAGATTTTGATGCAAATCCAGATATAGGGAAAACCAAATCCAGATATGGGGGAAGCTATGATCTAATGGTTAGAGAAACAGCTTTGGGACCAAGAAGTTGCCGGTTTGATTCCCTGGACCAGCAGGAATGGCTGAAGTACCCTTGAGCAAGGCACCTAACCTCCAACTGCTCCCCAGGCTGCTCTGGGTATGTTGTACATCACTCTGGATAAGAGCATCTGCAAAATACCTGTAATGTAATGTAATATGTATGTGGATCCAGGATTTGTTTATCTGTTCCCAACGTAACTCAAAAAGTAGTGAATGGATTTGGACGAAATTTGGTGGACAGCTTTAGTATTATCCTAGGCTCAAGTGATCTGATTTTGATGTTGATTATATGTAGCTTGACAGAGATATGCACCCTATTCTACCAGGCGCCCTTCTAGTTTCCTATGTTATGTAGTTAAATGAACCAAAAAGCATAAAAAGGTTGATTGAGATGTGTCTGAAAAAAACACACAAACAAACAAACAAAAACCACATCTATACATCCATCCTTCACTCACTGATCAGAAATACAGCAATGTTAAACAAAGCTTTGCTGTAAATCCACAGCATTTTTGGAGCACTACAGCTCTGTTCTTTGGCCAAGTTTGCACCTCATGGCTCATTTTAGCAGCATGCATCTACAAAACCATCTCTACCACAACCCAAAACATACAGTGCGTTTGGTTTGGATGCTCTCAGATTGGCTATTTTGGTTGCCACCTTCAAATAGACAGCTGGGAGTGTGAAATGAACGATCAGGGTAAAGACTGGAAGAAAGACATGGAAGTTATTTTGACTCACTTCTATGCCAATCAGAATATTTAACAATACTACTACTGCTCAAAGTAGAAATCCTTCCCGTACCAGGACCTGGTCTTCCCAGGCAGTCTCCTGTAGTACTAAACAGGCCCTTAAGGTACACTGGGCAGTGCCGATCTCCAGTTCTATAGCCCTTAGCCAGTCAAGTCAAGTTTATTTTTATAGCGCTTTTAACAATAGACATTGTTGCAAAGTAGCTTTACAGAATTTTAGTGACTTTAAACATGAGCTAATTTGATCCCTAGTCTATCCCCAATGATCAAGCCTGTGGTGATGGTGACAAGGAAAACTCCCTCAGACGACATGAGGAAGAAACCTTGAGAGGAACCAGACTCAAAAGGGAACCCATCCTCATTT
>JANZLB010000002.1:19608996-19622694 GCA_026167865.1 Notarius quadriscutis | reverse complement strand
CCTGTTCTACAGGGTCGCAGGCAAGCTGGAGCCTATCCCAGCTGACTATGGGCGAAAGGCGGGGTACACCCTGGACATGTCGCCAGGTCATCACAAGACACAGTAAATCATATATAATAAAAATACAAATAAATAACCCTATAACACAACTGTAGTCATCTATATTATGTCAAGAACCGCTCAGCTAAGTGAAGAGAAATGACATCCATCATTACTTTAAGACATGAAGTGACTTTAAATTAATAAAAATAAAGAAAAAGCATTGAATTAGAAGGTGTGTCCAAACTTTTGACTGGTACTGACTGTATTGCTCATCAGCTACCTGGCTAGCTAGCTGACATTGATTTGTATGGGTCACTGCCATGTTTAGATCAGCTATTTTAATAATATTGAATAATATTGGCTGGTATTGAGTGGTATATCAGATATATTCCATTCAGCTAGCATGATATTGAACAAGTCAAAGATGAGTAGCTGAATGGAATATATCTGCTATACCACAAAAAAAGCCAGCCAATATTATACATACACATTCGATGGAACATCCATCCATCCATTATCCGTACCCACTTATCCTGTTCTACAGGGTCACAGGCAAGCTGGAGCCTATCCCAGCTGACTGTGGGTGAGAGGCAGGGTACACCCTGGACAAGTCGCCAGGTTATCACAGACAAACAACCATTCACACTCACACCTCTGGTCAATTTAGAGCCACCAATTAATCTAACCTGCACTGGAAGAAACCCATGCAGACACAGGGAGAACATGCAAACTCTACACAGAAAGGCCGTTGCCGGCCGCTGGGCTCGAACTCAGGACCTTCTTGCTGTGAGGTGACAGTGCTAACCACTACACCACCATGCTGCCTTCAATGGAACAATTATAGATTTTACAAAAAGTTAAGAACAGGGGTGCAACTTATCAATATTGAATGCTGATTCTCACTGAATGTAATTCAGTGTTCTGTCAATCCAATGTACAAAGTCAAAGTTTTAACAATAAAAATGGTACAAGTCCAAAAACCCTGAACAACCCAACTTATATGCAAGCTATGTATAGGTTAGCAATTCAAGTTCACAGTTACTTTTGGTAGTAGTTAATTGTTACATTGCATTTGTTCAAAACAAAAGGGCTTTGCTCAGTGAAGTCCATGAATGAAGTCCTCTTGTAAAAGTCTCTGTCACTTTTCCCCACCTCCAAGTAGAACTTTATATTTCTGCTATTGCTCTCTTTTCCAGTTTTTCAATGTCCATTGGTATGTTTTTTTTTTTCTTGTAAATATGTGTGAAAAATATCCAGTGAAGATTTGGTAGCCTTTCAGGTGTTCAGCATGTCTGTCTCTTTAAATCTTCTGCTTTTAATGAAGCAAAGCTCACCGCCATGTTTATGTACAAACTGTTCAAGTCACTCACTCGCATGGAAGTTTTATGTCTCTGATGTGTCTCTTTTCCAGTTTTTCAATGTTCGTTGGTCTGTTTTTCTCTTGTAAATTTGCATGAAGAATACATAATGAAGTTTTGGTTGCCTTTCGGGTATTCAGCATGTCTTTAGTTTCAGTTTTCAGTTTATTTATTTAGTTTTTAAACCAAGCACTGAATTAGCCCCATCTTCTCTCTCTCCTGGATGACAAAGAAATGATTCTGTGCATGCGCAGCAGAAAAGTTTTCATTGGATCTTCGCATGAGCTCCATTGTGTGACGTCGTGTTGTCTTGACAACATGCAATATTATAACTATATTGCACGCGCATTCTCCATTGGGGAGGGTGGCATAATACATGGAGGATAAGCGATATGATAACAATATTGTATGCCATCAATAAACCTGCTAGAAGGGAACAGAACACACGTTTTTATTCCATGGAAAAAGTGGCCCGTACATACAATAATAACACATTATGTGCTGTCCTTGGCGACACACACTGTGTTAAAAAAAAAAAAAAACTAAAACCCAACACAAAAAGTGTTATTTGATGCAAAATTAGTGAATGACAATACACTAGCTATGATTTCAACATATTTCTTACCATGCAGTGTGAATAATAAGATTTATAGAAATCAAACTGTAGAATATAACAATACAAATTCATAGAGTAGAATTTAATCGAATTTCAGCAGTAATAAAGGAAATGTCTGACAGGACAAAACAGTTATTTTTCCAATTTCATTCGGCAACATGACACATACGTACTGTAGCCACCCATTCTACATTTCACTTATTTCAGAACTTTGTATCTTGCATTAATGTAGATCTGATCATCCAAGGACATGGATGATTCACTGGCATCTGATCTGATCATCTTCAGATTGGTCCATTTGCTGCATAATAAATTAATAAAATGTTAACAGAAACTTCCCCTCCAATAAGCTTCTGTTCCCCTACTATGTGATTGCACACACCGTAAAGTGGCCCTGGTTATCATAAAAGTACCATTTAACTTGCATCGGAACACGTAGAATCTCATGGTTCAGACACGATGTAAAGCTCAGCTCTATCACTAAAGGCTCAAACTTATTTAATGTTTCGTAGAATGTGTCTGTGATGCAAGGCTTGGTTTGTAAGGGTTAACTTAAGCTCCTAGTTTGTTTATATTTTGTGAAACTAAAATCTTTATCAAATATCATGGTCAGGTACAAAAAAAATAATCCTGCTTGCATAATTATTGAAAAAAAAGTCCCGCACACATCTCTGAAGTGATGTAGCTGAGGTTGAGGAACTCTCATCGTCAATATTCACAGACCATACTGACAGTGTTGGCATTTCTACTGCTAGGGTTTTCCAACCCTTGAAGAGGCATAAAGGTACAGTTCATATTTAATAATAAATAAATAAATACCAGCCACCTTCAGGTTTAAACCTGAATGTCAATACAGATGTGAATATTTGGAACACTAAGCAGACACAGATTACATAGATTAGATTAGATTCTCATAACCCATATCTTGTACATTTTCATAACAATCTGTACTGTTTGCCTTTCTTCTCTCTCAGCCCAATACTGTTACACTCATACATGAGATTAATATCAAACTCCTACCTATAGGAGGATGATTTCCCTTTTACATCTGTTTTTCTCTTTCCTTATGCTACCTCAAGGAATATTTTTCATGCAACTGTCACCTTGCTCATTAGGGAACTAGCCCTGGATTTTTGTAATGCTGACTTGTAAGAATGTGCCTATTTTTCAAGCTGGATACGAACAGATTTGTTAACAACTTGTGAATTGGAGCATTTACACGACATTTAGTATTTGTGAAAATCTCATAATGCCATAGTTTATCAATTACATACAAATTTTAATTCAAATTTTAATTCTTAGTGAAAGCTAGTCATTTTATATCAAGGGCATTAACTAAAGATATACATCAAAAAATGAAGAAAGAAAGCAAACATAAATCCATCAATTAGGAAAAATAAGACCAATTCAGTTTGCCATTGTATGAAAGGAGGACGGGCTCAAGTGGTGTATATATCATTTCTGTTTTCTACAGCATCTTTTAGTTTTGTGCAACACTTTATTAAAGCCAGCACTAAGTAACTGATCAGGTATGTATGCAATGTACCACATAATCCCTAGTATACCATTATCAGATGTCCTTTTCCTACCTCACATCCTTCCTGTCCCTAGATTAATTTTAACCTTAATTTTATCATCTAAAAGAAATCATTTTGACTCTTATTTTTCCAAAACAAAAGCCACATTGTTTCTGGGTACAAGGTTTGTCCTGCTATCCTTCCATTGACATAATTATTGATGTTGATAATTAACGCTATGACATCACTTAAATCTAATCCTAATCTTAATCTCAGTAACCAAAAGGAAAGTGTTATGCTTTTATTTATATAAAGGCTCCAGTGTTTCTAATAAGTAGTTTTTCTTGTAGGGACCAGCCAAATGTCTCACAAGGTCAAAGTTTTCAGATATTCCTATCCTTGTGGGGATAGGACTATCTGACATATATTGGGCCCCACCGAGATATACTAAACATACACACACATACACACACACGGTCAGACAAATCTATGAGGTATTTACTACAGATCAGTCGATGCCCTTACAAGTATGTACTCCCTTTACAGTTGCCATCTCGTTTTAATCAGTAGTTGGTAGCTGCCGTGTTTCATTATCAGCATGGCACTGTACAGTTGGAAGACGGCTTCAAACTCTAATCAGTGATGTAAGTCCATACTCTACAGTGGCCTGGTGCAAGTCTGCCAACTCCCGAGTCAACTCAGACTCAATGTCATATCAGCAGTGTGTGTGGTTTCCCAGTCAGGAGCCAACAACAGCCTTTGATTTGTGTGTGTGTGTGTGTGTGTGTGTGTTATTACATTACCAGTTACTTCATATTGTTACTTTATTTTATATTGTATCTGTGGACAATTAAATGTAATTCAACTTTGCTGCAAAAAAGACTGCATGAATGGCAGTTTGTGGATATTTCCAGCAATCCCATGAGTGATAGATGAGAAAAGTGAGGAAGAAGTGAGAGGAGGCCGAGAGCATAAATGGTTTGTCAGTGTTTTGAAAATCCTTTCTTTCAGATCCAATCCATCCCACTTTTGAAAGCTCAAATGACTTTTGTTTATGTATAATATTTCCTATAGCAGGAATGACATATTATACTGTGTGTGTGTGTGTGTGTGTGTGTGTGTGTGTGTGTGTGTGTGTGTGTGTGTGTGGTGGGGGTCATATAACTGCTCTCTCTCTCTCTCTCTCTCTCTCTCTCTCTCTCTCTCCCCTTGAACATTACACAAATACAGAAACTTAGATCCACAATCACACATTTCAGTGGTCTTCAACCACTGATTTATATGTGCTCCAAGGAGAAAAAAAAATTATCCCAAGTTCTTCTTCTTTCTGTTTTTTTTTTTGTTACCCTCAAATAAATATGGGGGGAAAGGATGAAGGTGAATAAAAAGTAATAAATATGAGAAATAAAGAGAAATGTGGAACAGTTGATCAAACAAGCAAGCAAGCAAGCAAGCAGAAAAACAAATAAATAAACAGCAGTGGTTTGTGACACTAGACTTTGGTGGTGCAGGATGACGTAATGACATAGCCTCAAACAAAATTAAGTCAAAAGGCCATCACACTTGTTTTAGCCTATATGCTATGATCTCGTGCATTTTTTTTTCGAGTAACCCCTATAATAAGCGGTAAAGAGTCGGTAACATGCAGTCATCCAGCATACGGTCTAGTTTTGTTCAAGCAGGTGTGTTTCCTCTCACCATTAAACAGGGATGCCAGGTTTCAGCTACATTTCAACCCCAACTACATCTCAAAAACCACACAAAATACCTGAAACTAGTCCAAAGTATTTTGGCATTAGAAAAGGTAGAAAGTTTTCTTCTTTTTCTCAGTCTTTGCCTGGAAAACAGTCACTGTGGTACACATGCATTTCTGAATTGCTGGTTGTCCACTTCATAATCCCCCTTTTCCCTCTTCCAATCTTTGCAATATATCTTATAATAGAAACAGTTCTGTACATCATAGACTCATACACTTTTCCTGTGTTTGGCAACATTTATTAGATTTAATTCCAATTATTTGAAGCCACAGAGTATTTTAAACTAGCCCAGTTTGGCATTATAAAATGTGACCCTGGCAACCCTTTCATTAACCTGAGCATGGGGAAGCATGATTCATTCCCCAGTGGCCCTGTATTAGAATGGCTTTCCCCATGATTCAATGAAACATCTGCATGTTTCCATCAAATACCAACAGTTTTTAATCTTTGGTCACTCCAATTAACATGTCAGTGGAATTTAAAATGTGTGGAGTAGTAAATGAGGACTTTATTGTCAGGTGGCAGAGACTGCAGCAGTTGCATGTGAGAATGTTTTATTTAAAAACTGGCAAAACAAAAAACCTCATTGTTCAGCAAGGTTGTGGTCAGAAAACAGGCAACAGTCAGGTGATCAACATTACAGAATGAATCAGACAAGACGCAAGAAGCAAACACCAGAAAACAGAACAAAAACAAAATAGCAACACACATACCACCTTTTTCCACCAACAAGGAATGGGTTCCGTTCTGGTTCACGCATCAAATTTTGAACCGTTCAGTACATTTTGACCAAAAATAAATTGGTTCAGTACCTGAAAACTTGGTTCCCAGTTGGAACCAACATATAGCTGGTTTTTCCAGTGCGAACCATGATGACATCAATGGGCGTGCCATTAGTTTGGAGAGGAAGAAGGGCACAGCAATGGAGAAAGCAATGGAAAAGGGTACATCTTCAGAAAAAGTGGAATGAAACAAATATCTGCAATAGCAGAACAAAAGCTCACAGGTAATCAATGCACACCACCATCTTACTTTTCCCATTTACTCCCATTGTGCATTGCCCTCCATTCATGACGCATCCTTGATTACAATGATTCTGCTCAAAACTGGTGAAAACATGGGCTGGTTCACTAGCTGGCACCAAGGTTCAAAGAATCCTAAACCGAACCAGTTTAAGAACCCAATCCCTGTTGGTCAAAAAGGGGTAACAGTGTAAGACTTGGTAATGCCAGGTAGGAATACACTGAATGGATATATATGTATCCAGTAATGTTCATAACTGAGTTCAGGTATATGATTAGTATGATGGCAACTGAGAACATGACAGTTTGTGTGTGTTGAGTGTTGTAGTCCATGGCGGCCATTTCTGTAAACTGGGAAGCAATTTTGGTTTGCAGCAGCCATCTTTATTGGCCATGATGCATTTTGGGGATTATAGTATGATGCCGATTCCGGCACTGATGTAACATTTATTAACAACATTTCATGAATAGCTGGTATATGTGGTTCTATTCTTTTAGTCCTGGGTATGACTTTAAACTGCAACCGGTGGTGAGTCTCAGGTCTGGGAGGACTTAAGTATTGGGGAAAGTAGCATTACCCCTTAATCACCATTGATCCTAGGTCCGCTCTGACCCGGAGTGGTAGCACCTGCCTGGGTTCCAGCTATGGGTTAAATAGTACATCATCAATAAGGCGCTGGCAGCAGGGTGCTTTTCGGTGCAGTGTGGCAGATGAACCCAATAGAGTCGATGGTACACCACCAGATGGCATGCGGAAAAGCCACTCAAATGGCCAATGGATGGCATCATTTGGCAAGTCAGTTGTCACTGTGGGGCAACTTCTGTACTCATCAGATCTGTGGCACTTTTGTGCACCACTTGGCATCAGGTCTGGAGGTCCGGAGAGACAACACGATGGGGGCACAACATCATTTGTCTTGCCTTACTGTGCAATAGTATGTGAGAACTCACGAGGCCTGGCATTCCATGGCGGCTCGGCCGGGCCATTCGTGCCACTACTGTGGGTGACTCTGTCGCTCTGGTGTAGGCCTCGTGGCTCATTGCATTTCTACGCATCCTAATGAAGCAGTCATTATTGCTAGCGATGGACAGCCGCCGCCGATTCGCATGGGGCACAAAGGCTAGCCCATATGGTCCAATCCAGAAGAACAGAAAAGCTATTGTAGCACAAACTACTGAAAAAGTCAATGTTGGCGAAAACACAAAGGTGTCAGCATTAACTTTTTCAGCAGTTTGTGCTACAGTAGCTCTTGTGTTCTTCTGGATTGGACCATATGGGCTCGCCTTCCTCACCTTTTTTGGAATTTGAGGCTGTAACATCTTATCAGTGGAGTGAAATCTCAGTAACATTGAATCAAAACATTGCAACTTGAAGCAAACGCTGGACAAACAGGATGTTCAGTCAGATTTCAGCTTTTTCCATATGAATTATTTGTGACGTGTTCTTGGCTCGAGCTGTGACTGAGTCTGTGGATCTCGTATCCCACCTGCTGAGATCTAAATGGGCTGAGACCTCCTTTATCCTCTCGCTCCTTCCCTCCATCCGTATATTTCTCTGTTCATTTCACTATTGCTTTCTTGGCCTTTCTGCTTTTCTCTGTCATCTCTCCTGAGGCTGCCACCAACTATCTCTTTCCCTTTCCATTATTCCCACAAATAATCCTTTGTCATCAATGTAAACCCCCCCAACACACACATATAGACAAACACACACACTCTTGTAGACAGATCCAGGTGCCGTAACAGTCACTGATCTAGACAACAAACGTATCTTTTTGTCTCTCGTTCATTATTCTTTTGCTCGTTCCTCATTGTTAATGCCTGCTCTGTCATGCTCCGTGTCTCTACCCCACTAGTCACAGTTCTTAAAGGCAGTCAGGATGCCTACATGAGCAAAATGAGACGAAATCGGCATAGCATTACATGCTGGAAAAAGAAGGAAACTCTCTCGCTGTCATCAATAGAGTTTGTATCACGATAAGAGAGACAGAGTGTGAGTCTGAGTGTTTGTCAATTGGAACGTAACAAGCTGTCTCCGTCACATACTTACTTGTGGAAGGGAAACAAGTGTGTGTTTCAGTACGTCTCTCTGAAAAGCAATGAAACACAGCGAAGTCTGACTGAAACATGATACTGTTCCCTTTAACCAAAACACTAATATATGGTATCCGGTTATTTAGCACAAAAGTCTTTTCGCACAAGTTCTAAAGTCTCTTAGCACAGCTCTGGATTACGGTCACAATAATCATTATGATAAAAAACACTCATCTTGATATAGGAAGGGGTTTATTATGATTGCTTAGGGACTGGAAGCCGGACTTTCTGCTGCTGTGCATGTTAAGGATCAGTCGTTGATCCCTGAAACGTGGACTGAAAATCTGATTCTTTAGTGTCTTTGGATGTTTGTAGTTGAGCCCCAATGAATTGTGGGCACCTTCATAGATAACTTCAGTCACTTCTAATCATATCACAAATTCAACTGACTGTCAATAATTACGCGTTTGCCGAATTAATTAACCGGGGGATTATGTCTCTTGCCATGCTTGACAACGTGTTTTGCCGACTGAGAGTGGAATCCATTCCGAAAAACTTACTCAAATTATTAACAGTCGATTTGATATCACGTATTTCTGTTTTCATATGTATTTGACGAATAAAGCTACTAATTCTTTCACTGAAAAAAGACCAATTTCAAAGAAACTTTCACTAAAGTATCCGAGAACAAATGCCAATTAAATAAAAGTGCAGTATAAACATTCAGGAATGACAAAAAAACCAAAATTAATATATCAATTGTTTATAATATGGTAATCGTGAAGCAAGATGAAGAAGAAGAAGAGATTATGCTAAGATGTAAGGGTTGTTTGATCATCAAGACAAGTCTCGAAGCTGTCGCTAGTTTACAGGGAAATTCACTTTGTTGCAGCGTGTTTTTTTTTTAATTTCAATATTTCTTTTTTTGTTCAACGCTATCAACCTCTAAAATACGTTATTGAACACTAAATTATCAAGGATTAATTATGCTAATTAGGTAAAAACCTTAAATGGGTACACTCGGTAAAAAGGTAATAAAAGATTATTTCTAATCCCCTCTTTGTGCTCTGTAGGCCTTTGTATTTCTCAAACGTTGGGCTTACTCGTGTTTATATGAAAGAATATAAATGATAATACTCATAGCTTTCAAGGCGAACCTTGAAAAAAACTGTGTGAGCCACATCGAATAAACAATTCACATTAACTGAAGTGAAACTGACACTTGCGTTTCTGACTTCCGGTTTTTAAAAATATCATTCTGACTACTAAGATCTCAATATTTTTCATCAAAACAACTACAGTTATTTTCTAAAATAGTTATTGATTTCCATGAATCAGTTTGATTTGAAAAAATAAGTAGGTAAAGCTATGAAAACTCACTTCAACGTCTCCCGTGAAAAATAACATCAAAATTAGCAGATGGAAAATTTTGCTGAATACTTCATCAGAAACAGTGAGAGCGAGAGAACATGACAATAAAAGTGATCTGACTGATATTTACGAGTAATCCAGTCGAAAACCGATCAGAAGAGAGAGAGAGCCTGAGTGCTTTCCCGTGACTCAAAAATCACCGGCAGTGTCCCGACATCCTGCGAGCAGAGAGTGTCCTCTGTTGTACCAACTTCAACCTGCTGTTACTCCCAAAGTACTGAACAGATCTTAACGAGAGACATTTCTTTGGAAAGCAGAAATTATAAGCTTTTTATTAATTCACAATAGAAAATATTCAAGAGTTAAGCAATGACAGATTTGGAAACGATGAGTGTCTGCATGGACACTTTTATTTAATTTCCCCTTTGTGATGTATAAATGAGAGTTAAGATCAGCTTTATATTGCACAAATTTGGTGAAACTTTGAAGACGAGAGTGTACCGATTTAACGTTTTACCTAATTAATGTAATTAATACTAATTAAATACTAATTTGCAGAATTGGTTTATACTACTTTTTCAACTGTTGCATTCAGTACACACCCATCTATGTGCCTGCCAATTTCCATGTGAACATCTTGAAAAATAGAAAAGTTATTAAGAAAAAACATTTGATCTCATTCATTAATGAGGCCCATTTTGGACCATGTGATCCTCATACAGAGTATTACGGCGGTTTTCTAAAAATTAAGCTGTAATCTTTGATTTGTAATATCTCAAGAATGGATAAACATACTTTTTACAGAATTAAAATATGTTGCATTCAATTCTGAATTCAATGAGAACAATTTGGACTGAATTTGAATTTTCACCCGATATGTCTCGTAATGGTTTCGAACTAGGAAGTGGAATCTTACATGCATGAGACAGACAAGCAGTGTAATGTCTCAGTGTGGTTATAGGAAATAAAGGCACTCTTGGAATGCTGCTCAAGCAATAAAATTAGAGGACTGGCACGAACTGTTGTATAATTATCTCCCCAACTTTGTTGGATCAGGTTATGTTTTTGCCTCTATTTGTTTGTCTTTTCTCAATGTAACTTAAAAAGTACTGAACGGATTTTGATGAAATTTGGAAGAAAGGTGAGCCATGGGCCAAGGAACAAGTATTTTGATTTTGATCCAAATCTGCATATGTATGCAGATCCAGGATCCAGATATATATGCCTATCCCTGATTTATTATTTTTTTTGGTCTGTTCCCAATGTAACTCAAAAAGTAGTGAGCAGATTTTGATTAAATTTAGAGGAAAGGTGGGTCATGGGCCAAGGAGCAATTTTTTTTAGATTTTGATCCAAATCCGGATATGTATGTGGATCCAGGTTGTTGGCTTTTTTTTTTTGTTGTTGTTTTTGTCTGTTCCCCATGTAACTCAAAAAGTAGTGAACAGATTTTGATTAAATTTGGCGGAAAGATTGGCCATGGGCCAAAGAACAAGTATTTCAATTTTGACCCAAATCTGGATATGTATGTGGATCCAAGATCCAGATATATATGCAGATCCAGGATTTTTTTTTTTTTTACTGTTCCCAATGTAACTCAAAAAGTAGTGAATGGATTTTGATTAAATTTAGAGGAAAGGTGAGCCATAGGCCAAGGAACAAGTATTTTGATTTTGATCCAAATCCGGATATGTATGCAGATCCAGGATCCAAATATGTATGCCGAGCCAGGATTTTTATTTATTTTTTGGTCTGTTCCCAATGTAACTCAAAAAGTAGTGAACAGATTTTGATAAAATTTGGAAGAAAGGTGAGCCATTGGCCAAGGAACAAATGGTTAGATTTTGATCCAAATCCGGATATGTATGTGGATCCAGGTTGTTGGGTTTTTTTTTTTGTTTGTTTTTGTCTGTTCCCAATGTAACTCAAAAAGTAG
This sequence comes from Notarius quadriscutis, assembly GCA_026167865.1. Lineage (NCBI taxonomy): Eukaryota > Metazoa > Chordata > Actinopteri > Siluriformes > Ariidae > Notarius > Notarius quadriscutis. Next base: position 19,611,041 of record JANZLB010000002.1, on the reverse strand, counting down.
TGAATGGATTTTGATGAAATTTGGAGGAAAGATTGACCATTGGCCAAGGAACAAGTATTTCAATTTTGATCCAAATCCGGATATGTATGCTGATCCAGGATTTTTCTGTCTGTTCCCAATGTAACTCAAAAAGTAGTGAACGGATTTGGATGAAATTTGGTGGACAGCTTTAGCATTATCCTAGGTTCATGTGATTTTGATTTTGATGTTGATAATTTGTGGCTTGGTGGAGGTTTCACTCTACTGAGTACCCTTCTAGTTCGCGAGTGTGACAGATTTTGGTAGATATATGCGAGTATGGATATCATAACACAATATAACAAGATTATAAGATACAGGACTGCTACCAAGCAGGCAGCAAAACAGTCGTGCATTTAAAACAGACAAAACATCACGGAGTTTGATTATATTTTTATTTAAGTGCTTTATCCTGGTCCGGACTGCGCCGATGCCAGGAACACTGGGCATCATGCGAGAATAGAATACAATACAATCTTCAAGTCACGCACAAACACACTTAATGCTGTCACATTCATTCTTTTATTCCTATCGCACCTTGAAATCCGGATGTAGATTTCAATCCCTAATGGGCAAAGCAGATTTGATTCAAGAAATGTGTTATCAGATGTCATACAGATGGCGAGGTTTTTCAAATTCAGTCTGTTGGATCGGGGTAAAAGATTTTAATCAGTCTAATGATGTGGGCTTAGTTTGACAATACCTTCACATCTCGGGTCAATCTACAGTAGAGCAGCCAACTTTTTATTGAACGTCTTCAGAATAAATTTGTATTCGAAATCAAAATTAGAAATACATTTCTTTCTCTTTTAAAAAACATGACAATATAATTTTTCAATAATCACATTTACAATGTTCGAGTCGTCATTGTTGTTGTTTTTTTTGTTTTTAAACATGAAAACAGAAAAGGAAATAAAAACCAATGTGATACTGGCAATATCTCAGAAAAAGTGAAAAATGTATTGTGACATAATGTAATTTATGACAATATTCATATAACATGGTTGTCTTGCCCAACCCTGTGCAGTATGAGACATGCACGAATGAACATGAGAGCATTTTATATATGAATGACACAGAACTCAGAAATATGTACAAGTGACAAAATCCTACAAGATGCTGGAAATAATGCAATAAATGCGATTTTTTTTTTTAAATGTACGGCTTTCTGTCGTATGTAATTGACTGTATGAGTGTTAAATACTGTTAATAGTGTTTGCCTTTTGTCTGTACAACTAATGGGGCATGGCACCACAAAATCAACTCATTTTCTTACTCAGTTCATCAAGCATCAGATTTCCATCTTGCTAATTTTCTCACTTGTCGAGGTCAGTTTTTCCATTTTCGATAAACAAATCCCCATCTGGCAAAATAAACCTGTCCTCTCAAATTTTTTTTTTTACAAAAGATGCTTAAAAGACCATTTAATTCATGTTTTGTAACCGCTTTTCTTTCAGCATTGTTGTTGGCATCCATGATTTTTATGTGTTTCATTTATGGTGATATAGTCACTAATGATATTATTCTGAACATGCGGACATGTGCAAAAGTCTTAGATACGTGTAAAGAAATGCTGTAGACCAAAAATGACTTAAAATAATGAAATGAAGTGTTTCAACATTAAAAAAAATATATATTATCAATAGTAAGCCATAATAAATGGAACAAAGGCTATATTTGGTGTGAGACGACCCATTGTTTAAAAATAATAATGATAATAATAATAAAAAAATAGTAGTCTCGGGTACAGTGAGTGCAGTTTTATAAGGAAATGAGTGCAGAACCAGCCGCAGTTCTTCTGGACATTTTGACTGTCACACTCGCTTCTTAATTTTGCACCAAAACCCAGTAGCCTTGATTGTGTTTTCTTTTTTTATCTGAAAAGTGGTCTCTTATGTAATATGCTGCTCAGATCGAAACATTTTTTTTCCCTGTAACATTTAATTTTGGGGGCGGCACGGTGGTGTAGTGGTTAGCGCTGTCGCCTCACAGCAAGAAGGTCCGGGTTCGAGCCCCGTGGCCGGTGA
>JANZLB010000002.1:19571402-19581549 GCA_026167865.1 Notarius quadriscutis | reverse complement strand
GTGGGGGAAACCGGAGCACCCGGAGGAAACCCACGCAGACACGGAGAACATGCAAACTCCACACAGAAAGGCCCTTGGGTTCGAACCCAGAACCTTCTTGCTGTGAGGCGACAGCGCTAACCACTACACCACCAGAAGTGAAATATTTGAACTCCGAGAAATCCTCACTGAATTAAATAATTACGCGAGTTAATACAGCCAGTCAAATTAATATAAAACGTGTATTTTTCAAATCTAGTTCCATTGTTTGGCATCCAAGCTGGAAAGCTGGGGTTGGGACCACACAACTCCAGCTTTCCAGCTCAGATGCCAAACAATGGAACTAGATTACGTCCTAACCCTCTTTTGGTGGACTTTTTTTTTTTTTTGTCCCCCCCCTCAATTGTAAAGCAACCTTGGGTGTGAGAAAGGCGCTATATAAATTGAACCGATATTATTATTATTATTATTATTATTATTATTAATAAAAGAAAAGCAGTATTTGAAGAAAGAAAAGGCCTGAAGTTGCTAGAAAGTCGTTGTTTATTACAGATACACCAATCAGTGTTTAATCCATCCTGCTTGAAATGTGAAAAGGACAAGTCAAAAATATTCCATTTCTATTGGAGCATTTTTGACTGTGGAATAGAAAAAGGCTCATTTAATAAAAAGACTTTAGCCACAAGCATAGCATCCTTATAAGCTGCTCAAATTTAATAATGAACACATCCTGGGACAGAAATCATTAATTATTAGTTGTTTGCATGCCAGACAAGTGAGAGTCAGGATGTTTATTAGCCACATCGCAGCCTGCAGACGAAGACTCTTCAGCAGTCTAACATCTGCCATCAGTAACCGTCTTTATTCTCACCTGCTGGGGTTGGAATTACAACTCACCTAGGGGAACTCTCATTTCCATCTGTCCCTCACTGGCAGTTTCAGGCTTTCTATTCTCAAGCTACAAGGCCACATGAACACTCCCCCCCCCCTCAATATTTCTGGATGAGAATTTAAGGCATTTTTTGAACTACTGAAATTTTCTGTGGATCTTCCATTCTCTTCAGAAGACACGTATTAGGTCCTGAAGGCTGGCCGATCAGGAGTCGGGTCAGAGCACAAACTTTGCTAAAACCCGGGGGCGCTGTTGCACAGGACCCATGTCGGCGATCTTTTAGCGAGCTCTAAGAGGCATGTCTTTAATTTCAATTTAAAACAGCTAAGTTTGATCTCAAACCTTGGTTAAACGTTAAATTTGTGGATATAAAGTACTTAAGATTATACTGGCCTACTTGACACGGAAATAAGGAAGCCACCGGCTGGTAAACCATCATCTAACAAACCTGCTCGTGCTGGCAATGCTAGCTCCCCAGTTGAAGAGTTTCAAGACTGCACCGAGAGTGAAAAGCTAACCGCTAGCATGCAAACCAAAGCCTTGGACTCGCCTAAATTTGACATCTGTTCGAAAATAGAACTGGCTGTTGGAGGAGTGCAGGCTGACATCGCTGCTGTCAGAGAAGAATTGACTTCATCAGTAACTAGCCTACAGAAAACTGTAGATGACCAAGAAGGACGTCTGAAGGAGCTGGAGACTTCAGCAACCTGTGACTCTGTATCTGCTATCGGGGTCAGGGTGTCTGAGCTCCAAAGCCAAGTTAAAGAACTACAAGCCAAGTGTGAAGATCTAGAGAACAGATCCCGGAGAAATAACAGATTAGTGGGCGTCCCTGAAGACCAAGAAGGTGCAATGGTGACGGAGTTCGTCTCCAATTTGCTGCAAGGGGCGCTTAAACAGGATGAGAAACCTTTGCTTGACCGAGCTCACAGGACCTTGCAAGCTAAACTGAAGCCCAACCAACCTCCGAGACCTTTTGTCATCAGAGTATGCTACTTTCATGTCTGTGAACTCATCCTCCGTCACGCATGTCAATTGCAATCCCTCTCCTTCAACGGACGACCCATACGTATTTTTCCAGACCTGACCGCCGCCGAGGCGAAGAGGAGAGCAGCTTTTGGGGTTGTGAGGAAGCGACTACGTGAGATAGAAGGTGCTCGCTTCAGATTTCGTCTGCCTGCGAAGTTTTGCATCACTCTGCCTGGAGCGAAGGAGCGTATTTTCACTGACCCTCAGCTGGCATTGGACTATGTCGTCTCTACAGTTCGTGACAGTGATGCTCATGAGAATATTACAGCACACTGACAATTTCACTGGACTCTGACGGTAATATCTCACATATCATGGTTCTATGCTGTGTTATGCTAGCGCTTGTTTCTTGGCTAACTACTATACCCAAATCGTCGATCCTGGTTTCATTCTCAGCCACTAAGAAAGAAAGAAAGAAAGAAAGAAAGAAAGAAAGAAAGAAAAAGCACAACTTTATTCATTACACACTTGTGAAATTTCCTCTCTGCATTTAACCCGTCTGCAGCAGTAAACACACACGTGAGCAATGAGTACACACACATACCCAGAGCAGTGGGCAGCCATGCTAACAGCGCCCGGGGAGTTAGGTGCCTCGCTCAAGGGCACCTCAGCCCAAGACCGTCCCATATTAACCTAACTGCATGTCTTTGGACTGTGGGGGAAACCGGAGCACCCGGAGGAAACCCACACAGACACGGGGAGAACATGCAAACTCTACACAGAAAGGCCCCCATCGGTCGCTGGGCTTGAACCCAGAACCTTCTTGCTGTGAGGCGACACTGCTAACCACTGAATATAAAGTACCTATAATGTTGTTTTATATGCAGACATTTTAAGGGTCATCCATGAGAATTTATGATTAAACTAAACTGCAGTCAAATATCGGGAGTATTCTACTAAAGTTTTTAAAGGAACAGTTAGCTAAAAATTATTTATTTACAAAATAAATAGCTAGCATGACTGGATGACAACAGTTATCTTTTTAGCCACCTTGCTTAACCATTAATTATTAGTTCATGGCTAAAAATAAGACAATTCAAAGTGATTGTTTCACACTACCACTTTATGTTACCATTTGTGACTCACATCATGTCCATACATAGTTGGTTCTATGTATTAAGTACAAACAAATTAATCTTCTAAACCATTCTGACCCTAACCAGGATAAAGCAGTTAACATTCCTGTGTTAATGAATCTAGCCTTTCTTTTTCCCACTAGCTTCATCTCTGACCTTCTATTTTAAAATGAAAATCATCCACTCCTGCAACTCTTTTGCTCAGATGCACACCCACCATATATTTTGGGATATAGCCTAATTGTTTTTAATTTGAATAACCAAATAAGTGTCTGTTCATTCATCCTTAAATATTCTGTTTTCATCAGAGCTTCCCTTTCTGACCTCTCTAGCACTTTTTGTTCTAGTGAACTTCCTTCAGCTAAATAATTTACTTAAATGCATGCTGAAACTAAAGACAATGATGGACAGGACCTTTTTTAATACATTGATTGATGCTGCTACAGAATGTTCATTTCAGTCCACTGAAATAAAATGCTTTGCTGGATCTGCACCTGGACTGCAGTCTGCCAGGTGATGATCCCTGTATATGGTTGCAGTTCTGGTGGAATTTTGTCACTAAGTGATCATTGCAACATTTCCCCAGCACATGTCTAAATAGACAACCTAAATAGATAAACTATTTTGCTGAGTCCATTGAATCCATCCAGTGGATCATCAGTTCCCAGAAAGTATCCATTCTGTTTTATTTCATGTCACTATACTTTAAGTGCTCCAAAGATTTTGTTTTGGAATTACTGTTGAAACTTCCACTTGTCCTTTAGACACATGGATATAAATTATGACCACATCAAACTGAAGCGCAGCTTTTATGGTGACATGCTCTTAAGTAAGACTGAGTAGGATCATATTTGTGTGTGAACATATTTGTGTTATGTATGATGAAACTAGGGGAAAAAAATCACATTTCAACCCATGAATAAAAATAGAAATTATTAGAGCCAGCAGAGCAAAGCAATAATTCTCTCTCTTTCTGTCTCTCTCAGTAGGACAATATTTTAGCTATTTTTGACCAACAAGGTGCCTGTGCTAGTTTACAAGTGTGTTTCTAACTTTGACCCATTCTAAATGTTCCCACTGCTGACCAGATCACCTTGATTTCAGCATCAAAATCCTACTGGTCTAGGAACAAGACCCAGTTCATTCATCCATTTTCTATACTGTTTATCAAATGCAGATGCAGGTCACAGGGAAGTTGAAGCCAATCTCAGCTGACATCAGGCGAGAGGCAAGGTACATCCTGGACAGGTTGCCAGTCCATCACAGGGTTAACATAGAGAGACATACAATTATTCACGCTCACATACACACCCATGGATAATTTAGAGTAGCCAGTTGAACTAATCTGCATCTCTTTGGGCTGTGCAAGGAAACCAAAACACCCAGAGGAAACCCATGCAGGCACAAGGAGAACAGGCAAACTCCACACAGGAAGGCTGCTGGGCTCACACCCAGAAACTTTTTGCTGTGAGGTGACTGTGCTAACCACTGCACCACCATGCCGCCCACAAGACCCAGTTATTCAACCATAAATAAGTAGTCTGATGAAGAAGCAACCATCCATCCATTCAGTATCAATTCTTTGTTTGCAACCATGTGACCTAAACTGCTTGTGTCATTGATATATATACACTGTATAAATATATTGGCAAGAGTACAGACTAGAAGGTCAAGAGGAGTTACAATTAGAAGCTTGTAGTCATTTCTCAAATCTATTTTAAAAACAATAATTTTGACTGCTTCAGAAGATAGGTATCTCACACTATATAACATACTGTATTTAGTTATAAAAGAGCATTCACTGGGCGAGGAGCCTGCAGTATTTGAGGAAGTGGATTGACATGAATCTTGTTCGATTGACTCTGTGATCGTTTGGGAAGATTCTTCAATAATTTTGCATTTCTTTCTGCACTCTGTAAGCCTGGCATTTTGAGCTACCACTTTAGTACCATCTTTGATTTTGTTGTGGCCCCTATTTTGTGTTGGAACCCAGTCTGGATCCATAAAATTGTAGAGATCAGCTGGTTTCCCTAATGGAAAGAAAAAGCAAAATAAAAACAGTGTCATCAAAAATTAAATACAGCTCTTTTTAAAATGAAACAATTGTAGAAGCCTTTGATTGTTGGCTGACACACTCGATGATCACGGCTTCGTCGTGTTTGACAGCGGCGAGTTTCTGCATGACCGGGCTATTAAATGATCCAATATTTTTTATATATTGCAATCTTTCATTAATAACTAGTTCATAGCACTTACCACTGATAAAATGTTCACTGCAGACTCATGTCATTTTTGCTTCTCATCGCTTAGATCAGCCTGGTTTATGTTGGACAGCCATTGACATTTACACTCTGTGGACAACTCTCTTGTTTTTTCTCCTTGATTATTTATAATTGCTGGAATTTTAAAGAACTTATAAGTCTCCTTGTCTCGAATAGATTTGTGCCCACATCCAATTACAGCACAAAGACTAGGCATAGTGAAGAAACAAAAGGAATTATTGAGCGTAACAACCTCTCAAGCATACCTTCTATAGTAAATGTGCACCGTGTGAGTTTGTGTATATCCTCCAGCATGGCCCACTTCTGGTTCAAAGTTTCATGCATAGTTAGTTATGGCATCACATGCAAATGAAGAATACTGCTTATCCGTCAGGGTCATGGGAAAGCTGGAGCCAATCCCAGCTGACTTCCGATGAGAGGTGGGGTACATGGGCAGTTTGCCAATCTGTTGCAGGGCTAACACAGAGACGAACATCCATTCACACTCACATTCACACCTATGGGCAGTTTAGAGTAGCCAGTTAACCTAATACACATCTTTGGACTGTGAAAGGAAACCAGAGCAGACCCACGCAGGCACAGGAAAAACATATAATCTCCACAAAGGCCCTAGTTGGTCAGAAATTTTGAACCCAGAACTTTCTTGCTGTGAGGCGACAGTGCGAACGATTGCACCACCATGCCACCCCAAGAAGCAACCAATTCAAGCTCAATTACCAAACTAAACAAACTTACAACAAAATAAATTTGAGCAACTACACACTCATAGCTGAAAGCAACAAAAACATGTAACTCTCATTTTGTGTATATTTTGTCTGTGACTATAGATGCTTAAAGATTTGACCATAAATCATCTATTGTAGGCTCAAGGACAAAAGTCAATCTCTTTATTTAGGTTTTTTTTCTTTCTTTTTTTATTTAACTGGGACCATTTGAAACTATAGATTTTTGGGATTAAGGCTGTGATATCAGAGACTCTGAGGGAGCACAGATTGCGATTTGCTGGGCATTGCTTCAGAGCTAAACAAGAACTTGCTAGTGAATTCCCCCCCCCAACATGGCCATCTTCATGTAGGTCGTCCCGCGACAACATATATTGATCAACTCTGTTCAGACACTAGGTGCTAACCAACCAATCTCCCAGCAGTGATGATGGATCGTGATGGATGGTGTTGGACGGGTCAAGTTCATCCAAGCTCACTTGACCAATCATGATGATGATTGGGATTAAACAAATGATTAATGTTTACTGTAAACTACAATAGGATCTACATTGCTAAACTAGAATAAAATGTATGCTGCAATTCTGAATGCTAGTGATATGCCACATTATTTAAAAAAAAAGAAAGAAAAGCATATCTCATATGGATACCCAAAATATTTACACCTCTCAATTCTCAGGGTATATGAGAGCTTCAGTAGATAAGCTTACCTGGACAGATTTGTAGAACAGCTGCTGTAATCATAAAGGTTGTCCTGTGCTCATCCCAGAATATGCTCATATTGAACATCCTTTCAACACATGGTTTGCCTTTATTCTTCTACACATGTATACTATAATGATTTATAATCACAGTATTGGGTGTCCCTTTTGAGTTTTGTTTCCTGTCAAGGTTTCTTCCCTTTGTTGTCTCCATTATTCATCTATAAAGATGCTGATGCATTCAACTTTAGTTGTTAATAAAATAGTAAAATATTTTCTTAACCCAGAAACATAACTTTTCAAATAATTTACTGTTCAGTTGTTTGTATTTTCATATTGTTCATTAGTAAGCAATCATGTCTAGTTATATAATGGCTCAGTTCTCAAACTGGTAAAGATCACAGGCAGGTCTGGTAGAAAAGAGGATATTGGTTACATTTTTCTTGTCTCTCATTCTTTCACAGAAGATAGGAATGTAAACCCTAGATCTTTTGCCTGGCCCTTATGAGAGAGGAGCCAGTCCAGCTAAGAGCTTGACTGGATCTTAATTCAGCCTGACTCATGGGGGTCCAAAAGCTGCTTACTGTATCCGAGAATCCGGGTGCCCTCAGGTTTTCTTTCCGATCTCTCTTTCTCTTCCATGGCTCTGTGATAGATTTCATCAGATCTCATGTCACTTATCTCATACCCAAACTATAAGAGTTGCTTTAAAGTTGGGTCAAATTTATTTTGTCACCTGTCCAGGTAACCCAAATTAAATCCCTGTTTTTGTTTGACTGTATTTTTTTTTTTTCAGAGAGTTTGATTAATATGTGGTTTTGCAAGTAGCAGATGAGAAGGCAATAGTGTCAAAATTACAGGAATCTTAATTTAGGGTTACACATTATGTCAGGAATACATGCATAAGCACATACACATTTTGAGAGAGTGCCAAAGACAGCAAAAGAGACCATGAGGTTTTGTAACCTAAATAACATCCCACTTGGCTTGTATTACGGTTGCTGAAACCTGCACTTAGGGCCTGCATGAACATCCTGCTCTTTTTATGAACATACTTTCTCACTTATCCTGAGCAACACTGGTGAGAAAAAAGTATTCAAATAACACTGTTTGCCAAAAATCCCCCCCCCCCCCATTCCCTGCCTGCCACCACCATTGCATAGTGTGTATGAGCAAACATGTCAAAACATCCTACAAAATTGTGAGTAGTGTACTCTTCCAATTCCACCTCCGTAGTTATTAATTGACATGAGCCAGCAGAGTTGAGAGCCCTATCACCATGCACCATCACGCCATGATCAAAAATGGGAAGGGATTATTAGTGGGGGTGAGAATGTGTCTCCCTCATTCACTCTTTTCAGTACTTTTTTTTTCTTTTTTTCAATTTGGATGACAGATGGGATGTGTCACTGTGGTCTGTTAATCTGTTTCTGAGAACAGAACTGAATAGGGACTTTTAAAATCTTGTACCTTCTTAGCAGTTCCTTATGCTTTGGAATAAAAAAAAAAATTATCTGTCTTTATCTATTTAATATGTGGATCTTATACAATAATAAACTCCCTCTGGTGGTGACTTCAGAGAGATTGTGTCATGGATACTTGAAGAAATGGGAGTGAGACATAGTATCTGACAAATAGCATATATTTGCTGTTAAGTGTGTTATACAGTTTGGTTGTGGATTTATGTGCCGAAAATCACTCTGACTCTCATAGTTCAACTTTATATTTGATCATAACGATATGTCACTTCAGATTAATAGTGTTTTGTTATTATGAGGAAAAAAACTCCTCATAATGTTTTTAGTATGAGGTAATGTATATTAGGAAGATATATTCTCAATAAAATAGCAACTTACATTAATTTGTCAAAAAAAACCTACAAAAATTTGAAATAGTTAAAAAGTAAACACAGTAGTGGACTCGTACATTCTGCTATAAATCCTCTCTTGTTCAAAGCAGAAGCGATGTTGACACTTTAATTAAAATCTGGCTTTTAATTGGTAATTTTATGTAGGTCAACTTATTTGTTGTACTTTATTTACTTTTACTTGATTACGTTTATTTCTTTTACTGACATACTGTTAATTAATTTCTCTCACTCACTTTTAGCTACTTATAGTTATTTTACTTAATTAATTTGTTTATTTTTACTTCCTTGCTTACTTCTACTTGCTTACTTACTTACTAACTTCCTTACTTACTGATACTGACTTATTTTTACATATTTACTTTTACATACATACTTGTTTGCTTATTTACTTACATATTCCTTCCTTCATTCATTCACTCTGTTGTTGCCCCCCGCCTTCACACCCCTCCAAGCCTGGTTGAAAATGCTACTTCAATTCTTCAATTCAATCTACAGTCTATAAGGACTAGCATAACAGTATGCAGTTCCAAACAGTGTGTCAGGCCTGCACCATGCTATAAATATGTGTTTCCCGTTCGTTTGTATTGGTTACAGTCAAAAACACACAAAACCCTCAACATTTCTGATCAAACTGTAGTCCTGTACTTATTCTTGGTCAGTGAGTATTTGCTCAGTTGAAGGAAATTATGTAATTAGTCTGTGCATGCAGATACATACACACACACACACACGCACACTTGCTGTTTGAATCCATGCTGTTTCAATTTGGAAACGACTCAGCACCGTCCTGTGCCCATTGACTATCATTGTAAAACCCACTTTTTTACTATGTTCTTCAGAAAAGACACTTTTTCCTTGTTTCTGCTTTTGTTTTGTTTGGAGTTTAAGGTGTCAAACAAGAAAAAGAGTTTAGCCTGACACTTAGAGACATCTTCTGGAGTCTGGGAGTGGGGAAGTGAAAGAGAGCAGGAGGTTCATGGGAGATGGGGTCCATAGGTGGAGGTTTAGGTAGAGTATGGAATGGTGGAAAGAGGCCAAGCAGGCATTTGGCCCCTTAATGCCAGCAGAGAGAGAGAGAGAGAGAGAGAGAGAGAGGCAGGCAGGTATTGTTTACATAAAGCACAAGTGAAAGCAGCTGGAGGGCTAATTAGCTTGATTCTCCATTACATGCCGAGAGGGCCAATAACTAAAAAATGGAGTTTTGTTTGGGTTTGAGCAGCAGCCCCCACCTGGAGGAAGTTGTAAAAGGCAAGGAAAAGAGGGGAAAGAAGGAAAAAAGATGAAATGAGGTTAAGAAACAAGCAGTCTATAAAGCAATTGTTCAGCCGGAGATGACACATGTGGTGGGTTCATTTCAATACTGTAATGCCATAGACATCATATTAGTTTTTGGTACCTGTGTTTGTTCCTTTGCATACATGTATAAATAAAAGCTTGTGTGCTCTTTCTGCATCTGTTTGTATATTCTAGTACCTGTTTAAATATTTGAGTGTAGGTACACTAGCCAGTCAGCTAAATTGCCCCTTGTTTGAATGTGTACAGTGAGGGACTCTGTGTGTAAAAGGAAATACTGAAGCTGACTGAAATAAATAAATG
>JANZLB010000002.1:19516764-19526764 GCA_026167865.1 Notarius quadriscutis | reverse complement strand
CTGAACTGAGAGGTCGGACCTGCAAGCCTCCTGCTCCTTTACCGCGCTGTGGATTGCGACTGTCTCGGGATCAAAGACACCTTGAGGAAGTCGGATAAGTATAAACGGGATCTGCTTTGGAATTTTTTTTTTTTAATTCCAAATCCACCAATTCCAAGAGGCTTCTTCAGGACGAACCACTTCGTTGTAAGTTTTGTTTGTTTGTTTTTCACGTTTAAATTCAAGTGTCTTAATAGTCTACAAGATTGCTTTGTGGCCCATGATTTAAATGAATAAAAATGTGCGTTTGATGATATTACACAGGGTACTATCAGGATTAGGATTTGCCCTGTAAAGTTCTGTGCAATTTTAAGTAGTTTAAAAAATTCTAGAAACTTAAAAAGGTAGTCTACCTGAAGTGAAAGAGCCATTTGCAGCTCAATTTGTTGGAGCTGGCTCCCTCTAGTGATCACAAAGTTCAATAAACTATACACACACACACACACTTGTCTGAACAATGTTTAATTGAAACAATTTGCGCATCAAGTTTGGAAATTCTTTCTGTATGCGTCCTTTGTTGCGCAGGATTGATGAGCATTGGGGCACCATAACACAACCAATTAAATATCCTTGTTGTACCTATTTTACTCTTTACTTATTCATGATGTTAAAAATAATAAACATGCTAAGTCTTTTTTTTTTTTTTTTTCCTCTCCTTTAACTTTTGACACAGGTCATATAGTATTTGGTCTACATAATAAGCAAGCATAATGCTTGCTTTTCGTATTCCCATTTATTCTGTTACTGAATGTAGCCTACTTGACACTGATTAATGTTTATTCTGAAAACGAAGTTATAAGTACTGTAATTATAGTTTTTGGTCTTAAAAGAATTTGGTTTAAAAAAAAAGTGAGAGCTGTAGATGAGTGCTGGCTAATTTTAGAGGAGTGTGTACATGCACACATGCACGAATTCAGGAACAGCATGGTTTTGTCGGAGGGCAGAGAATAATCATGTCCTAACTATATGACTATTCTGAAGACGATAAATAGGCTACATTATAATCAGTCCAGACACTGATGAAGGCAATAACATCACCAGATTGAGGCTTTGTTCCGAAATAGTAATAACCTTTTTTTTTTTTTTTCTCACGCAAAAATTCAGTAATTAGCGATTTTTTTTCCTTATAGAAAAGATGCAGGTGTCAGAAATCAGGACATACTAACATTCACCACATAGCCTGTACGTGCTGCCTATTCATAAAACCAATATTCAAGCTTATTCTGATTAAAATAATAATAATAATAATAATAATAATAATCAAATTTTCCTACTCTTCCATGAATGTTTTATTTTGATCACGGTGCTGTATTCTTATCATTAGACTTTGTTGATGTAAATAAGAAGAGTGGTGACCCAATTCATTTTGCTTTTTTGGATTTTTATCAAGACAAACTTCAGCAAAACGTTTTACTAAATACCTACACTCTGTGCCCATTTCTCCCTCTCTCTTTTCAGTAAAAACACGCTCTAACTATCCCATCAACGGGGTTAAAACTGCTAAAATAAAACCACATGTTCAGGCGCAGTGACGGTGAACTTGGCGCACAGTTTAATGACTATTAGCGGGGCCTCCTTTCGTACTAAACTCTGCGAAATGTAAACCATGACAAATGAGTCTATATATAAATGCTCCCAAAATCAGAACTGGACTCTAACCGGCTCCTGGAAAATCTTCAACTAGTTTTATTTTATTTATTTTTATTTATTTATTTTAGGCGTGGCGTGAACATTCGCTTTAATTTGTTCCCTTCATTTTAACCTGTTTGTATGAATTTCAGCCGCATGCGTGAATGTTAAATACACTGAAATGCTTCGGCGCAAAGGAATGCAGTCTATCAAGATCAGGGAAAGAAAAATCAACAAATTCCTCGGCATTCGTTTCAAAAGTTTCCGGGGAAATTTTACTGCGGTTGGTACAAAGGTTTATACAAGTAAGGTTTTATTTCTCTGAAGTGTGGTAATTCCATGTGACGCTAGGTACTTAACTGAAACTATTTTAGCCAAAGCCGTCCTGATAATTAATAAATAAATAAATAAATAAATAAATGGAAAACCTGCCATCGTGCCTTAATACCCATAATAAGGTAAATATTTTTAATGAAATGGTAAAATATTCCGAATTTTAGTTCATTCAAAAAATGGTATTTAATCGTTTCTCCATGTCGAATCTGGTAGTGTGAAGCCTAAGCTTCGGCCTGGATCAAACAACGCACGAGAAAAGGTCGTTTACGTCATTTGCCACGACTCAAATGTGCGTTTTACATCATTTCACAGTGTTTTAAATGCGAGTGTGTGTGATATGTCCTGTTCAAATTACTTACAAGTAGCACTGCACAATGTGATTATTATTATTGCCACTTTTCTACTGACCTTTCACAGGAGACTGTAAAACGTAATCGAGCTCTGTCATAAATGACTATATAATTTGTTCACTCTGATTGAATGTTGCGATCTGTATGTGTGGAATCCAAACATAGTCCAATAAAGTACAGTAGTTACTCCCAATCTTTAACCTGACCAGACCAAACACAGGTATACAGATGCTTGCATATCGTCCTGGGACTGACGTACTGTACATTTTTGGAAAAAAAAAAAAACCTTTACACCCACACTGAGCTCAACCTCTTTTTTTTTTTTAAATGAATTAGAAAGGAAATAATTTGTTGTTTTTTCAAGTAGTTCCCCTTAGATCACACAGCGGTAGGCTGCAGGCCTGCTGTCTGGTCTTGGCTGATGTAGATTACTATAAGTTAAAATCCATCCATTAAATAAATCTTGCATACATTATACTTCATGGTAGACTGACCATAAAATACCCGTTACTTATTACCATCAGCTGAGCGATGTTTTTTGGATCTGAGCAAATATGTTAAACCTCAAAAAGCGTTTTCTCAAACAGTTTCAATGTGGAAACAAGCCCACCCTTTCATCTAGGTCACAAAAACCAGTAAATCACACAAGGCTTGTATTTGTACAAAATATCAGATATCTTCCACATTCTTTGTTCTCTGGTTGGGTTGGCCAGTTGGTTTGTTGTTTAATTTTGAAATATTAATGGTGAAAATAGAGAGAGGATTGTTTAAATTTGCTTGCTGGTTCATCATGGACAGCAGCTTGCACGCTACGAAGAGGAGCCTGAAAAACACAATGCATTTTATGACTGTGCATCTGCCAGTTATTTCCATGTGATCGGTGACCATCAGGTATTGTGAAAGCCCTAAGCTGATGAATCTTGTACAATGTTGAAGGCATATGTATGCACGTGTACACCAACAGAGGCATTTAAACTATGAATGGATACTAACATGTTCATGGGTACCAGTTGAAGCATACAGAGTTAAGTTGTGTAACACGCTATCCTCTGACAAAGTGCTGCCTTTTATAAACCAGCTAACCAGCTTTATTTGTTCTTTCCAGAGCTTCTCTTTCAGGATGCTCTTCATGAAGAGGCCATCTTCTTCGGGCTGGGTCAGAGCCATAGACACACGACATGGAGTGGTTGCCATCACTTTCCTGGCCTTCTTCATGCAAGTGGTGGTGGAGGCTACCTCATGGTGGTATGTATCCTCAATATATACACTGTCTAAGACAAACACAGCTGTGCGTGTGTGAGAATGGTGGACTGTGAGGATGGCCAGACAAAGCATGGATAATGGATCAGCAAGAAAGCGGTGACTAATGTGCCATCTTTTCTTGTTGTTGTTCTCTTGCGCATTTCCTTTCTCACCCTCTCTTCATCATCATCATCTTTCTTGTATATTGTGGCTGAAGTCGGTCTGGTTCCGTCTTCTGTGTCCCACCACATTCTAAAATAAAGGAGGGGGGGTGAAAATACATGCTGACTTTAGCACATACGCCTTTGCTCAGTTCTGACTTTCCCCCCTCTTTATTTTCTTTTCCCCTGTATTGCCAAACCAAAATGATGAATATTATATAAAACATAGAATGCTGTGGTTTTGCAATGAATTTCCAAATATGCACAGGCACGAACTGTGTAGGTTTGTGTGTGTGTGTTTGTGTGTGTGTTATGGGCTTGTCCGTCCTATTTCCATTAATAGAAAAAGGCAAAATTGGTCGATCAGATGAGCTGAATATAGAGAAGAGAATTTTTGCTGATTACTGGATTTATTTTTCTCTATGTATTGGTGCATTTTTCAATACTGCGCGTGAGATCTTTTAACAAATGGCAAAACAAATAGTACTGTAAAACCATCCAAGGTTAAAATGTTCAGGCGGTTGTACAATAGTTTTACCCTCTTGGTTTGAGTGTTTTAATTTCCAGCCCTCATAAGTTCCACACTGACGCCTGAACCCGGTACAGTTTCATTGTGAGCTTGAATGGAGCGAGTCTGCTTGGTTGCATGCTCCATACACAAAGGAAGAAGGCAATAAATCCTGTCTCGTAACATCTTTAATTGTTTGATTTGCTGGAAGAAAATGAAGGACTTGTATTTGAAACAGACTGCCCCTTCCAAGATGGAAGGTCTGATTTCATTGCGATTTTCTGCCTGTTTACTTTTACCGCATATGATGCTTGCCACTGTGTCTTTTCACCCGAACACAGCTGATTGAGTTGGACGTTACTTCGCAGTGCACAAAACAGGGACTCTTCATTCCTAGTAATGTTATCCCAGTACTTCTCCTGAAGTATCCACATGGACAGCATATATAGTATGGCTGTTATCTGAACTGGAGTCTCAATCCTAGGGTTTATCTTTGAATTTCAGTATTCACTCAAGCTTTGCCAATGACACACAAGGCTAGTTTCTCTTCTCTTAATCCTAAACTCCAATTTCTTTCTGAGCCAAATCTATATGAGATGAACTACCCAGGATAAGAGGCTTCTATAATGTAGATGATGCTGTTCTCTTTTCTTACATCTAACGTATAGCTGACTCTGAAAGAGAATAAGAGAGTCCCTTCTCTATTCCGTGAGTGTCCACACGTGCTAATGATTTACTTTGTACAAGACGAGAATAGTTGGGGTCACTCTGCTTCCCCCTCGTATAATTTGCACAGTGTATCAGATTTCCTGGTGGACTAATTGAATGTGTTTGTGTGCATGTTGCAGGTCTCTGGCTATGAATCCACTACTGATTCCCGAGGCTTACATCATAGGTGCACAGCCGCTGTGCAGTCAGTTGGTAGGCTTGTCCAAAGGCCAGAAGAAGCTGTGCCAGCTGTACCAGGACCACATGCAGTACATTGGTGAGGGTGCCAAGACGGGGATCCGTGAGTGCCAGTACCAGTTCCGCCACCGACGCTGGAACTGCAGCACAGTGGATAATTCCTCGGTGTTTGGCCGTGTCATGCAGATTGGTAAGTCTATCAAAAAATGGAAAAAAGCTTTGCTTTTAGCAAAACGTGAAGCAAACTTCCACGTTCTATATGAAACACGGCCTGGTAGCAGCACTTAAATTCCATGCCCGGTTTTCTTGCCATAAGGACAGTAGCTTGTGCCTCAGTGATCTCTATTACATTCATAACGCTAAAGAGACACTACACATTCTGTACATCATCAATCTAAATCTAAAACCACATCTTTGGCTGGCACCTACATAACGTAGATATATTAGGTGCAAACTCCATTCTGAACTTTGAAAACTTCCCAGCTCCACACTAGAGGTTTGGAACGGATGCAAGTCCTGCTTTTGAATGTACAGTGTGCTCCTTCAGCTATTCAGATTGTGATTAATGACTGAAAATGTAGTGAGGAAAAAGAGCTGATAAAATTTGTAGCCAGTAAATAAGACTGCTTTTATTAGTATTATTGTAATACATTTCCTTTGAAGTATTAATATGACTTGTGGATGTGCATTAAGCTGGTAGTGGGGTTTTTTTTTTTAAACAAGCTGTTATTATTTATATAAGTGTTTTGATTATAGTTTTTTATTTTGGCAGTAAAGTGATTTTTCCTTGATTTGTTGAGGGGGCAGCGGGTACTTTATGCAAAGAGGGTGCACGTGGTAGGCCATTTTTAACAACAGTGGTCAAGCAGAATGTTTTTAGAATGACATCTGTGAATGAATCAGAATGAAGGCTGCCTCCAAACGGCTAGCAACTGACATTGAAAATGGTGAGTAATTACGTTTTGCTTAAAATTATGCTGGAGCCAGCTCTTCTTTGAGGTGTATTAGTATAAGGACAGCAAGTACGCTAGAGTTTTATTTTCCTTTCTTGATGATGATAATGCATTAAGATTAGATTAGATAAACTTTATTGATCCCTTTGATGAAATGATGAAATCATGTTAAATTAAGCTTAGTTAGCCTACCCTCTAGCAACGCTCAACATTTGAACACTAGAAAACACAGGAAATGACATTTATCAGGCTAGCTAATGAAGAGATTATGTTCAAATATTAACTATAAAATGTTTTGCCTTGGAATGCAACTGGTTGCAAGGCAGTCTGGCTGAGGACTGATGATGTGATTTATGTTTGAATAGTAATTTTGATAATGCATGTTAGTCACTGCAAAATGCTACTGAGAGCTATGGTTTGTTAATCTTAGACAAACCTGCACAGATATTTACTAATCTTGGAGGACAAACAACTAGAACATTTTAGGGTTAAAAAAAAAAGCTAAATTAAAATTATTACATGACATTATTTTGATGAAGTGCTGGTAGACGTCGATGTGCTTGAATGTAGTGTTGGTGTTCAAATGTTTTGATTTGGTTCATTACCAGGTTGAGTTGTTTCATTGCATAATTTGCTTTGTTTGTGTATTTCCCTGTAAGTACTTAATATTTTGTCCTCCCTTTAGAGTAAATTCCCAGTAGTCTTCATAGCTGTCCATTCCATCTCAGGAGACGTTAACAACTTCTTATAAGTTCACCCTTATGAATTTATAAGCATCATTAAGGTCAACCCTGACATGGCCAGTTAAATAAAATGGATCTTAACACATCTTTTATGAAATGCAAATGATAGAAATCAAACACAGACCTAGCAGAACCAAGACCCTCTGATCACCTCGTCCATCTCCGCTTGTCCTGGAGATTACAGAGAGGAAGACAGGTTGGGGCACTAGAGGGATGGAAAACTAGTTTGGAGAGAAAGAGGGAGGTATCTCGAGGACAATATGTCCATCACCAGCTCGGCTATCTTTTCTAAACCTTTCTAAATTATCAGGAAAAAAGTAGTAACCTTCATTCTACAGGCCAAACCTTCCTTAAGAACCTATCCATCTGGATCAAATTTAAACGTTCATTCCACCCTGTCTCACTTTTTAAATTTTTTTTTTATTTTACACGCGTTTATTTCATCGCCTGCATTGTTTTAGATGGAATGATGTCTTTACTTCAGTGACAGAAAACTCCCTAAAGCCCCAATATTTCATTACATTCTAAATCCCACGTCTGTGAAAAACCCTACAGCTTTTAATAGGCTATGATGAGGTCTTCTGAAGTAATGGAGTCTCGCTGATGGGAATAGTCAACTTCACATACAGTATATGCTGGAAAGTCTGTGGTCTTTTGGGTATCCCTCAGGTGTAATATGAAAATTGCCTTTGAACGGTTGTGTGCAAACTGAGGGCCCTTTCAAATGGCTTCAGCTGCTGAATTCCTGGAAAGTCTATCCACCAGCAGGGGGCATTGTCATATTTCTGAATCAACTTTGTGTCCTTTGGGAATGAAATTTTATATATTCTATATAAACACAGTACCAGTCAAAAGTTTGGGCACACCTTCTAATTCGATGACTCTCATTAATTAAGACACTTCCTATCTTAAAGTAATGATGGATGATGTTTCTCCTTTACTTAGTTGAGTGGTTCTTGACATAATATGGATTACTACAGTTGTGGAATAGGGCTATTTACTGCTTGATCTCAAATGCATTAAGAAGGCAAGAAATTGTACTAATTAACTTTTGATGAGACATGCCTGTTAATTGAAAAGCATTCCAGGTGACTACCTCATGAAGCTGGTTAAGATAATGCCAATAGTGTGCAAAGTGTCATTAAGGTAAACGCTGGCTACTTTTTATTAAGATGCTAACATATGATACATTTAACACTTAACTCCATCCATGTTCCATGTGTTATTTCATAGTTTTGATGTCTTCAGTATTGTTCTATAATGTAGAAAATAGTCAAAATGCAGAAAAACCTATGAATGAGTAGGTGTGTCCAAAGTTTTGACTGATACTGATGACACAGTTATATTCATTCAAATGTACAAAATATCTCTTTTAGTGACTTCTCAATCTAATGATTAGATAAAACTGTAAAGAAATAGTATGACCATATAATTGGGTCTTGAATACAAACCCAAGAGTTTGTTTCTATTATGAACTTAAAGAATAAATGCATCATGCTAAGCATCACTGCATTGGCGAGTTTGTCTAAAATACTCAATGACAAGCTTATATTTCTCCTCTGACCATAATTTTTCCAATTTGTTTGTGCAGGAAGTCGCGAGGCAGCATTTACTTATGCAATCAGTGCAGCAGGTGTTGTGAACGCAGTGAGCCGAGCATGCAGGGAGGGCGAATTGTCGAGCTGTGGCTGCAGCAGGGCGGCTCGACCCAAAGATCTTCCCCGAGACTGGCTCTGGGGAGGTTGTGGAGACAATCTCATCTATGGCTACCGCTTCAGCAAGGAGTTTGTGGATGCCCGTGAACGAGAAAAGACCTATGAGAAAACTTCCATGGAGAATGCACGGCTCTTGATGAATCTCCATAACAACGAAGCAGGACGCAGGGTAAGCTTTTGTCTTTATGGATTTCTCACTATGTATCTTAAGATTGCTGGTGAAGTATGTTTGTAATGCACTGTTACATGTATAAATGTAAAATGAAGTTAGCGACGAAGTGATTTGGCAATATATTGTACCAGTATTTAATGGAACTGGATGCCATTGTGGAAAGTTATCAGAGACCTGACTTTCACAAGAAACTGGAATGGTAATAGCTTCTAAGGGCAATTTTACGCCTATAAGTCTATTCAAATCCGAACAAAAGTGATGCTTTTGTTTCATTTGCTGATTGTTTTCATGCTGCACATAATTAAATCCACCAAAATGAAGAAAATACTTTGGCCGAGCTGCACATACAGCTGAAAACATGCACATAAAACTCTTTCATTCCCTGGTCAGAAATGCACAGAAAAGCAAGCCTTTACCAAGTGCATACAGAACTCACAAATATCTCTCAGGAATGAAGAACATGGAACACTAGTCAGACTGAACTGAAGAAGCCTTTTGGATGAGAGGTGAAATGTCTTCAAAAATTTCAAGCAAGTCCAGTAGACTTCTTTAGCACCTACGGTTTACGATGACCTGGATGACTGAGAACCTTCCCAGACAACATGGAGTTTGCACTTTGTAAATTATTAATGAAACATTTTACGAAGCCCATCCAGCATTTAATTTCTCTTTTTGTTCATCAGTCCAGCTATTCAGAACACATGGCATTTCTGCAGTGCTTCAACTCTGTACTTTGGCTTAGTTTGCACCTCACAGCTTAATTTAGCAGCTCTGCAAAAATATACCAAAAAAATAAAGTTTCCCACTGGAAGTCTAATCACATTCTGACTGCTGGAGTTATCTTGGAACCAAGCTGAGATCTCCTCACTAAGACACTCTTGGACTAATCGTTTTGGTTCACACCCAAATGTGATTTCAGAGTTCACCTGCCTATACACACCTCACATATGGGGAACATGCACCAGGGTTTTATTCAGATGGAGCAAATGATGCCTTTCTGAAAGCACCCTAAGAAGCATGAACTTCCAAGATGTTGGCATGAATAGGAAATCAGCTCAGGCATTTCAAATCTATCTTTATAATGATGCATCAAGGTGTTACATACTTGCAGGGTGAATGGGGGTATGGTTATTATTATTATTATTATTATTATTATTATTATTATTATTATTATTATTATTATTATCATCTCATTATCTCTAGCCGCTTTATCCTGTTCTACAGGGTCGCAGGCAAGCTGGAGCCT
>JANZLB010000002.1:19491193-19507676 GCA_026167865.1 Notarius quadriscutis | reverse complement strand
GGGGGGGACTCACAGATAAAAATTAATAAATAATAATAATAATAATAATAATAATAATAATAATAATAATAATAATAATAAAAATCATATAACCTACATGTGAAGAATTAAAATGTGAAATTAAATGAATCATGTAAGAAAACCACATGTAAAAAAAATACTAAATTGTCATACATGTAAAAACAAACAACAAAAAAACAATAAAAAGAATAAATTAATTATGTTAATTAACTGTGATATTTCACTTGTGAAGTTTGTGTGAGTTTTCTGTGAGGGATTCCTGCAGGAGGTTGTGGCAATGCTTAGGCTGCTCTTGGGTCACATAAACAAGAGAAACTATAGAGAAATTTATAACATGTTGTGTTATAGTGCTGGAATTGCAGGAATTATTTTAGTGTAGCCTCTAAAATTATAACAAAAAAGGAAACAATTGCATGAGACAATGAGTGGAGAGAGAGACAGAGAGAGAATCACGAAATGTGTCTCATAACAGAGAATACAGTTTTTTTTTCCAGAAATATTACAAGAAACTCATCCTAAATCTTCAGTGCTCTCAATCAATTAATCTCTCTCTTTCTGTTTTGCATTAGCAGAGTTCGTGGCCTCATTCGGGCAACTTATATTTTATTAAATATTTTAGTGAAGGTTGCTATTGTTCATGTCTTTTGTACCCCATAACGTCAAACAAAACATTACACAATGACAGAGAAGAGAGTGGATGTGA
The DNA here is from genome assembly GCA_026167865.1 of Notarius quadriscutis. Taxonomy (NCBI): domain Eukaryota; kingdom Metazoa; phylum Chordata; class Actinopteri; order Siluriformes; family Ariidae; genus Notarius; species Notarius quadriscutis. The sequence goes on along the minus strand of JANZLB010000002.1, from coordinate 19,506,952 downwards.
GCTGGAGAATGAGAATTTTGCAACGATGCAAGTTCTTGCTGTGAGTGAATGAACATTATTCCCACAACCTGAGTCTGGTCTGAATCAAAGTGACAGTACTGTACCGCAAACCCTTCCATGTAAAAACCACTCAGTAGTCGTAAATATATTGCTGTTCTTTGTTGTATTTTTTTTCCAGTTAACCTTATAAAGCGTTTCCACCAATGATGGGGGGGAAAAGAACCATTTTAACTGACTTAAGATGCTTATACACACCATTATCATTTACACATGTAAAATTAGCTACACCTTTAAATGGTAATAAAAATAACAGTGCAAGCCATAGAAATATGACATGCAGTATACGACTATAAACAGCAATCTAGCCTTGTAAAAGAGATTGTTTTTATGGATTTGCATTAAAACTTTTTATTGCACTGAGCTTAGAGTAACATGCTACAAATTTAAGGGCTTTAGCTGATTCAAAAAGGTAGCTGCAGTCATACAATAACTCATGGAGTCTCACAAAAAAAAATAGCTTTAAAAATGTTAAAAGTTCAAACTTATTAACTTCACTGAGACATTACACTACTGTACATTTTACTGGCAGGGTTCTGGCTCTGTATGGCTGTAAATCAACAGTGGTGCCAGATTAAATCTAATAAAAGACTTTTTTTACCTTAGCGCTGTTGAATTCTTGATTCTGATTGCTCAGATGGTGTTGATTAATTTTCTATAACAGCACAGTGCTGATGGTACTTCCGACTGCAAGATTTTATGTTATTATTTCTATAGTAGCACTTCAGGGACACATCATCAAAGACTCATAAATCATTAAAAATGTTTTGTTATTTTACCAAAAAATATCAGAATTGTTGATATGGTAAAGTTTTCCATAAGGAGATGTTTATTTAACTTTTTTTTTTTCAGAAGGAGTCTCCAATGTCAGTGCTTTGTAACAACCTGAAGTAATTTAGAGGTTTCAGACGCAGATCGAGGATAGAGAAACTATAACATGACAAGATACATATTTGTCTTATTATCTTTGAGAGAGAGAGAGGTGAGAACAATTAACAGTTATTCCACGAAATTGAGTCGTACATGAGCTGATAGCCGATGAGGCATGTAGTGCCGAGTTGGCTATAAGCCATCTATGACAAGATTGAGTGGAATAATTGTTTAATTATATCCACGTTCACTGAATTTTGAGAAACAGAACATTTTTATTTTTATTTTTTGCAAATTCGATAAATGAAAACTTTATGCAAAACATCCGACAAAATAATTTCCGCTTAGAATGTAAACAAACCTGTGAAATGACAGTAGTAATTTGTGAAAAATGCTATAATATTAATTCTTGAAAAACAAAAAAGATACATTCTTACCATCAAATACTTTAAAACCGTATTTTGCTGCATTTTGTAATTTTATTTCTATTTTGGGGGGTTTTGTTTTTGAGTAGAGTTTTTATTTCATCCTCAGTTGGTTCAGCAACACGCTCCATCATTTTGTTTTTCTCTACTCATGGTATATGAGCTGATAGCCTAGTAGCAGAGTAGCCAATCAGAGCACGTGGTTGCTCATAGCCAGTGAATGTGGATAGAATAATATGTTTTAGCTGCTATAATGAATGATAACAAGAGCCAATTTGTCATCCAGATATTCTACAACATTAAACATAATCATAAATGGTTAAAAAGTAAGTTATTGATTCATCAATCAAAATATAATTGTCAATTTGCGGATATAAAAGGAGTAAAACACTTCAGGACATGCTGTTACAGGAAAACAATAAACTTTGGGGTAACTTTTGCATCAGGCCCATTATACCATCCCTAACTTGTATTTTGGATGTTCCACAACATTAAATGTAATAATAAAAAAGATGAAAAGTATGATGTGTCATTTACTGGCAAATTACAATTGATAATCATTGGCAAATAGTTTATATAAAAGGAATAAAACACTTCAGGATGTGCTCTTATAGGAAAATAAACAATTTCAGGGTGGTGACAGTATCTCTGCTCTGCTACACTATTTATCTAGAACAGCATGCCACTTATTTCATAATTAAGCCAGTCATCTGTGATTATGTACTTTAAATGTACAGTACAGTCAGTCGAATCACATTTGGAACTGGATCATGCAGCCTTATTTCTCACAATAAAAAATTATTTCCCGTATTGGAAAGTCATACTTGCTGCTCAAATCCTTTTACATTGTTTAGCCTGAATGGAAATGAAGGCTTACTCGAGGAAACAGGAGTCACGGCAAGAGGAAAACAATCAGCAAATCAGTGAGGTCTGGAGCTGAGAAACCCTCACATTCCCTCTCACAAAGAAAACAGCTATTCTAGAGCTGGAACGGAAATGAACAAGAATATTCACCTTTGAATGGGTATTAGTTTTACAGGGTCCAAGGGGGGACTTTACCCACATGTTCTGACTATTCCAGTTTTCCATTCAAGGAAAATAAATAAAAGTGAGTGCAGGTGATCCAGGGAAAAGATTGTGCTTCAAAAAAAAAAAACGTTTTCAGCAGAACAGGAGCTACAACCAGACCGAACAGTCTTTTGTGTCGATAAATTAGTCCTTCATCTTTTGGGTTTTTGAAGATCCACACTTCCAAATTAAACCTATTTTTTTTTCTGATTTAGAGATTTACAGAAGAGTTATGCCTTACAACCAAACATGAATTATGACTTGCCTAATGTTGTAGTGAGCACATGCTGTTGCTGATACGCTTCATTTAAAGTGGTGTGAAATCAAATGATCTCATTTGGATAGCCATGAAAATGTCTGTTGCTTTTAGAAAGAAATAATGTGACTTAGGATTATAACTTGTATGATTACATCATGTAACAGTATCTATTTATTTTTCATGAACACACGTCTTCTAGTGTGTCTAAGAATAGGTTCATTGTCATTTTCTCATTCATTCATTCATTCATTCATTCATTCATTCATCTTCAGTAGCAGTTACATAATTTAATCTCCACCTCATAATGTTCTTTTCCAAATTTGAATATTTTGCTAATAAACACCAAAGTGTTGTGTCCCTGCTTTCACTTTTAAATATGGATACTATTTTAAAGTAGTTTATTTTTTAGGTGCTTTCCAGTGACCCTGCACAATATGAAACAATTATTACATTGTCATTCACTTAAATTGTCATTCGTCCATAGGAGCTCCATCTTGTTCATACACAGCCTGTGTGTGTGTGTCCGAGTGATCTGAACCTGAAGCAAAGCTGTGGGCTGGTTTGACTGACAGATTTGTTGAGCTGTAGCAAAACCCTGAGGCTTATTTGTGTCTTTTTGATGAGTGTAGAGACACAAAATGGTTCCAGAACAAACCCACGCTCAATGGAAGCTCTGTGCCATGCATCTCATCATTCCTGTACATAACGCACTGAAGAAAAACAGGTACTGGAGCTTACAGCACACGTCCCACTGTAAGGAATTCAGCATGCACTTTCTTGCCTTTTATGTAAAGTAATGGACCCTGCAAAAGCTATCCGGTATTTTCCACTGTACAAGCTAACTTTTTAAATAAAACACCTTTATGCTGCTTTTTGTAACTGGCTGATTGATAAATCTGTACCTTTGCATAAACTAATGAAAAAGACCTTTAAACTATTTGATATAACAAAAGTTTTAGTTTGTATAACTTTAAAATATTCTACATGACTTTATACTGTATCATATTCTATTCATAGCATCAAAATATGTAGAATATGAATAACAATAATTATTGCTTGGGTGATTGCATGATAAGGGTGCTATTTGATCTTCAAAACTATTAAAACTTTTTTAAATTTTTTCAACATAGAATTTAAGAAAAACAAATATTTTTTTAACCATTCATAAACCGCATTAATATTAAAATAATGACAGAGCTGAGGGTTTTTTTGTTTTTTGTTTTGTTTTTAAAGTATAGAATTAGCAAGTACAAAAATATGGTTAACTAGCATCCATGCTCATGACATAAGGGCATTGCTTTTTAAAAAATGTTCATTTATTATTATTATTATTATTATTATTATTATTATTATTATTATTATTATTATATTTGACTTTCAGGTTATAAGGGTTGTGACCCTTTCACTCAATATCACCATGGCATTGAAAATAGAGGAAAAAACTTACTTTTCTTCTTTCCATCATCAGGAAATTTGGATGATGCAAGTTCTTGTTGCATACAACAAAACATTTCGTGGAGGGCAGTGTGTTCAGATAATGGGGTTAAGTGAATGTTGTTGGGAAGTAAAATGGACACTTTTCATAACCTATAATGGATGATTCATGGAAAAAGGACCTTTCAAGTATGAAACAAATGGGTTCACACATTCGGGTAAGAATGATTACATTTCGGGTCTTGGGCTCAGATAAGTAAAAAATAATATATATTTTTTAATTGTAGAGGTTTTAGGAATATTTTAATTCATGATCTGAAATGTTTGAATAGGTTTTTTAAACTATGTAAAATCACTTTCATGCTTAAATTTTATACATATTTTAATATAATATCACTGAAACACAACAGCACCCCAATCATGGAATGACCCAGTATGTGGCATGTACTGCAATATTTTATTCTTCTTAATATCAGCTGCAAGCAGCTTAATTTTTTAATGTTGGAACTTTAATATTTATGCTCTAACTTTCATATTTCAAACATGCTGGGCATTTATCACTACAGTCAGGAGTGTGTTGACCTCTTCTGTGTAAGTGAATATAACCTGAACCTGAATCACATTACATGACCCCTGATAAAATATGGGCTGCACAAATGAAAAGCCATAAAAGTGGCTCAGGAGTACTAAATCAGTGCCTTAGTTCTTCACTAAATGAATGCAAATACATAAACAGCCATGTATCACATGAACATGTATGTTTGACATTTCTCTTCTTGTTTTCTAATTGAATTTAGGATAAACGTGGCATGGCCTCAAACTCGCCAGGGGTCACGTTAGTGTTTGTGTAGAGTGTTAAAATAAGGTTCCGTGGGCATTGACTGGCTTAGCAGCCTTTATTAAATATGAATTATGAGTCACAGGTGCTGAATTTCTCTCCTGTCATGTTTCACTAGATTCTGAATAACCGTTTTGAGTTCATGATTAATTGATTTTCCCTCTGAAAAACAGGCCTGACCCACTTTCCAGACTTCTGACAATGTCCTACATAATTTACTGAGAAATGCTGCGAGACAGAAGAGAAGTAGGAACAGAGAGAAATTCATACATTTTAAATATACAATTATAATTAAAAAAATTAAAATAAGTCTTATACATAATCTCCTGTCCATTTTGAACAGTAATTGTATCAGATATTCATCAACTCAATTGAATAAATTTAATATTTTCTATATTATAGCCTACATTAAAGACTAGTCAGACTCTCAGGATATGAAACAACAACAACAGCAGCCAAATGATAAATTATGAGCTAATGTAAAAAGATGATCTTTTTTTTATTTCTTTGTTAATCAACACATTACGATCTTTATACATTTTAAAAATGTAAACTACTAAATGCAACTTACTATGATTAATGAAGGATTTGTGAATTGCGAGAGCTATGAATGCAGTGATAAAGTTTTCCAGTAAATTAGGACTAAAAAAGAGCATTATATAAATTAATATTAGGTTGTATTTTATTCCACTTTTAGAACAAGCAATGAAGCAAGTAGCACTGTGATAATATGAGATTTTTACATAAAATATTTTTTATTGTTAGTCTCTTTTTAAAGGCTGCATAATAAATACACTGTTATACATTATTACATTATTACATAATCATTCTGCATCACATGACTCTCAGTACTACTGAAACACTGAATATGAATAAAACCTCCTGATTTTATGTGCATTTTAATGTTCCCTTTATGAGAGTTTGAACAAGTAAAAATGCAAGATCAGTAAAATGAGAGGTCAGTTAAAATATCTACTTTTTCATCTACTGTGGAAATAATACATTTTATACTTTTTTGGCGATGCAGTGAGCTTCCAGACTGAGAAGTTCACAAAATCCTAAGTGGTTTGGCCTTCATAGAGAGCTGATTAAAGTCAACAGTCCTTTTGGACGGAAATTCTTCACCCTCATTTAATTTCACGATTCTGTGATTTCTTTGTGTCTATGATTCCTATTCCGGCCGAACCATAAATCATGTTGTGTGTGTGGCTTGCCATAAAATTAAACATGTTTCAATCAAAACAGCTAGGAATCTTGGGAACTTACCGCATGCACATGGAACCAAAATGGGCAGTATTTATTGCACACTTAATTAGCTGAATTAATTAGAATCCTATAATGCCTCCAAATTAAACACTTACACCCATTTAATCATATTACAATTCAAAATAGTTCAAGCCCTAATTCGGTCCCTTAATATGAATCATGTGCAAATGGAAAAATGGAAAGTGTAACCTACCAGATGTTGCTTTTGCAGATGTTCATAAATGAACATTTCATCTCTCTCTCTCTCTCTCTCTCTCTCTCTCTCTCTCTCATGGACTTTCCATCTATCTTTAGAAACTTTGTAAGTGCATAAGTTCATTTCAAATTACAGTGTCTTGTGTGTATTGTTCACGTTTGTTCTCAATTCTTTACATGTGTTCTGAGCTTGCAAAGCAGATATATATTTTTTAATAGAGAGAGAGAGAGAGAGAGAGAGAGAGAGAGAGAGAGAGAGAGAGAGAGAGAGAGAGAGAAATTAGGAGGTCTGTTTACTTGCTTTGTAAAAGTCCTCACAATAGGAAAAGGTGTTTGAAGTGCATGGCCACCCAGTTAACACATTTGAAATTACTCTGTGTGTGTGTGTGTGTGTGTGTGTGTGTGTGTTACATGCTTGTGCATTCATTCCATAAATTAGTTCTGTGATTGCAAACAGACTACAGACCCTTATATAGTAAGAGTACCACAATGATGGGACAATGATAGGAAAATGTGAATGACGTTAAGGAGAAGGGTTTTTTTTTTCTCCAAGTGAGCAAAACTGCATTTTACATAAAAAAAAAAGCCAACTAATTTCATTTGGTTAATTTGAAGGTTGCATTTAGATATAGGCATAACTAATGTACATAAATGGAAAAGATAATTAAGTAAATTAAGTAATATAAGTACTACCAAAAAAGTAAAACATACTTGTTTAATTTATTTTTTAAAAAATGCCTTGACTTGTATGTTTTCTTTTCATGCTAGAATATCCTTCCACTAACAGTATCTCAACTCGATGGTATTGTTAGACCCTGACCTTGTGAACTAACATGAGATGTTTTTAATGGAGACCACAAAGCACTTCTGTAAGTTGGTCTGGATAAGTCACCATAAATGTAAAAGTATACAAGTAATGCAAAAAAGTGTGTGTGTGTGTGTGTGTGTGTGTGTGTGTGTGTGTGTGTGTGTGTGTGTGTGTTCATGCGTGCATGTGTGTGTGTGTCTACAGTTCTACTTGACTAGCCAGTAGAATGTGGCTGTACTATGCCCATGCTGATAGGCTGCCCCAACATGGCATCTGGCTGATGGAGTCTTGGAGGCCTGGCATTGTGCCCAGCACCATGAGTGCCTGGCATCAGGCCTAGAAAATGAGCTGCTGGCATCAGGAGACTCACTGGCCCTAAGAAGGCTTGACGAATGGGTTCTGGCAATGCCACTACCAATTCTGCCTCATTGCTTGACTACTAACATGAGAGAGAGAGAAAACTAGTGTAACTAGATTTAGTAACTTGAGTTAGAAAAGCTGCTTTAATTTGATATTCCCACAGTGGTTTTGACTTGTTGAATCTGAAGGTGTGGATTAAATTCCCATATTTATTGATAATTGATATGGAAATGTTTATGGAATAGTTATAGAAGGAATTTTGGGTATCAGTGCTTTGTAACAGTTTCCTGCCAGAGGTGAGTTTTCAGGACAGAGGGGTTTGTGCTTTTTGATTTCTTGGTAACAGGACAAGCTGTTTGTTTGCTTGTTTGTTTGTTTGTTTGTTTGGCATATTAATTTCAAAAGCATCTGTTTGCAACTGCTATAACATAAGTAATCACATGAGCTAAACTCTCTTGTAGCTATTTTGCAACATGAAACAGGTTTTAAAAATGAGCTGGGTTTTTTTTTCCATTAATCAATTAATAATTGCAATCGCTGGGGTGAGAGAAGAGATATGATGTATCTGCGGTCCATTGCTGAGTTGAATGGATCTGACTACAGCATAGAAAAAGAATACAATTTATTCCTGAACTTTTGAAGACAGGTCACACTTGCAGATACACTATATGCCCAAATGTGTATAGACATCCATATGTGCTTTCTGAACATCCTATTCTAGATTTATTCCCGCTTTGCTGTTATAGTAACCTCCACTCTTCTGAGAAGACTTTCTACTAGATTTTGGAGCATGACTGTGGGGATTTGCACATTCAGCCACAAGAGTATTAGTGAGGTCAGGTACTGATGTGCAGCGAAGATGCCTGGGGTGCAGTCAGCATTCCAGTTCATCCTAAATGTGTTCAGTGGGGTTGAGGCCCACTTGAATTCTTCCACTCCAGCTTTGGCAAACCATGTCTTTATGGAGCTCGCTTTGTGCACAGCATTGGGCATTGTGATGCTGGAGCATGTTTGGGCTCCTTAGTTCCAATGAAGGGAAATTGAAATTCCACAGCATACAATGACATCCTATATAACTGTGTGCTTCCAACCTTGTGGAAATAGTTTGGGGAAATCCCACATTTGGGTGTGATTATCAAGTGTCCACAAACTTTTGGTATTCGTATAATTATGTGCCATAAGGAAACAAAAGTCAACCCCCACCCCGAAAAGGGAAGGAAAAAAAACCCCACAACTCTTGTTGTGTTATATAGCCTTATTTCAAAATATTTTTTGGAAACCCATTTTGTAACCAATGTTGTCTGTTTTTACTGTCCTTTGTGTCACAATTTTTTTTGCACCTTCAAATATTAGACATATTGTGCAAACCAAATGGTTAAAATCTCAATTAAAGACACATCAGTTCCAGGCTGCAACATTATACAATATAGAAAAGTTGAAAGGGAGCAAACACTTCAATTTAACATTTGTAAGGAAATAATAACGTTAATTTTAATTAAGTGATTAATTCCTACTATCTGTATTCTATATTGGTTAGAAACATACTTTTAACCCTGATGCTCACTGCTAACACTGGCTATGTTACCTTGTTAGCAAGCAAGGAAGTTATGAATATTGTTAACTGTCACATAATGAAGCTAGTGAGGATGCTAGTGTAGGTTAAAACATTTATTTGCAAATAGAGCAGACAGATCCAAAACGTGATTCAAAAACTTGGTCGAAAGCAGGCAAGAGTCAAGTGATAAGCAAAGAAACTGTAATAGGCAAAAAAGAGGCATGAGTCAAAAATACTGAACAGAGACAAAAACCAGAAGAGCAAACCCAGAATAAATGCTTGGTAAGTTCAGACAACACAATATTAAGCAATACTTCACAAAGGGTCTATGTGAGCGTGGGTGTATATATAGGGTGTGTGTGTGTGATTGGTAACAGGTGTGTATGGTTAGAACTCTAACGACTGTGAGCGTGAGCTGGAATGGGAGTTGTAGTCTGTGGAGGCCATGTTTGAAGGCTGTGGTGTATTATGGAAAATGGAGCCCAAAGTGGACTCTACTGCTGATGTGAAATTAACATTCTTCGATAGGTAACTTATACCTTCTGCATGATAAAATATCGATGTAAATAAACAATTTGAAATTTTTGTCTCTTTATTTACATAATGGTTTTGATCATATCATCGTCACTGCTAATCTTTTCCAAGATACTTTCATACTCTTACTCAAACCATTATTTATATTTCCATTATTACTTGAGTCCATCCATCCATTATCTGTAGCCACTCATCCTGTACAGGGTTGCAGGCAAGCTGGAGCCTATCCCAGCTGACCATGGACAAGAGGCAGGGTACACCCTGGACAAGTCACCAGGTCATCGCAGAGTGGACAGATAGAGACAAACAACCATTCACACTCACCTCTATGGTCAATTTTGAGCCTCCAATTAGCCTAACCTGCACATCTTTGAACTGTGGGGGAAACTGGAGCACCTGGAGGAAACTCATGCAGACACTAGGAGAACATGCAAACTCCACATAGAAAGGCCCTCGTTGGCCACTGGGCTCGAACCCAGGACCTTCTTGCTGTGAGGCAACAGTGCTAACCACTACACCACTGTGCCGCTACTTGAGTCATTTTGTTAATTTAATTTGAGTAAGATCTTTGGCTACTCTACCCACTTCTGAGTGTCCTCACCCCTGATATGTTTCAAGCTCATTCCTCTAGAGAAAATACTACTGACTTTATTTCAGTATCTCTTCATAACAATTGTACATTTTAATTTCAAACATTTTTAGCAGGGGTGGGACAGTGGTGTAGTGGTTAGCACTGTCGCCTCACAGCAAGAAGGTTCTGGGTTTGAGCCCATTGGCTGACGGGGGCCTGCCTGTGTGGAATTTGCATGTTCTCCCCATGTCTGTGTGGGTTTCCTCTGGGTGCTCTGGTTTCCCCCACAATCCAAAGACATGAAGGTTAGGCTAATTGGTGGCTCTAAGTTGACTGTAGGTGTGAATGTGAATGGTTGTTTGTTTCTGTGTGTCAGCCCTGCAATGACCTGGCGACTTGTTCAGGGTGTACCGCACCTCTTGCCCATAGTCAGCTGGGATAGGCTCCAGCTTGCCTGCAACCCTGCAGAGGATAAGTGGTTATGGATGGACATTTTCAGCAGTCTCACATCCTGTAGCTGTTCACGGATTTTTCCACAAGCACAATCTCACCACTGATTTTGTTGTTTTTCTTTCTAACAGCAGTAGGATCATGTGATGTGGCCCAATACAAAACTTATTATTTTTCTCTTAAAATAAGTCCTTAAGTGTTTATTCCTCTAATACTGCCACAATTTCCCAGCAGTCACATTTTTATACATTCATAAATGATTGCACTTTTAGCCATTTATAGTTGCATTTAACGATACACTCTATATTTAACTATTTAATTTATAACAGCTACGAACAGTCCCATCTCCTCCAGCCTCACATAGTTCACTTTATCCTGAAGTTTATTATCCAGCCAGTGTCTATACCACTTATCAGTCAGAGAGCCAATCCCAGCTGACTTCAGGCGAGAGGCGAGTTACACCCTGGGAAGGTCACCAATCTATTATAGGGATAACACAAAGGAAACCCATGCAGGCACAGGGAGAACATGCACACTTCACACAGAAAGGCCCTAGTCAGCCATGAGGTCCAAACCCAGAACCTTCTTGCTGTGAGGCAACAGTGCTAACCACTGCACCAGCATGCCACCTGAGGTTTATTAGTCAATAAATAAATAAATAAATAAATAAATAAGAGCTTGTCATGTTACCGAGAACACAGAAAGTACAAACTTATCTGTCCTGAAGACTCTCCTATGGCAGAAAACTTATTACAGTAAGTGCTGACACTGGAGACTCCTTCCATAAATAAGCATCTCCTTATAAAAAACATTATCACATCAATATCAATGGTTACATGTTTATTTCTGTCAAACAACACATTTTAAAATCTGTTTATTACTAGATTTTGATTATGTAGAGAGGCTGCCATATAAGTTCCAGCAAATGAGTTGTTACTATAGAAACAATAACATTAAAACATGATTCAAGATTTCAACAACACTGGGATAAAATTATTGTTATCCAAATAAGAGACATAAACTTTCCAGTATGGAAGCTTACTTTATATCCATGTGTTCAGGCATTAGTAGGATTTGTGTGTGTATGTGCGTGAGGGGGTGGGAGGGTGTTGGTGGTGGGTGTGTGCATTGAGAATGCCAAGTTGTTTCTGAGGAAATATAAATTTTAAGGTAACACACAGACAGGTCAGTGGAGTGTTCGCCAGGGGATGAAGGTGTATATCATGTCCGATTCATAACAGATGGGAATCCAAAACTGTAGACTTACTACAGACACACTAAATCACCTCACCATCTAACCCCAGCTAACCTTCTTCCTTTCTTTCATTCTTTTTCAGCAACTAAAAGAAAACCTATCTTAGTAACATTTTGTATTTTATTCTGTCTTTTTAGTAGTGTTGTTCTCAGATCCATTGATTATCTTTGACAACTATGACATCACATGCGTGAATCACACACAGTGTTTACACACCCCAGTGTAACCACCATTCAGCACGAATGATGAAGATCCTCATACAAGTGAAGAAATGGATTCAAAATGATAACACATGTCCAGATACATAAACACATGATCTTATAAAAAGAATCCTTGAAAGTTCATAAAGGGTTTGTTGGAGAACTAACTATGGAATAAAACACAATGGGACATTCTGTTATGATATAATTATCAGCAATGGGGCTGTGTGATGCCCCAAAGTTATTCTATTTCAACAACCACATGTCACAAAGTGTTTTATTCCTCTTACACCAAAGCACTTTGCCAGTGATTACAATATCTAATTTATGAATGAAGAACATGCTGTAATGTTTATCCCTTTATAGTTACATTTAATATTGTGGAGCATCCACTGGACAAGTCAGTTCCTTTTATCACTTATATTAAGCAGCTATAAACAGTTGTTCTCTCACCAATTCACTCTTGGGTTCTTGGCATCCTAAAAGGGTTCTAGTTCAGATAGTACTCATCAGGGCTATTGTCTGTCCTGAAGACTTTGTTGGGGGATTTGTAGTGATTTCAGAAAAGTTTTGTAAACTTCACTTGTTTTTTTCTTTTGTATATGAGGTTGACCTAGCCATTCTTTTGAACTATCTTTCTAAAATAGTATGTATATGAAGCATGTAAGCGACAGTGATGCTGTTGATGAGCTTTCTGCTTGTTCCCTAAATCCTCTATAGAAGTAGAAGTGGCTGAAACAATCAGGTGGGGGAAAAAAATGGTTAAACTGATTAAATGCTTCCTTTCTGTTCCTTTATTGTGCTTATCCCTGACAGTTGCGACAAGCACCTACAAGGTTCCTGTACATTCATCATCACTCAAGGCTACATGTTGATGCAACTAACTCACACTGCTGAAAGGATCACCTCCTCTCTCTATCCTTCTCCAATTTTTATGGGCATATGACATTACTATTTCACAGCCACATTTTCCGTTGTGCAGGAAGATGGAGATGGTGGCACTGGGCAAGCTGTGCGTGATATGATTTAGTAGAGGTCACAGACCAGTAGGCTGGGAAAAACAGTCCTTTGCTGGTCTCAAGTCATATATCTTGTGATATAAGAATGATATACACCTGAAGTGCAGTATTTTACTTCAGCAGCAAGAAAAACCAGGAAAACATACTCCCAAATCCTACAATATTTCACCCACACTTACAGGTCTGCAACAAATCATGTAACACAAATGGCAAGAAAAAATCCACTTATTAGGACCTTAAGTTTAAAAAATTCCATCTTGCATCTTGAGGTCTCTTTCTCACTTTCACCCTAAAATGCCTAGAATGTAGGCCTAAAAAGTGCCATATGCAATAGAGTCCTATTTCGCCTTATGATTTATGCGAGGTGCACATATTTTTCCTGCCCATTATAAATCACACTGTTGGCGTTCCCAGATCTGAGAAAGTGGAGCACATGGGTTCCAAATCCCTACGAGATCACTCTACATTTCCCGCGTTGCTGCTTAACAAGTGCAAGTATGAATTATTGGCCTGAAAAAAACCCATTCACCACTATTTGATATGCTTAATGTTTACTTTTTCTCCCATTTTTAGCTTTTTCCTGCTGATTGAAGTCCACATTTATCATACTGTAGGTGAGTTATATGGCAACCAACAGAATGTTACCATGATGGTTTGCATTACATGATGTTACAGATGTCTTATATGTATATCTGTCACATTAGGTGGTGTTCTATAAAGGTTGCAGAATGTAAATATTCTATCTTCTTACTTTGTTTCACAGCAGTGGACATTGTAGTGCAAAGCTGAAACGATAGAGCTCTAACTTACATGTGTTCAATACATTTGCCTTTTATAGCCATTTTTCTTATGCTGATCATAATGATTATGTTTCTCAACATGCATATAGATCATTCAGCACTTTGTCACTGCAGGACATTAATAGGAAACCTACCACTGGCTGGAGGGTCGGAATACTCCCTGGATGGGGATTATTTCCAGTCCGTTTCGGGACATGCAGAAACACATTCACACCTAGAGCATATCCAATTTAATGTACCCAATCCAACAGTGGCAAACCGTTGCTATTAGAGCAGGGACTTCAGCTCAGCCAAAGCTTAGCCAGACACACCATAAAAGCAACAGGGCAAAGGATTTTGCAAGAAATTAGCAGCAGGCTGCCAGGCAGCTCAATCGTGTGTAGTTGTCGATGTTGATTTTAAAAGTAACTATGTAAATTCCATAGGGAAATGCATACTTATGTCTGAGTGAAAAATACTGGGGTGAGTGTGTGTAACTGACTATAACCAGTCAGTTACTCTAATAATGACTAAAAGTCTCTGTGTGGCTAATAGGTGATGCAGAGGAGGTGAAGAGTTGATCTGTCAGCATTTATTCTGGAAAACAACACACACTTCAAGCACAGTGAGATTCATCCTCTGCATTTAACCCATCTGAAGAAGTGAACACACACACCCAGAGCAGTGGGCAGCCATACTACAGCACCCGGGGAACAGTCAAGAGTTAAGTACCTGGCTCAAGGGCACTTCAGTCCAAGGCCACCCCATGTTAACCTAACTGCATATCTTTGGACTGTGGGGGAAACCAGAGCACCCAGACGAAACCCACACTGACACGGAGAGAACATGCAAAACTCCACACAGAAAGGCCCCTGCCAGCCACTGGGATCAAACCCAGAACCTTCTTGCTGTGAGGTAACAGTGCTAACCACTACACCACTGTGCCGCCCTGATGAACGCTACACCTGCTGGAAGGTGACTTCACTGCTGTGCTGACGGTGCTGACTCATGGTTAAACTCATGTTGGCCTTCAAGAAGCCGAAGGTGATAAATTTTTGGTCCCTCCCACAATAAATCAGAATCTGATTGGTTAATTCATCTGTCACTTCCGAAATAAACATACACTGCCATGGCCTTTTGTCTTGGCAATGATGTCCTAACCAATGAGTGAGCCAGCTCTAAACTCTTCTGAGCCTAGAGATAATAAACAAAGAAAAATCTTATTATATAACTCTATTTTAACGTTTTCAGGACAGTAACCCTTTCATTTCTGAAGCAAATTTGATAGAAAATGAGGCCAAATCAAAATTAGAAGAGAATAATTATAATGGAATTATGAAAGAAATTAAAGATAATATTGAAATGCTGATATGTTTGTAACAGTTCCCTTCTATAATCCAATCCAACCACCAGCATACTTTTTTGGTAAAACAGGAGAAGCCATGGGTAACTCACATGGACATGGGTATGTATATATACATATACATATACACACACACACACACACACATATATATATATATGGGATTTTACAGACACACACACACACACACTTGAAAGTTTGTGAACCCTTTGGAATTTTCTATATTTTTGCATAAATATGACCAAAAACATCATCAGATTTTCACATAAGTCCTAAAAGTTGATAAAGAGAACCCATTTAAACAAATGAGACAAAATATTATACTTGGTTATTTATTTATTGAGGAAAATGATCCAATATGACATATCTGTGAGTAGCAAAAGTATGTGAACCTTTGCTTTCAGTATCTGGTGTGACCCCCTTGTGCAGCAATAACTGCAACTAAATGTTTCC
>JANZLB010000002.1:19463451-19475370 GCA_026167865.1 Notarius quadriscutis | reverse complement strand
TTGTGTTCATTGAGATATTGTTTAAAATGTTACTTTTCAAAGGGGGTGTACTCATTTATGCTGAGCACTGTATATACACACACACACACACACACACACACACACAAACAGAGAGAGAGAGAGAGAGAGAGAGAGAGAGAGAGAGAGAGTCATAAAACTAGCTTTTTTCCACCCTTCCCTGACTTATAAAAGTCAACACATTTCTCCCTCATTTGGTTTGTGTGTTCTCTTATCTTTCTCAGGTTGACGGATGATGAGGGGAATTTGACCTCTGTCTCACCTCATATTTGTCCCGCAGTTCATCAGGAAGTCATGGATTAGAGCTTGAAAGTTCCTACACACTCCAATCAACTAAAAAATTTACAATTTAAATGGAAAGCATGCTTCAGTTGCATTGTGTTCACTATCATTTCCAATGGTTCCAATAATAGTGGCACATGTATTTTTGTTGGAAATAATTTATTGATGAGGAATATGCTTTTCTCTGGATAAATTAGTTTCAATATAATGTTGGATTTTTTACAGTGTCAGATGAAGCTACTTCACCAAAAGGTGGATTTTTTTCCCAACGCTTTTTATTAATCTTTACAAGGGGTATATCAGATATGCATGTGACACATGGATGTAAAAGCAGCAGAGAGTTTAATTAGGCAAAGCTGGCAGACAAATCCAAAACAATAGGCAAAAGCAGAGTCAAAAACAAGGAATGATCAGGTGAGGCACAACAGGTGCAGATGTAAGCCGGCTGACTGTCAAGTGTGAGGGATACAGGAGGTGAAATGGAGGGAACATTGGTGGCTAAAGGACTAGGGATGGCAGGTTTCAGGCATGTTACGTGGAACATGGGTGAGTATTGGGGCAGGTTCAGCTTGTAAATGACGTCACTGATGCCTTTGGATGATAGCCACACTGTCACCTGGGTTATATGGGGAGGGGGGGTGTTTCTCCTTTATGACGGTCAGTGAAGTGACCACCACTTGCTCTAGGCACTAATGGACACTGTGCTTAAGTCACTCGTCCACTGCAGGTACATCAGTGGGAGAGTCATCACGTGGGAAGAGGGGAGGTACTCAGTTACTGGGCTAGAAAGGCCTTGGCCATGGACATGTCTAAGAACCCAGTGGTCACAAAAACAGAACTTCATTCATCATCCACATAGATGGGAGAATCCGCATGGTAGAGTGGGCAGATGCATGCTATGCCTGTGTAAGGCACTTTTAAGCCTGTGGGAGAATAAGGAAAGAGATTCTCTGATTTGAAGACAAACATTAAACTCTGGGCTGAACTTCAAGAACTATATCTGGTGAAAAACCAGGTACTTCTCACCAACTGGTAATACCATCCCTACAGTGAAGCATGATGGTGGCAGCACTGTGCTATGTGGGTACTTCTCAGTGCCAGGGATGGTGAGACTGATCAGTGCACCCACCCTCAAACTGGGGTAAAGGTTCATCTCTCAGCATGACAAAAACCTGAAGCATACAGCCAAGACAACACTGGAGTGGCTTCTGGACAAGTCTCTGAATGTCCTTGAATAGCCCAGCAAAAGCCCAGGATTGGGACAATAAAGCATCTGTGGAGAGACCTGAAGATGGCAGCTCATAGATACTTGATACTGTTTTAGAGGATCTGCCAAGAAGAATGGGAGAAAATGCTCAAACCAAGGTGTGTAAAGCTTGTAGGAACTAACCCAAGAAGACTCACAGCTGGAATTACTACCAAAGGTGCTTCTATAAAGCACATGATCTGAATGTTTATCTAAATGAGATATTTCAATTTTTAATATACTTGTTTTCACTTTATTATTATGGTTATTGTGTGTACATCAATGGCCAAACAATTATTTCATCGATTTTAAATTAAAGATATAATGCAAAAACGTGTGCAAAAAAAGGGTTATGAATACTTTCTAAACCAACTATACACTCACTGGCCACTTTATCTATTTAACTGTAGTGAGCAGGAAAGCATTTCAGAATGGACAAAGGGCAAGGTTTTTCTAATCTTCAACTGGCATTTTTTGGCAAGTCTGTGCCTACTGTAGCCTCACTATTTCTGTTCTTGGCTGACAGGAGTGGAACTCAATGCTGTAGCCCATCCACCTCAAGGTTTGACATGCCGTGAGTTCTGAGATGGTATTCACCTTATTTTTCTGGAAAAAGTGGTTACTTGAGTTATCATAGCCTTCTTGTTAGTTTGAACAGTCTAGCCATTCTCTTCTGACCACTGTCAGTCCTGTGCACTGTGGCGTGTGCACCTGAAGGTGCGCCTCAGGCTGCGCGCGTGCCGAGTGTACTCCAGCACGCGCGCCATGAACAAAGCACACCTGAATGCAATTAAGGAACTACGTGTGTACCTATTTAAGGACAGTGCTGATGCACAATCGTCACAAAGTATTACGATACACCAGTACGCATTACTCAGCCTTTCTACCTGTGTTCTTGATTTCCTGGTTTCTTGATTCCTGTGCCTGTTTCTTGTTCTTGTTCTCGCTTTGCCTCTGATATCCTGTTTGCGCCTCACCTGACCCTTTTGCCTGTTATCACGTTTTTGATCTTGCCTGCCCATTTGGACTGTTTACCTGTGTGTGTTTTACACGCTTGTGTGTATATGTGTATATATCGTTACTGTTATTATTATTAAACTGATTTACTTCTGTACTTACATCCACCTCCCTCGCGGGCCTGACAGAATACTTCACCTTACTATGGATGTAGCAGACGTTTTTCAGTATGTGATTCCACATAGCTTCCGGGTTTCCTTGTCTCTGCCTCTAGCCTAATTTTTCCGCCAGCATACTGGTGCTTACACTCCTACACCCTATGATGGAGAGTATTACCAGTGTGGATTCAGCATCCAGTGTGGCGTCTTCTATGAGGACCTCCAAGAGGCCAAGCCACCCAAACCCATCTGGGTAAGCTTCATCCTAACGTTTATTTCTGGATGAGCATGCCAGTGAGTGGATTACTTGATCCAAGTCGAGCACCTATGCCTCTGGAGTTCATAGACTTTCTTTGCCATGCTCAAGTTCATTTTTGAATTTTTGGAAAAGGAGGAATCCCATGAAAATTTCTGGAGAGGGGCAATCATTCCTATGGCTGACCCAGCGGAGGAGGCCATCACTCCAGAGCTCCCTCCAGTGACCGACGCAGCGGAGGAGACCGTTGCTCCAGAGCTCCCTCCAGTAGCTGACACAGCAGAGGATGCTGTTGCTCCAGAGCTCCCTCCAGTGGCCGATATAAAGACAGCAGAGGAGGCTGTAGTTCCTAAGCCCCTCTTAGAGGCTGCCTCTCCAGAGTTGGTTTCTCAGCCAGAACCAGCACCTGAATCAATGACTGGACCAGAGTCTGTATCAGAACCCATGCCTGAACCAGAGCCAGCTCCAGTGTCAGAGCTGGAGCCAATGCCAGCATCTGTTCCAGAGCCAGCAGCAGCATCTGTTCCAGTGCCCATTCCAGCACCAGCTTCTGTTCCTGCTCCAGTGCCAGCATCTGTTCCTGTTCCAGTGCCAGAGCCAATGCCAGCATCTGTTCCGGTGCCAGTGTCCATGCCAGCGCCAGTGTCTATTCTTGTGCCAGTGTCAGCGCCAGTGTCTGCTCCAGAACCAGTGCCAGAGTCGGAGTCAGAATCAGCACCAGTGTCTGCTCCAGAACCAGTGCCAGAGTTGGAGTCAGAATCAGCACCAGTGTCTACTCCAGAACCAGTGCCAGAGTCAGAGCCAGAGACAGTGCCAATGTCTGCTCCAGAACCAGTGCCAGAGTCGGAGTCAGAATCAGCACCAGTGTCTGCTCCAGAACCAGTGCCAGAGTCAGAGCCAGAGTCAGAGCCAGTGTCTGCTCCAGTGCCAGAGTCGGAGTCAGAGTCAGCTCCAGAGCCAGCATCAGAGCCTGTGCCAGTGTCTACTCCAGAGCCAGTGCCTGGATCAGCTAGAGCATCAGAATCACTGCCAGTGTCGTCTATGTCAGCTCCAATGCCTATGCCAGAGTCAAGGTCAGTGCCAGAACATGAGCCTGTTCCAGAACCTGTGTTGGAGGATGTCGGAACGACCTTTGCCTCAGCCAGCTATGAAGATGTCGTCGTCCCGCCGCTACCCAGCCATGAAGACATTGTCGTCGTCCCACTGCCAGGTCCTAACCAGGACCAAATCAATGCGCTAACAAAGCTTGAGCCCATGCCTGAGTTCAGTCCTGACTGGCGCGTGCAGCTGAAGGCACACCT
Source organism: Notarius quadriscutis (assembly GCA_026167865.1). Classification (NCBI taxonomy): domain Eukaryota; kingdom Metazoa; phylum Chordata; class Actinopteri; order Siluriformes; family Ariidae; genus Notarius; species Notarius quadriscutis. The sequence goes on along the minus strand of JANZLB010000002.1, from coordinate 19,471,152 downwards.
TGGGTTGCACGCACACCAAGTGGACTCCAGCACGTGCGCCATGAACAATGCACACTTGAACGCAATTAAGGAACTATGTTTGTACCTATTTAAGGACTATGCTGATGCACAATTGCCGCGAAGTATTACGATACGCCAGTATGCATTACTGAGTTTTTCTACCCATATTCTTGATTTCCTGGTTTCTTGATTCCTGTGCCTGTTTCTTGTTCTCATTCTCGCTTTGCCTCTGATATCCTTGCCTGACCCTTTTGCCTGTTATCACATTTTTTATCTTGCCTGCCGATTTGGACCGTTTGCCTGTGTGTGTTTTACACGGTTGTGTGTATATGTGTATATATCATAACTATTATTATTAAACTGATTTATTTCTGCACTTACATCCACCTCCCTCGCGTACCTGACAACCACCCTCATCAACAAGGTGTTTCTGCATATAGAACGGCTGATCACTGGATTTTTGTTTGTTTGTTTGCACCATTCTTTGTAAAGTGTCTGTACAGATTGTTGTGTCTAAAAACACAAGCGATCCACAGCTTCTAAAAGGCTTGAAGCAGCTCATCTGGCACCAACAGTTATGCCAAGGTCAAGGTCACTAAGATCACATTTTCCTGCATTCTGATGTTTGATTTCAGCAAGAACTGAAGCTCTTAACTTGGATCTGCATAATTTTATGCATGGACCTGCCCAGTTAGAACATCAACCAAAGATATGAAGATTTATCACATTAACCTCATATTACCCAGTTGGCTCACTTTCTCCTTGCCTGCTAGATTGCTTGATTGCTTACTTGCTGTCTGTACTAGTGTTTGCTATTGTTAAGCAGCTTCCTTGTTATATTTACTCTTTCCTTTCTGCTGTCATAGAAGTGTTTAGGCTCACTCATTCTTGTGGCTCATACCAACTGTTTGTTTGTCAATTTTGTGCTAGTTTTGTAAAAATGTGCTTCCACTGAAAGACATACTGTGTCTACACATGCTAGGGTTAGAGAGTGGCTGCCACTCCCTGCACATTTTGGGTAGTTTAGTAGAGTGTAACTAGTTTGATTCTTTCAATGGTTTTGGCAGTTAGGTTAACAACTTAGCCGATAACCTAGTAAAGTCCTTTTTTTGTTATGTTCTTTTCTTTCATGCCATTCATGTTTTGTCTCCTCACTGCTGTCAGTGACTGTGTAAGCCCTCAAACATGGCCACCATGGGCTATAACTCCCAAGCACCACAGCGCCCTCCCTCTCCCAAGTTCTGATTGGGAGTACACCTGTTTCTAATCATTCTCCCTATGTAAGCACACCAAACACTCTAGCCCATTACAATGTATCATTCTGTGTTCTCATACCTGATCATACTGAGCTTTTCTGTTTCTTTGACCTGACTCTAGTATATTCTGACCCCGGCTATATATTTACCGACTTGGTGACTCTGGTTTTTCTCCAACACTCTGGTTTTCCTCCAACACTTGATTCTCATCTTCATGACTTGGTTTTGTTCACCAGTTTGCGATGCACCCACTCTCCCCTGCAACTGTGTCCATAAGTGCCTGCACTCTGACAGAATACTTCGCCACCATGGACGCAGCAGAAGAGTCCAAGCAAACTGCGCTTTCGGCTCAAGGATGACTGTTGGGAGAACATCAGCAGATGCTGAGCGATATTGATATCTGCCTCTCTCAGCTCACTGCTGCTGTATTGCAGGCCCTCCTGACATATCCAAACTCCACTACAGCTATTCCACAGCCAGGTAAGTTCTACAGTAATGTAACTAAGTGTAAAGGATTCCTTCTACAATGCTCTTTGTATTTCACTACTCTAACAGGCTCCTCTGAACAACAAAAGATAGCTCAGTTTGTGAATCTGTTGACTGGCCATGCTTTGAAGTGGGCGACTGTGGTTTGGAATTGCGGAGATGAACCCACAATGTTGTATGATCATTTCGTGAAGTTATTTAGAAGTGTGCTTGATCTGAGGGCATCAAGGTGGGTGAGAAACTACTCACTTTTCAGCCAGGAGAAAGAACTGTAGCAGACTATGCATTAGAGTTTTGCATGCTCACTGCCAGTAGCAGATGGAACAACCTGGCATTGAAGGCTGTTTATCGTCAGAGTCTTGAAGCTAACATCTTAACTGAAGTGGCATGTAGGGATGAACAGTATACCTTGGATTCACTAATCAACCTTGCCATTAAATTAGACCACCTCCTCTGAAATCGGCCCTCCTTGGAATCCACCCATGTTCTGAGCCAGCCTTCACAGGCACCCACTCCAATGGAAATCTTCAATACTCACATACTGCATTCTGAGAGAGAAAGGAGATGATGGGAATGACTATGCTTTTATTGCAGGAAGCCCGGTTACCTGCTGGCCCAATGTCCCATCCGGCCTGTGATCTCCTGGAGGCATGACAGCCCCTGACAAGAGGATCATTCTGACACCCCAGTGAGTCCTAAACATTTTCCTACCCATCCATTTCTGAAACTCAATATCTTGCTATCCATATCAGAAACCTCCCATGTTCTCTATGCTCTATTAGACTCTGGGGTGGAGGGTAACTTCATTGACAACGAAATTGTTCAAAGACTTGAGTTGCCCATCAAAGAACTCCAGCGACCTGTGAGCCTCCGAGCTCTTGATGGTGGCCCTATCGGAGATGGACTGGTCACAAAAAGAACTAGACCTCTGGAGATTCAGATCAGGGCCCTGCACAAGGAACATCTGTCACTATATGTCACCCGAACTTCCAACCATGCTGTCATGCTAGGATTTCCATGGCTGCAAATACATGATCCACTCATCTCCTGGCAAGAGAATGAAATATTGAAATGGTCCCCATCCTGCTATCAGAACTACCTGCAACTGCCCCAACTCACCCTGGCTTCCACCTCTGTCAAGAGCCCCTCCCCTGGGGGTATTAAGCAAGTCACAGCTTGCTACCATGAACTCTGGGAAGGCTTCAGCAAGGGAAAGAACAGTGAATTACCCCCTCATAGACTACATGACTGTGCCATAGAGCTTCTTCTGGGCACTACCCCTCCACGCAGATGCATTTACCCACTTTCCAAAACAGAGCAAGCAGCTATGGAGGAGTATGTACAGGAGGCACTCCAGCAAGGTTACAGCCATCCATCCACATCCCCAGCATCTGCAGGTTTCTTCTTTGTGGAAAAGAAAGGGGGAGGCTTGCAAACCTGCATTGATTACCGAGGCCTTAACCAGATAACCGTCAAGTATCCATACCCATTACCCCTCATCCCATCTGCCCTAGAACAACTGAGATCTGCTCATATTTTTACCAAACTTGACCTCTGAAGTGTATATAACCTGGTGCGTATATGGGAAGGGGAGGAATGGAAGACAGCATTCAGCACTGCCTCAGGTCACTATGAATATCTCATCATGCCATATGGACTATCTTGTGTGCCCAGTGTGTTCCAGTGTCTCATCAACAATGTGCTTCAGGACATGCTGGAATGCTACATTATCGCCTACATCAATGATATTCTGATTTGCTCCTCAGACAAAACCAGTCATCATGAATATGTCAAGTCAATTCTCAGCAAGCTTCTAGAAAATCAATTGTATGTCAAGGCAGAGAAATGTGAGTTCCGCATCACTGAGATCTCTTTCCTGGGTTATGTTATTAGTGCCAATGGAGTCAGCATGGACTCAAACAAGGTCTCTCCTGTCACTTCTTGGCTCATGTCCATGTCTGTTAAGGAGCTCCAATGCTTCCTGGGGTTTGCTAACTTCTACCACTGGTTCATCAAGGGATTTAGCACCATTGTGGCACCCCTTACAACACTGCTCAAAAACAGCCCTAAATGTCTACAGTGGAACCAGGGAACAGAAGAAGCCTTTGCTCATCTCAAATCAGCCTTCACCACAGCACCCAGCACCTTAAGCACCCAGATCCCTCAAAATCCTTCTCTGTCAAGGTAGATGCTTCTGAGATCAGAGTTGGTGGAGTGCTGTCTCAGCGCCAGGGAGACAGACTCAAGTTGCATCCGGTAGCTTTTTTTTTTTTCCAAGAAGCTGGCACCCACAGAACAAAACGATGACATTGTGAATAGAGAACTGCTAGCCATCCTTGGAGGAGTGGAGACATTGGGTGGAGGGGGCTGCATATCCATTTGTTATCTTCACTGACCACAAAAACCTAGAATAGCTCAAGTCTGTGACATGTTTGAACCCCTGACAAGCACAATGGGCTCTGTTTTTTACTAGATTCAGCTTCTCCATTGCATACCATCCAGGGTTCCAAAACACTAAAGCAGACAAGGACAAGGACATTGACAAGGAACTGGCCCAGAACCAACCCCATAACCCACCTGAAGCTTGCTCATAAGGTCTCACGTTCATCCCACCCCAGTACAGAGGCTGCCTGATCACCTGGGCACACTCTTCTCTAGCCACAGGACACCTGAACAGCAGACACACCTACAAACTTATCAGAACCAAGTATTGGTGGGAGAACATGAGAACTGACATAAACCAGTTATCCTCCTGTTCAGTCTGTGCTCAAGCCCTGAGCTCCGCCCATTGGGAAATTCATGCCATTATCCACACCCCAGAGACCTTGGTCACACATTGCTATCACTTTCATCACTGATCTACCCAAATCTCAGGGACACATGATCATCATGGTAGTAGTCGACAGATTCTCGAAAGCACTGAAACTCATCCCCTTGCCTGGTATTCCTACAGCCCTGGAAATGGCAGAGCTCATATTTAGTCACATCTTCAGGTATTATGGGATCCACAAGTATATTGTAAGTGGCCGGGGACCCCAATTTTCATCAAGGTCATGGGCAAGCTTTATGAACAAGCTCGGAGTATCAGTGAGTTTGATCTCAGGACACCACCAGGAGATCAGATGCTTCTTGAGGATGTTCTGCCCAGGAAACACCAAGGACTGGGCCCAGTTCCTCCCATGGGTGGAATATGTGCAGAACTCCCTCACACACTCAGCCACACAGCTCACACCATTCCAATGTGTCCTAGGGTACCAACCACCACTGTTCCTTTGGGATGACTCACCCACTCACATCCTGGCAGTAGATGCTTGGTTCAAGAGGAGCAAGCAAGTTTGGGAGAGTGTTCACCAATGTCTGGTACATGTGGCCAGCAAATACAAACAGAATGCTGACAAACACAGAGGTAAAAATCTGATATATGCACCAGGGGACAGAGTGTGGGTATCTATGAGGGATCTGCATAGCCCCAATGCCTGCAGAAAACTCAGTGCCAGGTACATCAGTCCTTTCAAAATCCTTCACCAGTTCAACAAAGTCTCATACAGGCTAGAACCACCCCCACACTGCTGTTTTTCATCTATGTTTCATCTATTATGTCTCAAACCTGCCATCCTGTGATCATTGGCAGAAAACACACCAGCCCAGGAACACCCAGCACCAATTGAACTGTAAGGAGGACCGGTGTACCAGGCACAAAAGATACTCAACTCTCATTGCAGACAAGGCAACCTCAAGTATTTGGTAGATTGGGAGGGGTACGGTCCAGAGAAATGCAGCTGGGTACCTGCCAAAGACATTCTAGACCCCATGCTCACTCAAGAATTCCATGCACAGCGCCCTGAGAAACCTGCACCTAGAAGGTGACGGCGTCCCAAGAAAAATTGTGCTCCCAGAGTGAGTGCCTTGGGGGGTTCTGTCAATGGCAGCATAAGTTCATGACAGCCTTCAAACATGGCCACCATGGACTACAACTCCCAAGCGCCACAGCACCCTCCCTCTCCCAAGTTCTGATTGGGAGTACACCTGTTTCTAATCACTCTCCCTACATAAGCACACCAAACACTCCAGCCCATTATGAAGTATCGCTCTGTGTTCTCATAACTGATAATACCAAGCCTTTCTGTTTCTTTGACCTGACTCTATTGTATTCTGACCCCCGCTACATATTTACTGAATTGGTGACTCTGGTCTTCCTCCAACACTCTGATTGCACATCAACTGACCTTTGGCACAAACCTGACCTTGATTCTTGCCTCACAACTTGGCTTTGTTCACCAGTTTGTGATGCACCTACTCTCCCCTGCAATTGCATCCGTGAGTGCCTGCACTCGGACAGTTGTCCTGGTTTGATGGTTGTTCAAGTATTTGGTTGTCTTGGACAGCTGTGAAATCTTGAAATCTTGTTTTTATTTAACTACAAAAAAAATCATTAGCCATACTTCTAAACCTTCTAAATTCCCATCCACCAGGTAACATTACCCTATCAGATAATAGGGTTGCGGTAATATACTTTTTTCTATGACATAAATGGACACACACATAATGATGCACATGTTCACAAACGACCAGAACATTCATGTATTTATGCAGCATAGCAGATGATTTACAAAACAACGGCTTATTCTATTTTTAGATCCCCTCCAGTCTTCTATCTGTTATCAGCATCAAGCAGGATACATACATCATCAGACTCAATATCTCTTCCTGTCATCTCTACTCATAAAAAAGCAATGCTAAGTGCAGTGTAAAAGCTGATTCAATTCATAACAGACAACAAGTTACAAAAATAAGAGGTTATGTGCAGTCTCTGCAAGAGCTCAAAACTAGGAGATAAACATTGTGCTATCTTGTTTCTTCAATCTACCAAGGATGCTGTCCTTTTGTTATTTCACTCTGTTTTCATATTAACAAACAGGCATTAGGGCTCATACTTACTGCAGGGAGGGGTGTGAAGTTGTAGATTGAGCGATAATAATGCAGATACTAAAAATAATTTACAAGCACACTTTAATGCTTATACCACAACACTCTCAGCATTCTCCCTAGTAGGCTATTCTACAAGCTATTGCCTGGGTCAGATGCAACCTTATCCTTTTTACGAAAATATAGAATTAAAAATGGGTCAACATCCATCCATCCATTATCTATGCTGCTTATCCATCAGAGTTGTGGAGGAAGCTGGAGCCAAGCCCAGCTGATGTCATGCGAGAGGCAGGGTACACCCTGGGTAGGTCACCAATCTATCACAGGGCTAACATAGAGATGAAAAACCATTCACACTCACATTTACACCTATGCACAATTTAGAGTAGAATCTACATACCTTTGGACTGTGGAAAGAAACCAGAGCACCTGGAGGAAACCACGCAGGCACAAAGAGAACATGGAAAATCATCAGGCACTAACAGTTATTCTACACTTCCTACTACTAGCTACTCAGTACTTGCTGTTACACATCTTGGTTATTAGGTCATCTGACCGACAAGGGATGAGCTTATGCCATCATGTGTTGTCCATCATCCATCTGTTGTCCATCATCTGTCATCTGTTGTCCGTCATCCATCCAGCATCGTCCACATTTCACAAAAATCACTTCTCCCTCAATTCTTCATCAATTTTTATTCTTTTTGGCAGGAAGGTAGGCCTGTCTGGGGTACATATAGCTTCTCTCCAAATTTGCACAATTCCACTTAATAATGAGGATATGGAGGAATTAAACCCTAACAAGCAGTTTCCACATATATCACTTGGTCCTCGAAAAAAAATCTCCCAGCCTTACTTGCCCAATGGGCAAGCAGCACCCAAAACATACTTGCCTGAAAAATAATTCCACTTGCTCGGAGCTTTATTTTATTTTGGAGAGGGCAGAATGCAGTTGATTTTTTTTTTATAGGTGAAGCAGCATAATTATCATAAATCCACAAAACCATAACACCAATATATGCAGACACATTCA
>JANZLB010000002.1:19344509-19354872 GCA_026167865.1 Notarius quadriscutis | reverse complement strand
TATGAAAAGGGCCAAATCTCGAGTAGACGAAACTGAATTATTAATTAATTTATAAGTCTCAACACAGGGTTGGCTCTGAATGCAAGTCTGTTTTATTATCGTATGCAACATTGTAAGAAAAAAGTGTGCACGCTTATTTGTGAGACCATACAAAGCTGGACAAAAGGAGGTCACAAAATGAAGCATAATGGCCTAGTTTTAGCAAATATCTTGCTTTGGCACAAGGCAAAGGCTTTGAATGCCCTCATATTTGCTTTGGATTTATAATGTTCAACAAAGAAAGAGTAAAAGAATAGATGTGTTGGTGTAGAATGCCTAAGCCATGCATATGGATAGCTTTCTCTTTTTAAGTTACAAATTTAATGTTACATTTTATACAAAAGTAAAAAATTAAAAGTGACTACATCCATCCATCCATCCATCCATCCCTTATCTATACCGCTTTTCTGGCAGGGTCACGGACCCAATCCCAGCTGACTTTGGGTGAGAGGCAGGGTACATCCTGGTCAGGTCGCCAATCTATTGCAAGGCTAATACAGAAAGGAACAACCATTCACACTCACATTAGGTATACTACATATTTGAAATTATTTTTTCATAGAGGTGAGGCACACAATGTACAATAGGTGGTAAATGTAAAAATGGCTACAGGGTGCTCAAGGGCTGCCCAAATGGAGGCTCAAGTCAATGATTATGCAGTTTGAAAACCGAGGCCATGATATGCCCAGCTGTAGACATTTGCTTGTCTTGCATTTTATAACTCATTATCCCAGAGAACAGGATGACACTCAGAGCTATTTCTTTTTAAGCCCCATCAGGAAAACCATGCAATTGCATCGGGCAACATGCCTCAGGAAGCTCCTGACACTTGGCAACAGTAATTGACATAGCACTTGTTTGAGAGAATTAATAACATGAAATATCTAATAAATATCTAATATCTATTTTTGGAAAAGACTCTCAAGCAAGGTGAAGTACTCACATTTCTTCACAAACAATTTTGGCAAAGAAACATCTAATTGGGAGGAAAAAAGTAATTGCCCAACTACAAGATATAATCTTTTTTCTTTCTTTTTTCCCCACTAACTGTACCAAATAATAGAACTATTTTCAACTGCTCCATATATTTTCAGGATGTATGAATTCTTGGCTAATGAGTAGAATCGTGCTGTGCTTTAAAAATGAACAAGACTCATAGTCAAGAACATTTAGCTTAAATTATAAAATGCATAAAATTTCCTTACTGCTCAGTTGTCTGTGAACTTTCTCTAACTGCTTAAAAAAACATTCAATAATCCTAATCCAAATCAATTCAAAATCCTATTTCATGGCTGTTAATTAAAAAAGGTCATTCAGTCCCATGACTTGATAATTCAGACCAGTATAAATTTCAGCCTTTCCCCCAAAGAGTCTGTTTCACTCTAAATCAAGAATGTCAAAACATCCAGTTATTACAATAACTGTTGCCTATCCAACTGAAAGAACTTCAGGATAGCATGTAATGATATGATCATTTTCATTAGAATGAAATATGGTCTTCTTTGTCTGGCACTTCATTGGTAGATTAGTAGATATGGCAGCTTTCGTTTAAAAAAATCAAATGAGGTTAAGGATGCTGTACATTTAGGCATAGGGATAACGGTAATTAGCTGCATTAATCATGATAATTGTCTGTGTGTGTGTGTGTGTGTGTGTGTGTGTGTGTGTGTGTGTGTGTGTGTGTGTGTGTGTGTGTGTGTGTGTACATCGAGTCAGGTCATGGTGAGGTGAGTGGCCTTATCAGGCACATGCAGAAGATGTCGTCCATTTGCTGTGACACGGGTTGTGGTATCTGAGCTCAGCTTGCCAGGGAGATGTACTGTTTGTCGTTTTGACAGTTTTGGGCGGGTGCAGTGCATTTCACGATGCAGACAGTGTGAACTTTGCTGAAGATCCGTCAGTCTGCCAGGGCCTTATGGGGATTTCCATCTTAAACAAAACAGCAGGAGCGTAAAAGAAGGAGACCCAAGGATACAGCACACACTGGTCTAATCAGTCTCACTACCACCCGACTGTAAAAAAAAAAAGCAGAAGGAAGGCGTACAGCAGTGTTTAGCTAGTGGTAGCCATGTTTTTGCTGTGCTCATGCAGAATAAACCATTAACCGGACCTGACACTGCCATTCGGATGTGCAGTTGGCTGCCACCCTGTTTAATATGCAAGAATGCGAACTGATGAATAATAACACAGACAACATTACTTACACACCAACATGCTGGCTTTGCAAATAAGTAGAATGTCTTGGAATCACCTTCGATTAATTCAATTATTTTCGTTAGTTTTACATAATGACACATAATTAGCTGGCGTTGTAATGATAATTAATTACACCTTAATTAAAGGTCTATCAATGGACATTAATTTAAAGTGTTAGCTAATTAATCTTCTCTTCGTAGCTCGCACCCACTTTGGTATGCACCTGGATATTTGGTTTGCCTTAAACAGATGTGTTTCACAAGGTTCGAGTGTAAACATCTGCACCTACGCTGAGCACCCAAAAGTGCAGTACAATAGCATAATGTGATACGATACGTCAACTAGCCAAGTTGCCCAGTGGTGTGTTCAGGAAGGGAGAGATCGTGACACTGCTGTTAAACGGATGAATCAGTGATGTCAGTCTGATGACAAGAGTGATGGTGAGGGGTGGAGTTGATGGCTGAGGGGTCTGTGTGTTATTGCTGCCCCTGTAGACACACAAAAACTCTGCTACAATTAGTCACAGAAGACTGCCCGACGTTAATAGCCATCGAGAAACAAGGATGTCATTTTGATCTAAATTGTCAGAAGCTGATAAACATCTTCAGCATGTATACAAGAACAGAGAAGAATACAGTGTACAGTGTGGATTTTGGCAGAGAAAAAAAAGCAGAAAAAAAAAACAGTGTGCACTGAGTCAGATAGATTCAGATTTCTGTAAAGCTGCTTTGTGATATTGTCAGTTTGTTAAATGCACTATACAAATAAACTTTAAATTGCAATGAATGTAAATGAATTGAAGAGTTGACTGACTCCAATGGTGGATGGATGGATGGATGGATGGATAAGTATTTTATATTTGATTAGATGGATGGATGGATGGATAAGTATTTTATATTTGATTGGATGGATGGATGGATGGATGGATGGATGGATGGATGGATGGATGGATATTGTAGGTTTGGATGGATGAATATTCTAAATGTGATTGGATGTATGGATGGATAAATATTTTAAATTTTATTGGATGGATGGATGGATGGATGGATGGATATTTAAAATTTGTTTGGATGGATGGATGTATAAATATTTTAAATTTGATTGGATGGATAGATGGATGGATTGATATTTAAAATTTGATTGGATGGATTGGATGTATAAATATTTTAAATTTGAATGGATAGATGGATGGATGGATGGATGGATGGATGGATGGATGGATGGATGGATATTTAAAATTTGATTGGATGGATGGATGTATAAATATTTTAAATTTGATTGGATGGATGGATGGATATTTTAAATTTGATGGGATGGATGGATGGATGGATATTTTAAATTTGATTGGATGAATGGATGGATGAATAAATATTTTAAATTTGTTTGGATGGGTGGATGAATGTTTTAAATTTGATTGAATGGATGGATGGAGGTGTGGGTGGATGGAAGTGTGGGTGGATGGATGGACATGGTAAGTTTGGATTGATGGATATTGTAGGTTGGGATGGACAGATGGGTAGATGGATAGATTGATGTTTTAAATTTGATTGGGTGGATGGATGTGTGGGTGGATGGGTGGATGGATGGACATGGTAAGTTTGGATTGATGGATATTGTAGATTGGGATGGATGGATGGATAGATTGATGTTTTAAATTTGATTGGGTGGATGGATGGATGGCATGGTAAATTTGGATTGATGGTTAGATGGATGGGGATAGTAGGTTTGGATGGATGAATCGATGCACTCCATTAACAGAAAGAGGCATGGATGGCTGGATGGATGGATACATGGATGGATGGATGGATTGATGTTTTAAATTTGATTTGATGAATGGATGTGTGGGTGGATGGATGGATGAACATGGTAAGTTTGGAGTGATGGTTAAATGGATTGATGGATATTTTAGGTTGGGATGGATGGATGGGTGGATGGATTGATGTTTTAAATTTGATTGGATGGATGGATGTTTTAAATTTGATTGGATGAATGGATGTGTGGATGTGTGGGTGGATGGACATGGTAAGTTTGGATTGATGGTTAGATGGATGGAGATGGTAGGTTTGGATGGATGAATCAATGCACTCCATTAACAGAAAGAGGCATGGATGGATGGATGGATGGATGGAGATAGTGCTGTACTGTAAATAGCTGTTGTAAATAAATTCTTTTGATGCTATTTACTGCAATGTTACCAGTAATATTAGCCTCATTAATCTGATCATAACACTGGACCTGAAGCATAGTGGGCAGACAGCAGGTAATTTTGTAACTAGTACTCACCAGTGTAATGTTAGATAACTCACTAGCAGCTTAGCATGAATGCAATCTTAAATAACTTATTAGTTCATTCTTAGTGTAATGTTAGGTAACTATCTCATGCTTTAACGCTAGTGTAATGTTAGAGCCACTATAACATTAGGTAACTAGTGTAATTTTCGGTAACTTGCTAACAGTTTATAATTAGTACTAGGTGAAAATGTGAATTTAATTGTGTTTAATCTATACATTAAAGGATCCTTCAATTTAGTAATATATTTAAGTTACCTTTAAAACCAGCTCTTAAATTTAATAGTAAATTTAAGTACCTTGATGGAACTTTTTATATTCATTAAATGTACTAGTAAGTTCAAGACCCTTTATTGGTATCCTTAAAAGTAGTATTGACTAAGTACATTTAAATGTTAAATTTAGTAACTTAAAGTGACATTGTAAATGTTCTTTTTAACAGCATTTTCTTTTCTTTAAGAAGTCCTGGAAAATCGCTTAAAGTTATATTATGATAATTCTTAAAGTTATCAGTAAATACACTGAAATTTAGTATTTTGTAAACTTTTAGGATACTTTAGGAATCTCTTAAAGGTGTTAATTTGTCTAGTATAGTGTAATGCTAGTTAGCAGCTTAGACACACCCCTTGATGCCATTGAACACTGTTAGGCTCTTTCCATTTAGAAATGTAACTAGTGCCTTTTGTTTAAGCTCTCCCAATAATCACACACCTACTGTATGTGGCCTAAATATTGATCTCCATCAATAGATACATACATATTATCATAAAAGTATGTGGTCCTCTGACTATCACACCCATACGTGGTTCTTCCTCAAACAGTTGCCACAAAGTTGGAGACATACAATTATCTAGAATGTCTTTATATGCTGTAGTATTACATTTTCCCTTCACTGGAACAAAGGAGCCCAAACCTGTTCCAGCACAACAATGCGACAATGCCCCCATGCACATAGTGAGCTTCTTGAAGAAATGGCTTGCAAAGGCAAATGTGGCCAGACCTTCTTAACTGATATCAGTATGTGACCTCACTAATGCGCTTATGGCTGAATGAGCACAAATCCCCACAGCCATGCTCCAAAATTTAGTGGAAATTCTTCCCAAAACAGTGGAGGTTTTTATAACAGCAAAGGGGAGCTAAACCTGGATTGGGGTGTTCAACAAGCACATATGACGGTTATGGTCAGGGGTCCATAAACTTTTGGCCAGATAAATAAATAGATAGACAGACAGGCAGATAGACAGATAGATAGATAGATAGATAGATAGATAGATAGATAGATAGATAGATAGATAGATAGATAGATAGAATGAAGAAATCAGAAAGGGAGGGAGACAGCAAAACAAACAAGGACAAAACGAGATAGAGAGAGAGAGTCTGTGTGTGTGTGTCTGAGAGAGAGAGAGAGAGAGCTCCATTCTCATACCTCCACTTTGCAAGACACGGTGGACTAACCTTAGACACACTAAGTGGAGGAGTGGTCTTGGAGCCATGACAGGTAAGCGCTAAGAGCATCACCATGACTAACATTAAGTAGCATACATTTCATTTTCATTGTAATTTTAACAATCTGCAGATGAGGATGCATTGTAGTGTGGATTTAGAATGTATTACAAAAAATAATGGGCTAAAGTGTGTCTCTTTAGACATTCTAATGCATATGCAATGAGTTTTACTCAGTGTATGTACTCTTGTATGAAAGCAGTGCATGACAAACACATGGATGTGCACGCAGAGCTATAATTAGATTTATCAAGCTGTGACTTACTGCAATGGGAGTTTTTACATAATGTATTTTCATGCTGAATACCACTTTTTCTGCACAATCAAAGAGATATGTAATGATGGCACAAAAATGAAGGCTGAATAGCTTCATATGTTATCTGGATAATCAGACTATATGGTAAAAATGGTAAAAGGATGTTCTTTTTTATGCCAAAGCACTGTACAGTGTGACAAAAGCAACAAGAGAGAGAATGCTTGCTTAATTTAGTGCTTCTGTCCTAAATTTCAGCTTTAGTTTCTTTACTAGCATACTCCAAGACTATGATTGAAATTATTTAAACATTATCCATATTCTTGTGGGTTTAGACATAAAGTTTAGAAAGAAACAGGGAAATGTGCCCTTAGAGTCAGATACACATGAGATGCAAGTCATACAACACAAACAAGAAAGCAAATTAACTAAAAAAAAAAGGGACTACAATGTATATACTTAATTTTATTATCAACTATGAACAATGCCAGTCAAATATTCTACAAAGCTTCTGTTGCTTATTGCTCTAAAGTGTTGTGGAAATGTAGGCATTCAATCTACACCTGACTGATCAGGATGTAAAAAAGAATCAATAGTTAACAATTTAGTGTAGGCTTTAGGCCATAATACAACCTTATTTATTTATTTATTTAATGTATGTATGTACTGTATGTATGTATGTATGTATGTATGTATGTATGTATGTATGTATGTATCGTATGTATGTTACCAATCTTACAATCATACAATCTTCCAAAAGCCTTCTCAATGTCTCAAAGACTCGAGGCTTATTGTGAATTTATTCACTCTGTAATTTCATCAAGATTCTTTAAAAGGGTGAGAGCAGGACACATCTTAGATCACAGATCACATCTTAGATCTTATCAGAGACCTATCATCCTGCTGTAACTTTATCTGGGTACATTTGATGTTCTGTGGTGTTTCTTGTGTGTAGGAGTGCATTGACCTGCAGTGCACTCTTACAGTGTGCTATAAATACAACATGCATGTGAGAAAAATATTTTAAAGAGCCAGCAACACATGCATGTGACACTCAGAAAATTTTGTGATTGTTCTCATATTTTTTTAAATCTCTTTTCCTCATTCTGCACACATAGCCTTTAGTTCCATTGACTTACAGTACCAGTTTTTTCTGTATTTTTACTATTTTCTACATTTTAGAGCAATACTGAAGACATCAAAACTATGAAATAACATATGGAACATATATGGAATTATGTGGTAAATAAATATTATTGAAAAATGTTTCATATTTTAGATTTTTCAAAGTAGCCACTGTTTACCTTGATGACGCTTTGCACCCTATTGGCATTATCTTAACCAGCTTCATGAGGCAGTCACCTGAAATGCTTTTCAATTAACAGGTGTGCCTCGTCAAAAATTAATTAGTGCAATTTCTTGCCTTCTTAATGCATTTGAGATCAAACAGTATATAGTAAATAATACAAATACAGTAAATAGCCCTATTCCACAACTGTAGTAATCCATATTATGTCAAGAAACCGCTCAGCTAAGTAAAGAGAAATGACAGTCCATTGTTACTTTAAGACATGAAGTGTCATTTAATTATTAAAAATAAGGAAAAAGCACTGAATTAGAAGGTGTGTCCAAAGTATTGACTGGTCTTGTATCTATTTGATTTCAGAGTAATAAAATCATGACATTCATTTTAAAATGCATAACGTGTGTCATGTCAATTATTAGTTATTATTAGTATGTAATATAAACTGTGTAAACAGTGTCATTTCTTTACTGCTACTTTTGACATTTTTGAAGAAAACACTTTGGCAATACAAAACTTGTAAGACAGGCCATTTTGATCAGTGAAGAATGATTTATGTTGCATTCAACGCAACTCAAAAGTAGGAAACTTGTCATTTTTGACCTCAATGGACTGAAACTATAAAGTGGGGGAAAAACACAGACACCTCCATGTCTGTCTTTCATTAGCAACAATCTAGCCAGCTAATGTTAGTGATAAGAGTGATGCAGTTATCTCTTCAAAACAGCAAACTATATAGTAAGTGTTATAGACTTAACAAGCTAATGTGTCTGTAGGTTGAATGACATGAAATAAAAACTAGTATGTATCGTACAATTCATTTAAAATTAAAGAAGTGCTACTTTGTTTACTATTGATACTGTGAGAAGCTATGTTGATATGACAGCATGCTCTGTAAAAACATATGGATATATTTGAAGACTTTCTGAACTAATGTCTAGAGTCTAGACCTTTAGCTATTCTCTGGTCTGATTTGCTCCCTTAACTAAGTAATTTACATAACTGCATGTGACTGAATAAACCATAACATACCCCTTTTCCACCAAGTCAGTTCCAGGGTTGGTGTGGAGCCAGTGCCTAATCTCAAACCAGTTCTTTGCATTTTGAATGCCAAAGAACTGGCTCCTGGGCTAGGAAAACTGGTCCAGAGCAGCACCAATTCTTTGCTGGTCTAGAACCAAGAATCGCTTATATCAGGGGCTGATTAGCAGCACTAGCAGTGGGGCTCACAGGGCAGGTTAGCAGCACTAGCAGTGGGGCTAGCAACTGGAAAAGTGGAGACATATACTGTGACAATGATGTGGCCCTATGGTGGCTCTCTAGCCCATGAAAAGTAAGCCAGTTTTGAGAATGTCTGCATGTTGAACCACCTCTGAACCAGCACTAGCACTTGGTTCACATTGTTGGAAATGGGGTATAGAGGATCTGCTACAATAGCCATCATGATTCATGTTTAAAGTTGCTGACCTACAGCAATTTTGAAAACTCCTGGTTTAGACAGATAAATTAACAAAAATATATATACAATGATGTAGATGAGTATGTGAATTCTTTTATCTAGTATGGTGCTATTTTAAACTTAGAGAATCAACATCAGAGCACTACAATTTTAAATGGACATTCATTTTTATCCCTTAGGAGGTTTGTTCCTGACGCTGTCCACCCTGTTACTGGTCCAGGCTGTCTCCTTCTGCCCTAAGGAGTGCTTGTGTGACAGTCATGCCAAGGTGGTGGACTGTAGAGGACGTGGCTTGTATGACATTCCGCACAAGCTCCATCCAGAGACTCTGGAGCTACATCTTCAAGACAACCACATACGAGGCATTGGTTCCATGGCTTTTCGAGAAACGCCATATCTCCGAGTTTTGGACCTGGCCAACAACAGCATCACTATGGTTTCTCCCAGTGCCCTACTAGGCCTTAGGAGCTTAAAGACGCTCATCCTGGCCAACAACTCTATCCGGGAAGTGGATCGCCGTTTACTGGGCTCAATACGCAATCTAACCCACTTGGACCTGTCTCACAACAACATAGGAGGGCTGCCTGGAGCACTAGCCGATAGCTTTCACCATCTAACCCACTTTTCATTGCACTATAATCGACTGACCAAGCTGGATCGCACTCACCTGGATTCCCTTGGGAATCTGCAGGTGCTGCACCTGACAAGTAACCCCTGGAAGTGTGACTGTCACATGATAGGGCTTAAGCTATGGTTGGAAACATTCACATTTAAAGGTAAGGACTGAGGCCAGGAAAAATTAATGCATATTATTGTGTCAGCTATATTGCTACAGCTACAGAAGCAATATTTTCACATAGGTTTAATGTGCAAGGGAGAATCATTTTACAAACGCTGCTATATATACATGGAAAAAATCATTAATGTCTATATCTTTTTCTACATTTGATGCAAAAAACTGCAAGCATGCAACTGATGCTCAGCCCATTCATATCATGCAAATACTCTAAAACATCCTGTTACCAACTCAAATTGTTATTAACCTGTAAAGCAGCAATACAGTATGACTTTTTTTAACAACCTACATTTACCATACAATTTAAAAGGAACACTTGTATCCAATCATTCAATCATGTGGCAGCAACACAATGCATAAAATCGTGCAGATACAGGTCAAGAGCTTAATGTTTAGTTAATATTAACATCAAACATCAGAATGGGGAAAAAACAGTGTGATCTCTGTGACGGGCGGCACGGTGGTGTAGTGGTTAGCGCTGTCGCCTCACAGCAAGAAGGTCCGGGTTCGAGCCCCGTGGCCGGC
>JANZLB010000002.1:19092126-19102690 GCA_026167865.1 Notarius quadriscutis | reverse complement strand
CTATTAATCTGTGTCTCTTTGTGCCTCTATGTGTCGTTCAGACAGCCAGGAACGAGAGAGAGAGAGAGAGAGAGAGAGAGAGAGAGAGAGAGAGAGAGAGAGCTGCGACACCCCACTCTGTGTGTGTGTGTGTGTGTGTGTGTGTGTGTGTGTGTGTGTCTACTAATTAGTAAAAATCACTGAAAAAAAGTGTCAAATAAAAGTGAAGCTTAACTTGAACTACAGCACCTGTTTCCAGTTTCTCATTTACCATCCCCACAAAAGTGTTACACTGGTGCCGAAACCTGGGACTGACGAGCGAACACCACCATGGAGTCTGAACCAGTCAGAGAGCTTCTCCAAACGCTTGCCAACAACCTCTAACACCAATAGCATGCCTTTGTCATGCTGTCAGTAGGCTGGGGTGGTGCTTCCGGGCTCTGGTCAAAGCCCAGGCAGAAGACCGGCAGGTAATCCGGAGCTGGATCCAGTCAACGGGTGAGCCAGTGGTCATTCCTGTGACTAGTGTGCCCGTCCAGTTGGTCAAGATGGAGCCACAGGATGACCCTGATGACTTCCTCAAACTGTTCAAGTGTGTCGTGGAAGTGAGCTTGTGGCCAAACTTACAATGGGTGGCTCGCCTATTGCTGCTCCTCTTGGGGGAAGCCCAGCTCACAGCTTGATAGCTCCCAGGTTACCAGCATGCTGGAGTACCCCAACCTGAAGTGAGCCATCCTACAGCAGGTTGGCTGTGGCCCAGAAGAACAGTGCCAGTGCTTTCGCTCGCTGGCATACAGCAAAGTGACCTGGCAGTTTGCGTTCGTACAACAGCTCCAGGACACCTGCTGATAGTGGCTGCTGGCAGGCGAGTGCAACATCGAGACTATCCTCGAGCAAGTGACACTGGTGCAATTCACTACCCAGCTGCCAAGCGAGACATCAGCATGAATCCGGTGTCACCGGGCAGCGTTGCTGGAGGAGGTGGTCTGGTTGGCCAAGGACCACCTGACTGCGTTTCTGGGAGCAGGTGCCCCCACAACTTCTCCTCCTCTCTTTCCCTTTCTCTCAGTTCCACTTTCTCCCCCTGTCTCTCCCCCTCTCTCTCCTCGCCCCTCCCCTACCCCAGCCCTGTGGAAACGGGGGCCAATTCTCCCAAAACCTGCTCCCTGCACCCATGTCTGTCCTTGTGTTTTTTCTCTCCCTTCTCCTTCTGTGTTTGTGCCACCATTAACCCCCTCTCTCTCTCTCTCTCCACAGGTTAACGCATCCATGCTCACCAGAACCAAGAGCAAGCCCAGGCAGGTCTGTCAGTGCGGAGGGGAAGTAGGGAATCATTGCTTCCGCAAGGAAGCAGGGCTACCGATTTGCATCTGCAATGCACCACAGGTTTCCACTTATCGAGTGGGGATGTACAGGACAGTTGTGAGTATTCAAGGAAGTACACATCAGGCTTTGGTGAATTCTGGTTGTAATCAGACCTCTATGCATCAAAACCTGATTCAATGCTGGGCACTGGGAAATACACGATTGGTGAAGATCAAGTGTGTGCATGGTGATACACACAAATATCCACTAATGCCCATCACTACTCACTTCTGGGGAGAAAAGCATAGTGTGGAGGTGGTGGTTAGTCCAAGCCTCACCCACCCACTCATCTTGGGAACAGATCAGCCAGGTTTAAAATGTTAATGAAACAGTTAGTAGTGGGTGGGTCCTGCAGTAGCACATAACAGGGGAATCCTGCCGCAACATTAGCTGGGGAGGAGGTCCCAGGCCATCTGCATCAGCGCCACATCTTGATGACATGGAAAGAGAGGAGAGATCTCCTCTCTCTGAGGAATCCTTTAGGGGATTTCTCATTGGCGCAGGCATGCAACGAGTCTCTAAGACACACTTTTGACCAAATGAAAGTAGATGGTCAAATCCTCCAACCTAATGTTGAGCTCTCCTTCCTGTATTTCTGTATTATTAAAGATAGGCTATATCAACTGACGCAGGACACTCGAACTAAAGAAGAGAGGACACAGTTGTTGGTCCCGAAAAGCCGTAGGGAACTTTTATTCCATGCGGCTCATCATAATCATATGGCTTGGCATTTGGGGCAGGATAAAACACTAAATTATCTCATGGCCTGTATCTACTGGCCAGGGATTTACACCGATGACTGCAGGTGGTGTGCAGCATGTTGCAAATGCCAGCTGGTAATTCCAGAGGCCACAACAAAAGTGCCATTGCACCCATTACCATTAAATGAGATCCCATTCAAAAGAATTGGCATAGATCTTATCGGCCCATTAGATTGATCTGTACATGGGTACCGTTTTGTATTAGTCATAGTGGATTATGCAATGTGATATCCGGAAGCAGTGCCTCTTTGCAATATTTCAACTGGCAGTGTTGCGGAGGCATGCTTCCACATTATCTCCCAAATTGGGATTCCAAAAGAAAACCTGACTGATTAAGGCACTAATTTTAGGTCACACACACTGCACAAATTGTACAAATTATTGGGGATTAAATCAATTCGTAGTAGCATTTATCATCTGCAAATGGATGATACAGTTGGATGATTTAACCAAACACTTAAACGTAATTTGTAAGTTCATTCATGGGATGCGAAAAACTGGGACAGGTGGCTTAACCCTCTGTTGTTTGTGGTGCGTGAGGTCCCACAAGTCTTCACCGGGTTTTTCCCATTTGAATTGCTATATGAGCACAAGCTCCATGGTGTCTTGGACATCATTGGAGAAAATTGGGAGGAGGGGCCTTCTCAAAGCAAAAATGAAATTCAATACATTCTAGACTGGAGAGCAAAACTCCACGCACTGAGTCACATAACCCAGGAGAATTTGCTACAGGCCCAAAAATGTCAATCTCGCCTGTACAACAGAGGGGCACGGCGAAAGGAATTTGCACCATGAGATAAAGTCCTCATTTTACTGCTCACTTCAAGCTCAAAATTGCTCGCCATGTGGCAAGGGCCCTTTGAGGTCACACAGCAAATTGTGGAGGTTGACAATGAGATCAAATGTCTAGGGGCGACACGTCAAATTTACCGTCTCATTCTCCTGAATCCATGGAGAGAGTTGGTTCCTGTGGCTCTGGTAGTTCCAGAGATGGCGGAGCTGGGACCGGAGGGAAGTCTAAAAAGTGTGGCCCAGTTCACCCCAGTCTTCTGTGGAGACCACCTCCCACCGTCCCAGAGAGCACAGGTGTAGTAAATCCCTGAAGTGGGTGTAATACTGAAGTGTGGCAGGCGGGAAGTGCTGTTCACACAGACTTTCTATTTTCAGCTTTTTACACACACACACACACACACACACACACACACACACACACACACACACACACGTGCTCTGGTTGGGAGACATCCCCTCTCTTCGCTCTCTCCCTCCTTTTCTACTTTCTGCAGTTACTGCAAAGCACACAGACACAATGTTAATCGGGAACAGGTGTACTGACTTTGCCACTCACCTTTCCTGGCCCTGCCCTCCATTCACAAACCAACACTCAGCCACACCCATGCTGCCACATATCCCCACTGCCTGACTCAGGCCAGGGAACCATCCGGCCTGCAGCGGACTCTCCCCCCTGACGGGAAAGGAAGTCCGCCATGACCATCTGTGCCCCCGGCCTGTGGACCCCCTCGAATTTAAATGGCTGGAAGGCAAGATACCAATGGGTGATCTGCGCATTGGCATCCTTCATGCGGTGGAGCCACTGGATAGGCGCATGGTCCAAACAGAGGGTGAATGGGTGGCCCAGCAGATAGTAACAGAGGGTGAGGACCACTCACTTAATGGCCAGGCACTCCTTCTCGATGGTGCTGTACTTATTTTCATGCATCGAGAGCTTACGGCTGATGTACAGCACTGGTCGTTCCTCACCCTCCACCTTCTGGGACGGAACGGCCCCCAGCCCTCTGTCCAATGCGTCCATCTGCAAAATAAAAGGGAGAGTGAAGTCATGGGAGTGTAAAAGTGGCCCTCCACACAGTGCAACTTTTTCCTTGGTGAAGGCCCGTTGGCACTGCTCTGTCCACTGAACTGGATCTGGTGCCCCCTTTTTAGTGAGATCAGTCAGTGGGCTGGTGACATCCAAATAATTAGGTATAAACCTGTGATAATAGCCAGCCAGCTCCAGGAACTGTCTCACCCCCTTTTTGGTCTTGGCCCTACAAGGAGGCAGTGTGGGGGCAGAGGATCTTGTCCATGAGCCGCTCGAATGTAGCGGGAGCCCCAAATAACCCAAAAGGGAGCGTGACAAATTGGTTAATTGACAAATTGGTCATTTCGAGCATGGCCTTGAGTTCGCCCTGAACCACTTTTTTTTGTGTTTGGGTAAGTGATAAGGGCGGCTATGCAGCACCACCCCAGGGGCATTTCAATGTGTTCTATGAGGTGGGTGTGACCGGGAAGGGGCAAGAACATGTCAGAAAATTCCTTTTGCAACCTGGCAACCTCTGTGAGTTGGGCTGTGAGAGGTGGTCTCCACAGGGGGCCGGAGTGGTTTGAGTTTTTTGGTTTTTTTTTTTTTTAAACCTCCAGCCCCAGTTTTGCCTTCTCTGGGACTACCGATATCAATGCCACAGGGAACACCTCATTCCAATGTTTCAGCAGGCTGAGGTGGTATATTTGCAATGCCCCTCCCCTATCTGTTCACCTCACTTCATAGTCAATGTCCCCAATTCGCTATGTGATCTCAAAGGGCCCTTGCCACTTGGCGACCAATTTGGAGCTTGAAGTGGGCAATAATATGAGCACAATCTCTTGGGGTGAATTCTCCAAGGTGCGTGCCCCTGTTGTACAGCTGGGCTTGATGTTCTTGTGCCTGATGTAAATTCTCCTGGATTAAGTGCATGAGGGTGTGGAGTTTTGTGCGCAGGTCAAGAACGTACTGAATTTCATTTTCAGTTGTTGAAGGTCCCTCCTCCCAATTTTCCCGCAGCATGTCTAAAATGCCACGCAGCTTTTGCACATATAATAATTCAAATGGTGACAATCCCGTGGAGGCTTGCAGGACCTCTCATACTGCAAATAACGGGGACTCGAGCCATTTATCCCAGTTATGTGCATCTTCACCTACAAACTTCCAAATTAGATTTTTGAGTGTTTGATTGAATCGTTCCACTAAGCCATCTATTTGTGGGTGATAGACACTGGTGTGGGTAGATTTAATCCCCAATAACCCATACAGTTCATGCAGTGTGTGTGACAAACAGTGCCATGGTCAGTCAGGATTTCTTTAAGAATCCTGACTTGAGAGATAACATGGAAGAGCACTTCTGCAATACTGTGTGCTGAAACATTGCAGAGAGGCACCACTTCCGGATATTGCATTGCATAGTCCACCAGAACTAAAATAAAGTGATGTCCTCATGCTGACTGATCTAATGGCCCAACGAGATCCATGCCAATTCTCTCAAAGGGGGTCTCGATTAGAGTGACAGGGTGCAAAAGCACTTTTGGAGTGGCTGCAGGATTTACTAACTGGCATTCGCAGCATGCCACACATCACTGGCGGACATTCCCATGAATCCCTGGCCAATAGAACTGGGCCATTATTTGAGCTAGTGTTTTATGCTGCCCTAAGTGTCTGCTTATGGGATTAAAGTGAGCTGCATGGAACACAAGTTCCCTGCGGCTCTTAGGGATTAACAACTGTGTTATCTGTTCACCAGTTTGAGTGTCCTGCAACACTCGATACAGCCTATCCTTAAGAATAGTGAAGTATGGGAAGGAGTGTGTAGCATTTGGCTGGAGAGTTTGATCAATTACTCTCACTTGGTCAAACATGACCAAGATTCTCATCTCGCAACTGCTCTAACGGGAAATCCTCAAGGGAATCCCCGAAAGAGGGAGGAGGGGTGAGCTGCTCCTCACTCCTTGTATCGCCCTGACACGATGCTGATGTAGACGGCTCTGTGACAGCTTCCCCAGTCAATGCCACACTAGGATCCCCCCATGACGTACTATTGCAGGACCCACCCTTTGTGTGTTACATTAACCCTTTGAATCCCAGCCAATCAGTCCCTGAAATCAGCGGGTGGGTGGGACGAGGATTAACCGCCGCCTTTATACTAGGATTTTCTCT
Source organism: Notarius quadriscutis (assembly GCA_026167865.1). Taxonomy (NCBI): domain Eukaryota; kingdom Metazoa; phylum Chordata; class Actinopteri; order Siluriformes; family Ariidae; genus Notarius; species Notarius quadriscutis. The sequence goes on along the minus strand of JANZLB010000002.1, from coordinate 19,096,618 downwards.
CCGAAATAGAATGTGGATGGACACCAAGGGATAATCGTGAACATCCCCATGCAAACCTTCACCACTCATGCTCTTCCCAATGCCTTGCCTGATACCAGGCTTTGGTGGATTGAGGTCTGATTACAGCCAAAATTCACCAACGCATAATACGTATCCCCTTGAACACTCACTAGTATACGATACACTCCGGCCCGATTGAGGGTGGTCTTTGGTGCATTGGGGATCCGGCCCACAGCTCCCAACTCCATCGCAGAGCACTGGCCCTGGATATGCCTGGACTCCCCGCAGCACCAGCATCCCAGTCCAGGCTTCACCTCTGCACCAGTGAAAGGAAAGTGACTTACCTGGGGGGGAGAAGACACAGACTTAGAAGGGGCAGATGGGAGGGAAACACCACAAGTGTAATGGGCTGGCTGGGGGGGAGCTGGCCCCTGCCTCTGCGGTGGGGGAATAGGGTGGGGACGGGAAGAGGAGGGAGGGAGAAAAGGAGGAGAGAGAAGAGGCGGGATACCTGCCTGCTGCCGGAACCGCTGCCAAGTGATCGTCTGCCAACTTGATGGCTTGATCCAGCGATATTGGGCAGTGGCACTGGACCCACTCTGCTGTTCTTTCCAGAAGCCAGGCAGTGTCACCAGGTTGATGATCCTCTCGATGTCATGGTCTTCTGCCCTCAGCCACTGCCGGCAGGCATCCCAGAGTTGTTGGCCAAATGCGAATGGATGACCGACTTCCTCCAGCATCAGAGTGCATAAGTGTTGGTGATGTTGCTCTGGAGAGTGGCCAACACACTGCAGGATGGCTCGCTTCAGGTTGGCGGGAAGCTGTTGTGTGGTTAGCTGTTGCGTGGCAAGCTGCACTTCCCCAGTCAGCAGCGGTAGTAGACACACCATGCGTTGCTCGACTGGCCACCCCCATGCTTCGGCCGCTTGCTTAAACAGGGTGATAAATGCCTCGGGCTCATTGTGCGGTCCCATCTTTGTCAGTGTGATGTGGGGTGGGTCTGTTGTGGTGGTAGTCGAGGACCTCGCTGATGTGAGCAGGTGCCAGAATGCCTGGTGAGCTTTCTGCTGGGCCAGCAGCAAGGCTTCAAAGTGCTGCTCCTGCTCCTTCTGGAGGGCAATTAGCGCTTGGTGTGGGCTCTGTTGAGTGGCGGCAAGGGCATGTATTAGATATTTTAGTGGGGAGGACTCCATGGGGTGGTTGTTCCCAACAGTATCCCAGGTTTTGGCACCACTGTAGTAAATCCCTGAAGTGGGTGGAATACTGAAGTGTGGCAGGTGGGAAAGTGCTGTTCACACAGACTTTTTCACCATTTTCCTTGCTTTTCCCACATACTCATGTGCTCTGGTTGGAAGAGATCCCCTCTCTTTGCTCTCTCCCTCCTTTTCTACTCTCTGCAGCCACAACGTTAATCAGGAACAGGTGTACTGACTTTGCCACTCCCCTTCCATGGCCCTGCCCTCCATTCACAACCTGATGCTCGGCCACATCCCCGCTGCCACAACAGGTTATTAGGTTGCAGGAGGAATTCTGCGATGTGTTCTCACCCCTCTCTGGTGGCACTGACCTCATAGAACACCACATTAAGACGCCCCCAGGGGTGGTGGTGCACAGCCGCCTGTATCGGCTCCCCAAACACAAGAAAAATGTGGTTCAGGATGAACTCCAGGTTATGCTTAAGATGGAGCTAATTGAGGAGCCGCACAGTGACTGGAGCAGCCCAGTGGTCTTGGTTCCCAAGATCAAATGGGTCAGTCCGGTTCTGTGTGGACTATTGAAAAGTCAACACAGTGTCTAAATTTGACGCATATCCAATGCCTTGCATGGATGAACTGCTTGATTAGTGAGGCACGGCTTGCTTTTAGTTAACACTGGATTTAGCAAATGGATATTGGCAGATCTTCTTGACTCTGTTATCCCACAAGAAAACTGCCTTTTCCATTCCATTTGGTTTAAACAAATTTGTCACCCTTCCTTTTGGGTCGTGTGTGGTTCCAGCAACATTTCAGCACCTCATGGACTGAATTCCCTATATAGGAATGGAAATTTAGATGATATAATCATTTATAGTAATGATTGGGAGCAGTATTTACAACATCTTAGAGCCATCCTAACATCGCTGAGGCGTGCTGGTCTCACAGCAAACCTGAAAAAAAAAAAAAAGTGTGCAACTAGACAGGTGGAAGTACAGTATCTGGGCTTCCCCTTGGGTCATGGGCAGGTGCATCCCCAAATTGAAAAGACTGCAGCGATTGTGGCTTGCCTGAGGCCTAAGAACAAAAAGGGGCTGGCTGGCTATTATAGGTGGTTCGTGCCTAACTTTATGAATATCACAAGCCCACTGACTAACCTCGCTAAAAAGGGGGTGCCAGATCCGGTCCAGTGGTCAGAGCCATGCAAACAGGCTTTTGCTCAGGTAAAGGCAGTTTTGTGTGGGGGCCCACTGTTGCATTCTCCTGACTTTTCTCTCCCTTTTGTTTTACAGACCAACATGTCAGACAGAGGGGTGAGGGCCATTTTGTCCCAGGTGGTGGAGGGAGAGGAGTGTCCAGTGCTGTACATCAGTCGCAAGCTCTATGGCTCTAGGTTACATGTGACGAGGTGCACCTGTGTCTAATTACTGGCTGTTTATTAACCTGTGTCTCTGTCTTTCAGACAGCCAGGAACGAGAGAGCAAGAGAGAGCTATGACACCCCGTCACGCATGTGTATATAGTGTGTCTACTAATTAATATAAAATCACTGAAGTGTAAAATAAAACTGAAACTTACCTTGAACTACTGTTTCCAGTTCCTCATTAACCCTCTGGGATCAAGAGCTTCAGTGGCGAAGCTCAGCAGGTTTAGAATGAGTAGGTCAGGTATATAGATTAATGCCTTTGCGAGTTTTTATCATACAAGCATGATAAACATTTTGACAGAAACTTTATACTTTACAATTTCCTATGTCCCCACTGCCAAATAATATATTTTTTTAAATTACCTAAATTAGATGAAACATAAAACTTGTTACCTTACTCAGTTACTCCTGAGTCAGAGTGCAGAGTGCCCACTTTGACATTCATAAAAGACTATTCACATTGTAATGGCAGGATAATTACTTTCACTCTTTCAGTTTTGATTGGTTTCTCTTTCACAGTGGGAACGCCCACCATAAACAGGATAAAATGTGTCAGATGGTTTAGGCTACCTGCTTGCAGGTAAAACTTGTTGAAAGATGGCATGGTGATTTGATGTTCAGGAGGTGCTTCGGATGATTCAGGACAGCAATTGAGTTTCAGTGGTTCATCGGATCTTGAGAACTGCAACACTGATGATGAGCCATGTCATTTTGAACTTTGATTCGATCCAGCCAAAGATCAACTCAAGTAAGTGTAAATATTTCTTCTATTTCTTATAAGCATCTTGGTTGATATGCATGTGGTGTAGCGTATAATCTTTGTGCTTCTTGAATAAATAAAACGTGCACCATCACGGAGTAAATTTAAACACGCATAAGCACTTATTTGCTCCCTTTTCTTCTTTGTTTTTTACTGGTACTCCAATGCGTTTGGCATGCTCTGATGATGTTCTCAATTTCTACAAATCTAAGCAGTATTTTGAGTCATATGACATTTTTGTATTCAGCATAATATCTATGTAGTATATATGTCATGATTGTACTTTTTTAAAAAGAACAGATGGATGAGGATGTTGTAAAAAGTAGTTTTAGAACTGTGTTGGAATATGTGAAAAAAAAAAAAAAAACATTACCTTACCCATTGTGATGAACTGTTTTGATCACTTGACCTGATGGGATTAAGAGTTGGCATTGGCAATCACTCTTTTCATTGAATACACCTCCCACTGCCAACTCTTTATCCCAAACCAATAGGACATAAATATTTGATGGTCAGTTAATTGTCCAAATAATTGGAGCAGATTTAAGTTTTTGTGCTCGATAAGTTCCTAAGATTTAACAGAATTACCTCAAGTGACCAAAACAGTTCATCACAATGGGTAAGGTAATGTTTTTGGGTTTTTTCCACACATTCCAACAGTTCTAAAACTGCTTTTTACAACATCTTAATTTATCTGTTATTTTTTTAAGGTACAGTCATGACATACATACGACATAGACATTATTGTAGCTAAATACAAAAAAAGGTCATATGACTTTGAAAATACTGCTTAGATTTGTTGAAATTTCATTTCATTTTTAAATTTTATTTCAAACATATCAAATAGTACAAAACAGAAGAGAAGAAAAACAAACAAAAAACAAAAGAACAAATAAAAACACTTAATTCAATTAAAAACAATAGAAACAATATTAACTTGTTTGAAAAGGAGTAGGAAGAAGCATTAGCTTAATTAATCCTACCCCTTTTCCAATTAATTCATAATACAATTTACTGCTTACTTCCTATATATCATGATCTCTAGCCACTTTATCCTTCTACAGGGTCGCAGGCAAGCTGGAGCCTATCCCAGCTGACTACAGGCGAAAGGCGG
>JANZLB010000002.1:18978117-18990168 GCA_026167865.1 Notarius quadriscutis | reverse complement strand
CTGGGTTCTCTTTATCTACTTTTAGGACTTGTGTGAAAATCTGATGATGTTTTAGGTCATATTTATGTAGAAATATATAAAATTCTAAAGGGTTCACAAACTTTCAAGCACCACTGTAGGAGAAAACTGAATATATTACATTTCAAAGGACAGCCCACTTTTGCTACTGGAGATCAACACTGCCTTGGCATGAAGTGTCCTTATGTGGTTAATTTGCAAACATCCATCTACAACTGGGGAAAGGAGGGCACTAAATCATGCCAGGATGGTGGGCTGGCACATATTTTTATGAATGTCTATTTGCATGAAGATTGAAGGGGGAGAGAGACAGAGAGAGAGAGAGAGAGAGAGAGAGAGAGAGAAGCACAATAGATTAAGAAGCCAATTCCACTGGGCTGAGAAAGCGCTCTGGTGTGAGTAGATAAGCAGAAGCTCTATCTCTCTGCTGCCAGCCAAATATGTCTCCAACAACCACACGCACGCAAGCAAACACACACACACACCAAGTTATGCTGCTTCTGAAAAGACTTCACCCTATATAACAAGCATGATGTTATTTTTAGGTACATAGGGTTGTTCTCAGTAATTGCCTTCTTGTCACCAGAATGCCAAATGCAGAGCCACAGAAAACCGCCAGAGATCAAGACCAGTTGGGAATGTTGAGGTCATTATTATTATGAATGAAAGTGCCAATTAGACACCAGGGAAGTATTGCTTAGTGTTGGTTAAATAGTTGGGATTACAAGAATTTTGGAGATTTAATAAAACTGTGCTATGATGAAGATGTCACAATTAGAGAAGACAGACAAGGATGCATGTAAAGTTTGAATTATTTTTAATTTAAGGTTTTTGTTAACCTAAGGCACTGCAGGCACCTTTGGGGCATAAATAAACAAAAACCAATACAATAGAACAGAATGTCATGAAGTCCTAAACCAGAAAAACTACTGTACATCAGGAAAATACAGGTTAGCCAAGGTCAAACACTAGATTAAACAGCTTAAATAAATGAAACTAGCTTGACAAAATTAATGGCAATGAGCATTATGCCTCGCAAAGAATGACTGAAACAAATTTCCATTTATAGTCCTTGATGTGATCAGTAACAAGCTGCAGATGTGTGTGATAAGTGGAATAATCCAGAGAGAGCAAGGGTTCACAATGGGCACTGGAAACTGGAGTCTTGTGTCCGCCATGCCATGAGAAGGTGCAGGCATAGAGTTAAGCATAGATATGGGCTAGGACACAGGTTCAGGCACAGACATGAGCAAGTACATGGGCTCAGACAAGGGATCAGACATAGGCATGGGCACAGAGGGCTCAGAGATCGCATCGTTGACCTCTGGCAGGAGCATGGCATCTGTGACATCAGAGGTCATCTCGCTGACATTCAGGGGAGCACTACTTCTGATTTAGTAGGATCTCCAGCAGGGGCATTACATTAATGATGCTAGAGGTCGCCTCAGTGATCTCTGGTGGGAGCATGGCATCTGCAATGACCTCTAGCAGGAGCTTTTGTAGGAGTATAACATCAGAAGTTGCTGCAATGACCGTTAGGGAGAGCTCTCGAGAGGTGGGCACCCTGTCAATCTTGGGTGAGAGCTCTGGCTCATCCACATAGGTTTCAGCCCCCCCACAAAAATTTGTGGGGGTTTCAGAAACCAGAAAAGGGGGAACACCAACTTTAAAAATACCCCAAACTGTGTGGCTTCATTTAAGCAGGGTTGTTTGGAGACCACCAAGCACTCGCCCATGACCCCTGAACCCAAAGAACATGAATCTTACCCATGTCTAACATGTAGACTTGGTAGGATCATGATACAGGCGGCACTGAAGTAGGAACCCATTCAGTGGATCCTTAATGGCATCTAAAGGGGACAGAGTGCACAGGGCCAATCCCTCTGTGCAAACATGACTGAGTCAAATTTGTGTATGGTGAGGCACTCAATCTCTGGGAGACATTGCTCCTGAGCTCTGCTGTGATGTCCTTGAGCACAGAGCATGCAATGGAGGGTATCTGTGTCCGCTGCATTCATGTGATTGGCATTCTGTCACAGAGAAGGCAGACAAGGATGTATGTGTGGCTTGAGTTCTTTACTAAGCACTGCAGGCATTTTCAGGGCAGAGATAAACACAAAAAGTGAGGGTAAGAAGCATCCATTTATAGTCCTTGGCATGATCAGTAAGGAGCTGCAGGTGTATGATAAAAGGAACAATCCACAGAGAGTGAGGGTTCGCAATAGGCACTGGGAACTGAAGTCTTATGTCCCTCAGGTTACAAGAAATCCTGGAAAACTGAGATGCTGAGGAAGCTGGAAGTGTTGCCAATGCGCCCAGAAGTAGTCATACCGTGATGATAGCTGGGAAACTGAGGCATTGCAAAACCCAGAAGTGTAGCTCTGCCATGCCACATTCATGAGGCATGCCAGAAAGGGCTTATGACAGGAAAAAGTTTTTAAAAAGAGATTTAAGTCACAGAATGACATAATGCTGGGTTAAGTGAAGCAAAACTGGGTTTTCAAACTTGATAAGCACTGTATATGGAATGTATCATGGATAAATGAGGGAATTTGGCCTCTGTGTCCACTTATATTTGTACCCAGTTAATCAAGTAAGTCATAGATAACATCTTGAAAGTTCCTGCACACTTCAATCAACTAAAAAATGTACAATTTAAATGGAAAACATGCTTCAGGTACATTGTGTTAACTGTAATTTCAAGGGGTGCCAGTAATAGTGGCACATGTGTTTTGTTGAAAATAATTTCTTAATGAGGGATTTGTTTTTCTCTGAATAAATGTATTTCAATTAAAGGTTGAATTTTTCTCATTTTTTTCGGTGTGAGATACAACTACTTCACCAAAAGGTGGATTTTTTTCTAACCCTTTTACTAATCTTTAGAAGGGGTGCCAATAATCATGGAGGGCACTGTGTATATTACAAAACCAGTCAAAAGTCACAACACATGATTTTAAGATACATGGAGAAATGCAGTGTATGGGCTAAAATAGTAAAATTTTAGATTTTGGCATAATAGAGAGTAATGTCTACATTTCATAGTTTGAAAGAATTTTGGGGAAATTCAGACCATATGACCTTTAAAACATGCTTTTATTGAGATGATGTATTCAAATCCTGGTAGAAATTCATAAAAAAGAGCAAAAAACACCCGTCAGACTTTGTACTACTGATCGCATATTTCTGAGAGTAACCCTTCATGTGTGGTATTAAAATACAGTAGAGCTTTCCCACAAACAAGATTCAGCATTCATTTTGGTATAATTTCAACAAGTAGCCAATAAAATGGCATAAAACAAACTCATCTTTGTGTAAACAAAATTTATAGGATTTAATCTCCTTGTTGCTATGCATGATTTAGCCTTCTGAATAGCTGCACTGCTCCTTTGCATACACAGTTCGCAACACAGCCCATTTCCTGTATCAACCACAATGAGAGAAAATCATTCTGGCAATCCCAGAATGAAAGGATGTTTAGGGGTGACTGTGATGTACAGGGAGATGATTTCTTTGTGCATGCTACTGACTTTGAGCTTGATATTTCCTGTGCAATGGGTGATAGTACCATGGCTGATGGAACTTCCATCGATGATGCTGATGCATAGCAGTTGTTCAAGGGGAAGCAGAGGAATCTGGAACAGGATGGGGGTGATGTAATCAATCAGGTTCACTGCCATGATGGAATCAATCAAGGATGGAAGGAGAGAAAGACCACCTGAGCATTCAACCTAGGCTTGAATAATTGAAAGTTTTAGTGAGAGAGACTGGTGTGAACTCACTGGATTGTAGTGAGTCACTGACAGGGCTCTCTCTGCTTAGGAGTTATGTGGCAGAACTTTTGGTCACTGCTGGTAGCTAGCAAAAATATGGTCAGGCTCACCACATTAAAAGCAGAGCTGATCCTTTCTCCAATGCCCTCTCTCAGCTGGGCTCAGCAAATTTGCATGGGCTCAGGTACATATGCCAACAGTAACATGGGAGCAGGACTGTGGTAGCAGTTGCAGTTTCTCAGCAGGTTATCCAGGTAAACTGCCAGATCACTGAGTGGATCAACTGATACCTGGTTGTCCCTCACATGCCAGCTCTGTGAGGATTTTTTTTTTTACATGACATTACATGGCATTTAGCAGACACTCTTATCCAGAGCAACATATAACAAGTGCAAAAGTCAGGTACACAAAGTGCTGAACTTCTAGAAGAGAAAGTTCTAGTTCCAACTGAACAAGTGATAGAATAATACGAAATGTAATATTCTGTTGAAGTACCAATGCTCAGCAAACAACCAAGGAAGCAAAGCAACCATACAAAAGAACTGACAAAGTACAACTAAATAAAGAAAAATAACACTCCAGACAGTACATAGCCTGGGTTGGTCTTGACTGATACGCAGTTACACAAGTGGGGAGGGAAGCAGGGGAGAGGTGCAGCCTGAAGAGGTGAGTCTTCAGTCTATGCTTGAAGGTGGTCAAGGAGTTGTCAGTTCTGACCCCAATGGGAAGGTCATTCCCCCAACAGGGAGCCAGGACAGACAGCATTCTTGAGTGGGCTGGGCAGGAGAGGATGGGGAAAGTGACCAGTAGTAGCAGAGCATAGGGATCTGGCCGGTGTGTAGGGGCAGATCAGACTCTGGAGGTATGCTGGTCCTAACCCCTTGACAGCCTGGTAAGCTAGCACCAATGTCTTAAATTTGATACGAGCTGCAATAGGTAGCCGGTGCAAGTTGCCAAGCAGAGGGGTGACATGGGAAAAACAAGGGAGGTTGTAGACCAGGCAAGCTGCAGTATTCTGGATGAGCTGCAGGGGTCCACTACGGCTATGGACTACAAACACCTGCATAGAGTGGTGAAGACTGCGGAGAGGATCACCAGAACTCCACTGCCCTCTCTGCAGGGCATCTACTACCACAGAGTCCACAGGAGAGCTGCCTCCATCCTCAAAGACCCCACCCACCCCCAGCATGGACTGTTGACACTTCTACCCTCAGGCCAGAGATACAGAAGTGTGAAATGCAGGACTGTCAGATTAAAGAACTCTTTCTTTCCCACTGCCATCAGACTCTTGAACAGCTGACAGGAGTCTATAAACATGGACTACCTCCCTGTAAATTGTCCTTGACTGTTTAAATCTGTTTACATTTGTTTGCACAAGTTTGCACACTACTGCCCTTTTTCGCTGCTCCATTCTATCATTGTCTTATTTTTTTTTGTATTATACTGCCTATTTTGCACTACTTTACCTTTATTTTGTACTATACTGGTGTCTTTTTTTTGCTTTTATCTTGCACTATATTGCCTTTATATTATTTCTTCCACATACTGTATTTATCGTTGTAATTTGGCATTCATGGTGGACGGCAAACTAAGAATTTCATTGTGCAAGAGGACATGTTCCTTACTGTGCATATAACAAACACTTTGAAACTTTAAAACTTGAGATGCTGGAAGGCCAGCAAGGAGAGAGTTGCAGTAGTCGGATCAGTAGAGCGGATCAGTGCTTGGACCAGGAGCTGAGCAGAGTAGGTGGTGAGGAAAAGGTGGATCCTTCAGATCTACACATCCGGATCACTGCAGCAATGTTTGCTGAGGAGAGTTTGTCATTGAAAACGATCCCTAGATTATTTGCACTGGGTGAAGGTGACCTAAAGATGTCCCCCAGGGAGATGACCATGTCCAGGGGTGGAGAGGATGGAACAGGAATGTAGATTACCTCTGTCTTGCCTGGGTTGGGCTTCAGCTGATGGTTGTCCATCCAGCTCTGGATGTCATGCAGACAAGCTGAGATGTGAGTGGAGATCTGTGTGTCAAAAGGAGGAAAAGAGAGAAACATTTGGGTGTCATCACCATAACAGTGGTAGGATAGACCATGAGCAGAGAGAATTGGGCTGAGAGACTGGGTGTAGAGAGAGAAGTGGAACAAGGACTGAACCTTGAGGGGCAGTAGTGGGAAGTGGGCATGGTGCTAATACAGTACCAGACTAGGTAAACTGGAAAGAGCAACCACAGAGGTAGGACTTGAACCAGTCTAGGGCTGTCCCACAGATCCCCAGAGCTGATAAGGATGACAGGAAGATGGGATGATAAACAGTCTCAAGTGCAGCAGAAAGGTCAAGGAGAATCAGGACAGAGGAGAGCAAGGTGGCACATGCTGCATGAAGTGCATCGCTAATGGAGAGAAGCACAGTCTCAGTTGAGTGTCCAATTCTGAAGCCAGACTGGTGAGGGTTCAGGAGGTTGTTCTGAGAGAGATCAATCACCTTTCTGAACAATCCCACAAATTTCTCAAATGAGACGGTAAGCTTGCCTCCCTTCTCCCAAATGGCAGTCACCCAGCTCAGGGCTCTTCCGGTTAGCAGGTTCAAGAACTGAGCAATCTTTGATTGATCTGGAACACCAGACTGCACAGTGAAGTACAGGGACCACTGAAGGAGAAGCCCACAATTCTAAGCCATCTCACTGGAAAACTTGTGTGGTTGAGCGATGAATGAACACAGGTGTGAAGAATGGTTAAGGGGTTCTTAAAATTCTTAAGATTTCAGAATATGTGTAATCCTCTGTCTGATGGAGAAAAACAGTGTGTGTGCCCACAGTAACATCCTTATCTGTGTTATGGATTAAATGTTTTGAGAAAGACATCTTTGTTGTGAGAACCCAGAGAGTGAGTGAAAGTATTGTTTTTTGGGCATACAGAGAGAGCATGGCTCAGGCAGAGAGAGTGTCTCAGACAACACCGGTGTATATTCATGAGGCTTCTTTAATACACTCAATCTATCTTGCTCATGAAGTCTTGGTGCCTGCTTATAATTCTTTATTGAAGGAGAAACAACAACAACAAAAAAAGTTCACAATCTAACAGCTTTAGAGAGCTACAGAAGCTTAGAGTCCATTTCCACACACACACACACACACACACACACACACACACACACACACATATATACTGTATACACACACACACATACATTATATATATATACACACACAGTGTGTGTGTGTCCACTAATGTATTTTGATTGTATTAAGCCTTATGCATGTTAATGTCAGATGCTGAAGCAGGTGTATGCATGGGTTCACCAGAACATGGAAGTTCAAGAGTGAGAAAATAAAAAAGAAATGGGGAGAGAGAGAGAGAGAGAGAGAGAGAGAGAGAAAGATTGTTAATGTGAAGATACATTCTTTCTCTCTCCCTGTTGAGGTTGCAACATGATGGCAATATTGCAAGTGCATGTGTCTATGTGTTTGGTTCCCCATATTTGTGAAAACAAGCACACAAATATTGATACGAACAGAAAAGCATCATATTGTCTGAGTCTGTTGAAAAATAAAGTAATCCAAATCCTGCAGTTTTTTGCACATGGGACTCTAAAAGTAAATGGTTTCACAATAAGCAAATTATTTCATGTATTTTCAAAAAATGATGAATTTTAGCCAATAGACATTTGGCCAAAAGCACTTTTTTGATGGAATACATTCCTTGTTCATAGAAGCTGATAGTGTTACCCATTCATTTTCAAATCAAAATGTCAGATTTGATTTGCGAAGTTAAGGTTATATGCTTTGAATATAAAAGCAACTCAATGAAAACCTAAATTGCAAAAATGTGGAACGATGTCCTACATTTAATGAAACAATTTTGTATATGGCCATTTCACTCCCCCATGTTGTTGCACTCAACATTAAACAGTTATACCACATTTGAAAGTGCCATTTAGTGGCTGATACGTTTGTACAAGTTCATTTGCTGCAGAGGCTTAACTGATTGAAGTGACTAGGCTGTCGGTGAGAGCAATGTGTGGTTCTCATTTTTAGAATGCTGGCAAAGAGATAAGTAGTTATGGGTAACTAAATATGGTGGTATGGTTCTCATTGATCGCTTCTCCAAGGCACTCAAGCTCATTCCTCTTTCTGACCTACCTACTGCATTCAAAACCGCATAACTCCTATTTACTTACGTCTTCAGATATTATGGTATTCCAGAAGACATCATTAGTGACCAGGGTCCCCAGTTCATCTCTAGGGTTTGGGACAAGTTTATGGATAGAGTGGGGGTTTCCATAAGCTTAAGCTCGGGGTATCACCCTCAGTCCAATGGCCAGATGGAACATGCAAACCAGAAGGTCAGGTGTTTTCTCCGAATCTTCTGTATGAAGAACCAGAAGGATTGGGCGCAGTTCCTTCCTTGGGCAGAATACATCCAGAACTCCTTAAAGTATTCAGCGAACACATTTTCAGTGCATCCTTGGTTATCAGCCACCTCTCTTCTCGTGGGACAACTCCCCAATGCAGATCCTGGCTGTAGCCTCCTGGTTCAAGTGGAGCAAATAGATGTGTGAGGGAGTTCACCAGAGGTTGGAACTGGTAACCAGCAAGTACAAGCAGTACGCAGGTCAAAACTGAGAGGAGACTCCTGAATACTCCCCAGGGAACCGAGTATGGGTGTCCAAGGGACCTACGAGAATCCAAGTCATGCCGTAAGCTCCAAGCCTGATATAGTGGTCCATTTAAAATTATCTGTAGAATCAACAAAGTCTCTTATAACCTGGAACTCCCACCTCACTGCAGGATAGCACCCACATTCCATTTGTCATGCCTGAAACCCACCATCCAAGGTCTTCTAGCAACTAACACACCCATTAGAGAACCTCCTCCCTCCGTAGAAATTGAGTGAGACCTGATACACCAGGTGCACATGATGCTGAATTCCTGGCATAGACAAGGACAATTGGAGTACCTAGTCGACTGGGAGGGATATGATCCAGAGGAACGCAGCTGAGTTAATTCAAGGGACATCCTAGACCCACTCCTCACCCAGGAATTCCACACAGATCATCCCAACAAACCAGCACCAAGAAGAAGAGGTCGTCTCAGAAAGGAAATCGCTCCCAGAGTGAGCACCTTGGGGGGTTCTGTCAATAATAGCACCGAAAACCTGAGTTTGAGGCAGCCTCCAAACATGGCCACTCCGGACTACACTTCCCAATTGCCACAGTGCACCTTATCTCCCGAATACTAGGAACTGCACCTGTTTCCCATTTCCTCAGTAATCACCACTCTATATAAGCTCAGCAAACACTCACACTAGTTTCAAAGTATCGTTCTGTGTCTGCGTACCTGATCATACCAAGCCTTATCTTCCAGTTCTGACCTCCTGTGACTTTGACCACTTTTCCCATAATTACTTTGACTCTGTTTTCTTGCCTTATCTCTGACATGCCATTTGCACATCGACCAACCCTAGCCCAACCCCAACCCCAACTATGTCTTCTGTTTATTGATTTGGCTTTGGTTACCAGTTTGCAATGCGCCTGCTCTCCCCTGCATTTGCATCCGTAAGTGCCTGCACCCTGACAAAGAGGCAGAGACAAAAGCAGAATCAAAATACAAACATTAGTCAAAAAACCAGCAAGGCAATCTAAACACATGGTTTGGTCATGGTCAAGAGAGAATGCAATACTTTGCAGAGTGTGTGAATTCTCAGCGCCCTTTTATGTGCATGTTGTGTTTTAATCCAGGACAGGTGCATGTAATTAGTCTTTGAGACATGCACAGTGTGCTCCATGCGCAAGCTCGAGTGAGTGAAAGCATGACAGAACCCCCCAAAGAGCTCCCTCTGGGAGCTAAAACCATCCTTGGACAGTCCTGGGGATGAGGATGCCATGCCATTGGAGCTCCACACTGGCTCAGGAGGAACCTGGCACCAGAACATGGTCCTGGGCCAAGGTTTGGTCAGGCCTTAAGTGGGGGTGAGGACACAGACAGAGGCCTGGGTTCCAGTCAAGACATGGGCCCCAGACAGGACATGGGCTCTGGCTCTGGGCAGGACACAGGTCCTGAACAGGATAAGCACACAGGCTCTGGACAGGACTTGGACACGAGCTCAGACCTGGGCTTGGGCATTGGCACGTGTATGGATATGGACTCAGATCTGGACTCTACAGCAGGTCTGGACTTCGCTTCAGTGATGGTCTCTTCCTCAGTGAAGCACAGCAGTGGATCAGCAACGTCCCTGATGCCTGGTAGTGGGGCAAAGAGCTGATCTGTGCTGAAGCCGGCCGACGGGACGACGATGTCTTCAAAGCCTAGTGGTGGGGTGACGAGCTTGTCCGTGCTGAAGCCAGGCAGTGGAGTGAAAAGCTCATCTAAGCTGAAATCTGGAGCTGAGGCCAGCCTGTCAGCTGCTGGTGTTGGCAGTGGAGCAGAGGCCACACTGTCAACCACAGGTGCCAGATCTGGAGGTGGCAGTGAAGTAGAGGCCACCCTGTCAGCCTCTGAGGCCGCCCTGTTGGTCTCTGGTACTGGCGCTGGCTCTGGAGCAAAGACCTCCTCTGCGTTGGCCTCTGGAGCTGGTTCTGGAGCAGAGATCTCATCTGCCATTGTTGGCCTCTGGAGGGAGCACTGGAGCAAAAGCCTCCTTGTCTGCTGCTGCACTGGCCTCTGGAGGGAGCTCTGGAGTGAAGGCCTCCTCGTCTGCTGCTGCTTCAGCCTCTGGAGTCTTAGCCCCCCCTCCCCCCAAAAAACAACGATGGGAGCTCTCCTTCCTGGAAGTCTGGAACCAGGCCCTGAGTTCCTCAGTGAATACCTGGGAACTCCGGAGGCATGGGTGCCACATTTTCACCAAGTCTTTGGCCTATCAGTGTGCTGGTCCGGTGAGCCAATAAATCATGCAGAAGACCCACAATGTCTCAGAAGATTTGGGCTCCACTAGGCTTTAATTTAAAAAAAAAAAAAAATGCATTGAAGCAGAAATCCATTAGGTGGGTAATCCATTCCATCATAGGGTGCTGGTATGTTCAACTCTACTTGCTGCAGAAAAATTTAAAATACAGACTGAGGCATGGAAACCTGGGCATGGCGTTGAGCAGCATGCTTTCTCTCGTCTGCTACATCCATTTGGCCACAACATATTCTGTCAGTAATGGGTGGTGGAAACGGATGTAAGTGCAGAAGAATTTTATTTACAAAATAGCTAACAGGCATACACTCTGAAACGGCAAACAGAAATCATAAACACAGGACAGGCAAAGGTTGAGCAAGGCACAAACAGATTTTCAGAGGTACAGACAAAAGCAGAATCAAAATATAAACATGAGTTGAAAAACCAGGAAGCCAAACTAAACACACGGTTGAGTATTGGTCAAGAGAGAACACAATACTTTGCACTGTGGGTAAGTTTTGAGCATCCTTTTAAGCGTGCATTGATTGCATTTTAATCTGAGACAGGTGCATGTAATTAGTCTTTGAGGTGCACATAGCATGTTCCCTGTGCAAGCTTGAATGTATGAAGGCATGACAGATAGCCAGCAGGGTGCTCTCATCTAGGCTGTCTGCAGGCACAAGAAGGCGGCAGTGAGTCAGGGTGCAAAATGAGAGAGCATTTATTTGACTTTGGTTGCTGTTTCTGCTTCTTATACTCCCCCAGAGCCTTGTGGAGGGTAGATAATCAGCATGCTTCAGCGGTGCAGAGATAGTGGGACCCACCTCCTGGCCTGGTGCACTCTGTTAGGTCAAAACATCGGTGGTGCTGAACTGCCATGGTGAAGTGCTGTGTAGTAGAGGACACTATCCTTTCAGCACCACTGGAGCAGCATGTTAAGGGGTGCTTGCCTGTTTGGAGGCACATGCCACAGGCACTTTGCCACAACCAGTAAATCTGTATGTTCATGCAGTTATCTAATCAGCCAATCATGTGGCAGCAGCGTAAAGAAATCATGTAAATATAGGTCAAGAGATTCAGTTAATGATCACATCAAACATCAGACTGAAAAAAAAAGCAAAAAACAACCCAGCTTGATCTCTGTGACTTCAATCGTGACATGGATGCTGGTACCAGAAGGGCTAGTTTGAGTATTTCAGAAACTGCTGATCTTCACACACACAGAGAATGGTGCTAGATAGGTAGGTAGAGTGGATGCAAGTGCAGAATTCCTTCAATCAACATAGTGTAGGGGGGCTGCCATGCTGTAGCCATAGTACCCACAATTCCCTGCTTCACTTTATGGCCCATCTTCTCCCCTTTCACTGTTACAGCATTGAACAC
>JANZLB010000002.1:18947535-18963571 GCA_026167865.1 Notarius quadriscutis | reverse complement strand
TAGTAATTAGAAAAAATATGATTTATGTAACAATAGATAGATGAGCATTGATACATGAATCCATGGGTTTAGAAGCTGAAGCTGAAAATTCCATATTTCAATTCAAAATCGCTAGCTGCTAATCTTGGTCTACACAGACTGTGCATTGAAACTGTGCAAGCTCTGGCAGCCTGCTGGCGGTTCCGCAGGTGACGTCACGAATCTGGCTCCAGACTCCCTTGGGATTTTTCCAGACACCTTTTATTTTATTTTTTTCTGCTGTAGACAGATGGCCTTGTGCAAATTTACCCTTCTGGATGAGTGTGTAAAAGGACATACTTTCATATTAAAAAAAAAAAAATTGGTCTAGGTCACTTTAAGGTTTGAATGAGCTATATAAATGAGATGTCAAGAAAACCAAAATAAAAGCATACAACAATTTTTTTTTTCCTCTAATGTTTTTAAGGCTTATTCCTGGTTGCTTGTGTGTTCAACCCTGGTTAGGCTCATCCTATAAAATACTGTTTTTGTTCACTACAAGTTTTAAAACATTTTGTAAAATTCCAGTATATATTTATGTTGTTTTCTTGTTGTTTAGATCTTACTGAGTTACTACACATCTGGCTACTTTTTTAATAATGATAAGGTTTGGCCATATATTGATAGTGCCAGGTTTGAACATTTTAAAGTTGTATGAATATGGCATACAGTGCCTATTTCCAGGGTTCTGAGCCCTAGTTCTGAAGATTTCTGAGAACATTTTATTGTTTTGTTTTTCTACAGTTTTGCACACCAGTATGAAACCCAAACCTTTCAAGCTGGGTCACATAAATGAGAGCTGGGGGGGGGACAAAACAAACAAACAACAACAAAAAAAAACCCCTGCAGTTCCATAGACTTGAAGTTGGAAGTCAATGCCTTGAATACCGAATACCAAAACTATAAGAGCAGATTCACAGTTAAATACTGTGGATCTTTTTCAAAAGCTCAGACAGCAACATTAACGCATAAAGTCAGATATGTCTACAGTTTAGTTGTGCACTCGCTGGTTTTTCTGTTTGTTTGTTTTCTACCACCGACTACATCTTCAGAAAAATGGCATGGAGCACATCAAAGTGGGGGGTTAACTGGAAAAATTGCTATTAAATACAATAAACCATCAACATGTCATGGCAGACAGGGCAATTCTAATAATACCTACTAAACATCTCTGCCATTATGAATTATAATACCAGCATATTATTAGGTAATAGCATTTAAGTATTATCTGTATAGGCAGAGATTAAGTAATAAGGACTGAAATCAGGGGTGGACAATACTTAAGTGATTGTGCTTCATTTTCGGAATTAAGTACTATTTTAGAATATTTGTATTTTACCAAGTATTATTGAAATTAAATGTCTGTACTCTTAAGTACATTTACAAGACAAAAAATAATTTTTACTCCTTACATTTTTATTTTGGCCTTCAAAGTACAGTTGGTAAAATCTTAAAATCCAGTGTGGGGTTTCTCTTGCCCAGCTGCTTAGTTCAAAGACTTTGTTAAAGGCATCCAATTAAATTCATGTTAATATCAAATTAAATTGCACACAACTATTTGAACTTGTTTTTTGAGCATGTGCACACATCACCTGCAGCAGATTCCTTATTAATTACAACTGTCAAAGAAAAATGGACAAGCCAGAGTCAATCATTGATGATTAGCAAGATGAGAATCTGTGGCCACATTGTAGTAAGATGCATTCTTTGGTAAATTTGCTAATCAGGATTGTTTTCATTGTTAATGCAGCTTTTGTGTTATTTCCAAAATTAAACATTAGCTAACCATCATACCAAATTCTAGGATTGTCTGAGTTAGCATGATAATTAATTGATTGATTTAACTAATTCACTAACTAACACAGTTGTGGTAAGATGTTTACATACACAGACATGAATATCATGACAATACTGGGTTTTCAATGATTGTGACTGCACGTTTAATAGAAAAAAAAAAGAATTTGGTGCACAAGTTAATTTATTTTGGAGTTTCTAAAATCAACACAGAGTCACAATAATACATACAGGGTCAAAAATATGCATACAACATACCTAATATGTCCCTTAGCATACAGTATGTACCTTAAAATGTTCCTTAGCAAGTTTCAGCTTGACCAGATGCTTTTAGTAATTAGACCCTCTACAGTTTGCTTACTGCCGAACCACAGCACAGATGATGTCATTTTAAGTGTCCTCCACCTTACCCTCTCGCACCTGGACGAAAAGTACAGTTACTTCAGAATGCTGTTTATTGACTTCAGTTCAGCATTCAACACAATTATCCCACAGAAGCTGGAACAGAAGTTGGACCTGCTGGGCATGAACATCTCTCTTTGTAATTGGATCCTGGACTTCCTGACTGACAGACTCCAATTGGTCTCTATAGGACACAACACCTTCGGAGTCCTCAGACTGAGCACAGGTGCCCCCAAGGCTGTATGCTCAGCCTACTGCTATTTAGTATGCTAACACATGACTGTGCTTCCCAGCACAGTTCAAATTACATCATCAAGTTTGCAGAAGACACAACAGTAGTTGGGTCTCATCAGTAACAACAATAAGTCTGCATACAGAGTCGAAGTCAAACACCTGGTGGAATGGTGTCAGGACAACAACCTGACTCTTAATGTCAAGAAGACAAAAGAGATGGTTGTTCACTTCAGGAAGAATCATGCTGCTCCCCACTTCACATCAACAGCTCTACTGTTGAAACAGTTAGCAGTGTGAAATTCCTGGGAGTGCACATGAAAGACAACCTCTCCTAGATCCAGAACACCACTGCTATCACCAAGAAAGTGCACCAGAGTCTACACATTCTGTTAGGATTTGGGACTTTTCACACATTGCATTTCCTCTCTTCCACCACTAGATGCCCATTTGTGTCTATTTTGCTAATTGCCTACACCTGTGTAGTTAGCATGGAGGTATATATTGTGTGCCTAGCCTTATGCTTGTTGTTGAGTTCTACAGTCTGTTGTGCTCCTGATAATGTTAGCCTTGAGTTTGAGAGCTTTTGACTGTTATTTTTTGAAACTGTGCCTTAGTGCTCCTTTTGCTGCTCTCGGTTTTTGGAAACTTGTCTGTGTCATTTTATTTGGATCTTCTGTGTTTTTGCCTTTGGCCTGTCTTTTCCTGGATTTTGCTTTTTGGACTTCCTTTTGTGAACTCTGTTCCTGAGACCTTGTATGGGATCTGTTTGGTGCAAGACCTGCATTATTTTGGAATTTGCCACATCTAAAGTAAAGTTCTGCAGCTGCTTTTGTGTGACTGCGTCTCTCTGCAATTGGGGCCAGTACATCCATTGTGGTGGCTCAGGAGATCTTACACTGTCCGTCAACCCAGAGATCTGGGTTCGAACCCCATCTGCAAAAACTGAAGAAAGCCAACCTCCCTCCTCCTACTGAGGGACCATTGAGTGTTCATCAGAAACTGCAACGTCCCTGAAAAAAATTCCCTGCAGTGAATAGTGAGGATGGCAAAGAGGCTCATTGGGGTCTTTCTCCCACCCAACTCTAAAAGAAGCACATTGTTTGCTGTGCTAACAGCATAGTTCAGGACAAGTCCCACCCATGACACGCACTGTTCTCTCTCTGACCATCTGACAGAAGGTACTGTAGCACCTGTACTGTCACTGCCAGACACTGCAACATCATCTCCAAGGTAGAGTCCTCAACTTGTGGTTACCCCTGAAAAACTGACCATTCAAACTGAAGCTACAGATTTCTCATCCATTTGCACTACACTGCCCATTTCACATACATGCATAATGCTCACTTTGCACTTGTCTTGTTCTATCCTGGTAAAGCTTGAACTCTTCAAACTAAACTGCATTCTCTTGTATTTTTACATTGAAATGAACATTTGCATACAAATGCACAATGCCACTTTGCACCTGTCTGTCTTGTCATTTAGGTTGTTTGAACTTGGATAGCTATATGTTTAGACTGCTAAATGTCTACTTGGATAGCTATAGATAGTTATTTATATACCTTATTTTGTAATTTCCTATTTTCTCTATAAATGCATCATGGAGAGCCTGAGGGAAACTGTATTTCAATGCACTGTATACTTGTATTTGGACACACAGACAGACAAGAAAGCTGTCTTGAATCTTCAATCTAGTAGGCATCAACAAGCTTCTGACAATTCTGGTTGAATTCTCTTGAGCACGCTTCTTGGCAGAATTGGTAGAGTTCAAGTAAATGTCTGTTTCCTGGTACAGACCCAACTTTTAAAGGAGATGCATAGAACCATGGCCTCGCTTTCGTTTATAAATGCCTTGAGACCTCAAGAATGGCACAGGAATATTTTTAAGCATTAATAAACCTAATATAGTAATTTTTACAATTAAAGTGATTCATATAGGTAGCGGTCTGGGTGAATGGTCTTGATGTCCGTAACGTCACAGCAGGAAGTCTATTGGTCTTATTGCCATTTCCACTATACTAAAACAGAGCTGAATGCAACTCCGAGCCTCCATCTTGAGCTAATTTATCACCATGCCGCGTAGACGTGTTACTGGCCAGTGCAGCAACATGGCAGAAGGTGGATTTACATTGCAATCATGGCCCAAGAATGTTCAATCTGCAAAGATTTGGACACATTTCACAAGAAGTTCACGGGCACGTTGGGCGGCTATGAAGTGGTCTCTCCTCTGCACGTTTTACTGAAGGCTCATACGAAACCTCTAATTTATTGAGGAGCGTTGGCTATAAGCCTGTACTGAAAGAGGGTGCACTCCCAACAATTAAATAAAACTACAAGTAAAGGAAAGTATTTATTTTTTAAAAGGAAAGTAAGTTCAGTCGTACCAGTTCTCCCGGAGTGTGAGCCGAGGGTTGTTGGTAAAATCCGAGATGGAATGGGATATGACATAATCGCTAGGGCAGGGACTTCCCCGCAGTTGTTGCTAAAACCGGTGATGTCCCATCCCAGGTTTTAATAATTGTCTGAGCTGAGCAGTAATGGCGGAGTACTCAGTATGGAGAATGAGTAGAGCAGCCATCTGATTTCTCTGCTGGATATTGCTGCAATCTTGCCCTTACGTGGAAGAAGCGAATGAACAGAGAACTGAACGAACAACTGAGAGTCAGATTGTTTTAAAACAATCAGCCACAAGATCGGCCTTCAAGAAGCGAGAACACAGACGGGTAAGATGCAACTCTTATTTGGATACAAAACAACCAAAACAACACTCATTGTTTACCTGCATTTAGATTAATACATGTAACTTGTATTGTATATTTAAGTTACCGGTCTAAGATTTATTTAATTTGCTTCAGAATTTGATTCTCAGTTCATCTGATTATTTAATTAACCTATGTTAATTAAATCTACGTTTTCAGTGAAAATACATGCATGTACATGTATGTTGCATAAGTTATAACACCTATCCTGTTTTAATGAGTCAACCCACAATCTGAAGTCAAATCAGTCTTAGTTGAGCAAGTCAGTAACAGTATTTCTTACTTTCACCATAAATTATTTATATGACTTTGGTCTATAGCTGTCAAAGGCCTCGGCCTTAACCAGTTACTGCTGTAAAGTCACGCACTCCAGGCTTCCTGGCTCAGCGGGGCAGCTCGAATGCCAACTTTGCGGTCGATTTTAACTCTCCAAATATATATATAATTATTCCCATTGATTCGGCATACAAGAGTCAAGGATGGAGATACTATCCACTCAGAAATGTATTTAAAAATAAAGGTTCTGCGTATCTCCTTAAGCACTGTCCACATATTTTCAACTGGCTTGAGATCAAGATTTGTTTTAAGCTTAATGTCAACCTGCTTTATCAATTCCACAATCAGCTTTGATGTGTATTTGGGTCACTGTCCTGTTGGAACCCCCACCTGATTGAGGTTATGATGAAAAATACTGAAGTTCTTGTTATTCCATCCACTCTGTGTAATGCACCAATTCCACTGGCAGCAAAACAGCCCCAGAGCCTGATGCTACTGTCCACCACGCTTAACAGTTGGTAGTGTTCCTCTGTACCTCTGGTCATTGTGGCCAAACAACTCAATTTTTGTCTCATCTGACCATAAAACCTTCCTCCAGAACGCTTCTTTGTCCATGTGGTTAGCTGCAAACTTTAGTCAAACTTGAATGTGTCAGTTTTGGAGGAGGGGCTTCTTTTTTGGACGGCATCTCCCCAGTCCATGGAGATATAAAACTCGTACGACTGTAGACAACAGATTCCAGTTCGTGGCAGGCCTGTGCCTTTGTGATTCCTGGGTTGTTTGTAACTATCCAAATTAACATCCTCTCACCTGAGGGTGTCAGTTTGGGTCTTCTAGCAGAATGGCTTCGAAAAGGGGCTATACCTCACAATTTGTACTTTCAGTTGTCTGGACAAATGACTTTGGAATCTGCAGTTGTTTAGAACTGGCTCCAAGAGACATTCCTGATTTGTATAAATCTATCATTCTCTTTCTCAGATCAGGCACTTCTGGACACAGTTAACATAAGGCTTCCTTTCTGCACAGTAAGAATTTTAACTGCCATTTTTGGATGCAACTCCATATTGTACTGCTTAACAAAGGTTTGCTCAAGTAATCCTGAGCCCATGTGGTTATATCAGCTACAGTATTGATGATCTAGATAAAGAAATGACCATTTTTGATGCTATAAATGAATGACGGTTCTTGATGCAGTGTTGTCTGAGGGATCGGAGATCATGAGTGGTCAGCTTAGGCTTGCACCCTTGCCCTTTACGCACCAAAATTCCTCCAGATTCCCTGAATTGTTTCATGATATGCACCATAGAGGGTAAAATATCCAAGTCATTTCATATTCTCTGAAGAACCTTGTTTTTGAACGTTTCAATTTTTTTTTTTGTTCATGTATTTGTTGACAAACTGGAGAGCCTCTGCACATCTTTCCTCCTCAAAGACTAGGTCTTTCCTGGATACTGATTTTGTACCAAATCATGATTACAATCAACTGTTGATGTCACATAAATATTTAATTGTGTTACCTTATTACTTGCTCTAAATTTCCCCCTTCCCAACTTTTTTTTTTTGGATTGTATTGTAGGCCTGAAACACTGGAATAGATGTATATTAACAAATGAAATAAAGTTAACCAGACAAATATCTTGGGTTCATAGTGTCTGCAATGAACTAGAAGTCAAAGTAAATTTAAAAATCACTGCCTTTTTTTTTTTTTTTTTTAAACATGTATTTTCTATACCATCCCAACTTTTTTCTGATTTGGGATTGTATCGATGAATGATGCATCATGCTTTTTAACATTTTATAGTTATTGTTAGGTTGTGGAACATCAGAGACAAGTTAAGGCCTGTAATCTTTACACTCTGTTATAGCAATAATAAACAATCATTCTCCTTTTATCTCTTTTCTCTGAAAAATCCCTGGCCTGTCATTTTACCACTAAATCAAATAGCATAAACTCTTCTGTGCTAAAGAATTTCTCATGCTGGAAAACTTTACAAAGCACCTTGACTGTTACAAAGTACAGGCACTCAAGACTCCTTCCAAAAATTATACATAAACGTTTCTTTGTGAAAAAACTTCAGAATAACAGTTTTCCTTGTTAAACAACTAGGTTTTTTTTTTTTTTTTTAAAAATATATTAAAATTATGTGGAGCACTTGTCCAGGGTGTACCTCGCCTTTCGCCTGTAGTCAGCTGGGATAGGCTCCAGTTTGCCTGCGACCCTGTAGAACAGAATAAAGCGGCTAGAGATAATGAGATGAGATTGTGGAGCATCTTCTTTACATAGCCCTGCATATGAGCTGTTTCTACTAACTCAGAAGAACAGGTGCATTGATATAAGGTTCATACAATTGAGCAGTTGAAGGTTAAGGGCCTTGATTAAGGACACAGAAGCGTACTCGTGACTTTCTGATTAGTAGTCTGAAGTTTTAACCACCATGCTATTTCACTATACTTCGTATATAAGGTTATATCTAAAAAAAAAAACTCAGCGATAAATTAGTCAATCTTCCAGTCGACAGATCAGTTATGCAATCAAATTTTTAGAAAATAGCAAGCTTTTGAAACTTGAACAATGAACCTGTCAATTATTTTTTTCACGTACTTATGAATCAGTGCAAGACAAAATACAGAAGTGAATATCATAAATCTATGTATACAGCTCTTCAGGAATTTGGGGACACTTAGATTTTCAAACTACCTTTCATATATGAATTCTTTCTTTGTTGGCATGCAATAACATTTGCTTATACAGCTCATCAGAGACTTTTGCTCTCTTTTAATCTGTCTGACCAAATTACTCCTAAAGCAGCTTAACTGGGTCATGGTTAGGTGAGAAGGCTTCAGCAGACTCAACATCTTATTTCTACCCAAATATTGCTTGAAAATCAACCACCATTCAGAAAATGATTTGATTCTGAAAATTATCATTCAGTCCTTATTTGCAATACATAATGCAAAATGAAAATCTCTGCTTTTGTTCTAGAAATAAAATGCTTAAAAAGATCTACCAATAGAACAAGACTAGTTTAAACAAAAAAATTAAAGATGTCTAAAAATGGGCTTAATAGTATTATACTCAATTTATTATCATATAATAGGAAATATGAGAATTTTGACTAGGCTCAAGATATTTCCATTTACTAAAATGTACTTTTGTAGTGTAAACCTATTTTTTCTGACATGTTTTTACAGGAAACTACAAAGCACTTCTCTAAGTTGCCATGGATAAGTTTGATTTACACAGAGCGCTGTTGTGCTAACTGCATGAAGAGTTCTGAAAAAGTGAATTTTGTAGCAATCATAAAAAACTGCAAAGTATAACAGTTATGCACAGTGTAACACACAGCCATGCAAAGTGTCAGTCAGCCCACTTTTCTAATATTCCTGTGTATACATTGTGATAGAGGCCCTTGCGTTTCTCCTCCCAAGAAGAGGATCACTCCTCATTCTACCACTCTCCCAGTGCTGAAAAGACAGCTCCCTTTCAGCACCATCAGTGTTTTGGACAGCCAGAGAGCCCATGGCTACAGGGCAGAACTCACACAGCTGTGGCAAATTAAAGAGCCACTGCTCTCTCCCCTCCAGCAGGTCACAGGAGGATATAAAAGTCTCTCTCTCTTTCAAGTTAGTGAACACATCTCATATGTCTGAGAATGATGCTTCTCTCTTCTCCTCTGGAGAGCACTGGAGAAGTCGCTGCAGACAAAAGCTCAAAACTGCTCCTGGACAGGACACTTCAACAGCTCCTTGGGCAAACCAATTCCGACTGACTGCCATCTGCAGCTGGTCAAGCACCACTCACCCTGCACCTCACTCAGCTCCTGGGCACTTTTCTCTTCGCCTTCCCTTTTCCCCCACTCTCACAACCAAAGAATAAAACAGCACTAAATTTTCTTCCTGAACTCCTGGGTCCTTGTCTGTGTTCTGCCAATCACAGCTGTGAGTAACTACAATGCAGAAACCTTTATACAAATCCACATACTCAGTCATACACATTGCTCATCCATCCAACTGTGTGGTTATCTCCTTGTTTTTACACTGATCACTGTCATTGAACAGTTGCTAGCACCTGCTGATTGGAGACACACAGCATGATGATGGTGTGTGTTCATGACCACAGGCCCAAATTCACTTTGGTGTAGTACGGTCTCCTCTGGGTTTTTTTTGTTGTGTTTTTAATGATATTTGTGTGTGTGTGTGTGACTGAACACTCAATCCATTGTCTGGTTGTCCAAAAGGGGGACTGATTAGACAGGAATATGTGACTCCCAACCAGGATAACCCCCAAAAACAACAAACTAAAATAAGAAAGGCAAAATAACAAACAGTGCTCCGATGGAAAGGCAGAGCCTAGCTGGAGCACTCTTCCTTACTAGAGACTGATGAGCTAACTGGCTAAAATGACCAAAAGACGTTCTCACCTGGATGCCACGAGTCTATGATCACATTTTCACCTGTAATCCCGGACGACCCCCTACAATTATGTTATGGCGTGCTCGTTCCACACCACAACATAATAAAAGGACATGACAACAAGCATGTGAGTTTAACCAAACTAATAATTTATTAGAGAAGAAAAACAAGAAATAACACCGTATGTCTAGGGAACCGTAAGTGAGTATAATATGTCTGAATGGGTGCAATGACTGTGTCAGTATATGGACCAATGGGGGAAACAGAGGAAAAGAAATAGTGAGAAACAAGTGAGGTGGGGAAAGAAATGGAGAAAATAAGCAAAATGCCCGTGTCAGAGAAAACTCAACCAGGTGCCTAAAAATGCCCTGCCCCCTGAGATGGAGACAGAGAACCCCTTTTGTAGCCACACCCCAGGTACAGGTGTGCTCAATATATTAAATCAGCCTAACCAGGTCTGGCCCTGCCCGTGCACTGACAGGGAAGGACCTGAAGGGGGCACAGGGGGTCATAACACCTCCCACCCTCGAAAGAGGTTTATTGTAAATAAACCTCAACTCCGCAAACACACAAAGAAAAGAAAGACCACCTGTGAACCATTTACAACACCTCCCATCTTCCTACATCCTGGGCCCTAGGACCTAGGAAAGAAAGGACTAGATAAAAAGCCCATTAAACAAGGAAAGAAATTAAACCCTAGACAAGGAATCAGCTATTATATTATCCTTGCCTCTGATGTACTGGATCCAAAGAGAGTACTGTTGGAGAATTAAACTCCAACGCATACGATGCTGACTCTGCGTCCGCATTCTATCAATAAACACTAACGGATTGTGGTCAGTGTAAATAACTATGGTACTTGGAGATGAACCCAAGTATACTTCAAAATGCTGAAGTGCTAAGATGAGAGCCAGCGTTTCTTGTTCAATGGTTGAATAAGCTTGCTGATGAACATTAAATTTGAAAAATAACATACTGGCTGCTCCATACCATCAGTGCCCAACTGTAAAAGCACAGTGCCAGTGCCACTCTCACTGGCATCAATGGTGACACTAAATGGGCAGTCAAAGTGTAGGGCCATCAACACCGGAGCTGCAGCAAGTAGAGCCTTAGCATTACTAAAGGCTTCCTGACAATTTTTAGTCCATTCATACAGAACTTTGGGGCTAAGGAGGTTAGTTATGGGTGCAACCACAGTCTCAAAGTTCTCACAGAAAGCGCAGTAATACCCTGTCATCCCAAGGAACCTCTGGAGTTCCTGGTGGGTCCAAGGCACAGGGAATTTGCAGATGGCTTCAACTTTCACTTTAACAGGCCGAACCTGTCTACCCCCCACCACCTTACCAAGGTAAGTAACTCTGGCTTTCCCAAACTCGCATTTAGCCAGATTTATTGTGAGGTTAGTTAGAGTGAGTAGAGTAAAAAGTTCTTTGATCTGGTCCAAGTGATCAGCCCAAGTAGCACTATAAAGAACAACATCATTGAGGTACGCATCACAGCCACGCATCCCAACCAAGACCTGATAAATGAGCCTTTGGAATGTGGCCAGAGCATTTATGACCCCAAATGACATGACTTGGTATTGCAAGAAGTGATCAGATGTTACAAAAACAAAGAACTCTTTAGCCTGAGATATTAAAGGTACTTGCCAATACCCTTTTAAAAGATCAAATTTACCGACAAAGATAGCAGACCCAACACGGTCTACACAATCATCACACCGCGGTAGGTGATAGGAGTCAGGTTTTGTAACAGCATTGAGTTTTTGATAATCAGTGCAGAAATGATAGGTTCTGTCTGGTTTATTTACTTAAAGACAGGGGGAGCTCCACGCACTAAAACTGGGTTCAGCAAGACCATGGGTTAAAAGATAATCTACCTCTTTACTCAACAGTTCCCTTTTCTTTGGATTGACCTGGTATGCATGTTGTTTAATAGGTGGTGCCCCACCAACATCAATATCATGTTCAGTCACGGATATACGGGAAGGAACGTCATGAAAGAGAGAAGGGAAAGACTTTATCAACCCAATGATATCAGTTTTCTCCATCTCAGTCAAGTGAGAAAGATGTAAATATAACTCTGCTAAAACCTCAGAGTTTTTAAGGTGACCTTCCACAACCACCTGTGATGGACTATTCACCCCATCTCCTAAATCCTCACTAACAAAATCTGCACCCCCTATGTCCTTACACACAAATAAGGCACAGTCTAGCTCAGCAGAGCCCTCTACAGGCATGGTGGCTATTAACCCAACAGATGTAGGCGATACAGAAGAAAAATAAGGCTTTAAAAAATTGATGTGACAAACCTGCCACTTCTTCCTCCGATCAAGAGTGTTCAATACATAGTTATGATCGGGCAGACATTTAACTATATCATAGGGGCCACTAAATTTTGCCTGAAAGGGACTATGTGCAAGGGATAACAATGCTAAAACTTTGTCACCAGACTTAAAACTGCAGTGTTGGGCCTTACGGTTGAACAAGTGCTGCATCTTTGACTGGGGTTTACCCAGTTGGCATCTAGCTGCAGCCCTGGCTTCATATAGACAATTCCGAAAACCACTAACATAATCTAAGATGTTAACTGGTGCTTCTGCAGTAAGCCATTCATCGTCCAAGACCACTGTTGGCCCTCTTACGGTATGGCCAAACACCAACTCGTTAGGGCTGAAGCCTGAGCTTTCCTGAACAACTTTCCTAATTGCTAGAAGTAGACAAGGGAGACCCTCCTCCCAGTCAGACCCAAGCTCTATACAACAGAACCATAAAAGAGACTTTAATGTCTGATGGAATCGTTCCAGGTCTCCCTGACTTTGAGGATGGTAGGCACTGGATGTATTATGTTTGGCTTTCAGTTGTCGCAATGCCCTAGAAAAATGTTTTGACATAAAGTTGGACCCTTGATCGCTTTGTATGGCCTTAGGTATGCTGAAGATGGACATGAAATTAGTAAGGGCCTTCAAAATGGACTTTGTAGTGACAGACCTGAGTGGATAAGCTGCTGGGTAATGCATAGATTGGCACATCACTGTCAATAAAAACCTATGCCTAGCCTTGGATCGAGGCAAGATACCTGCACAATCAATCAGAAGGTGCTCAAAAGGATTAGATATAGCAGGGATAGGCTGTAGGGGAGCAACAGGAAGTTTTTGATTAGGCTTACCGGTTAACTGACATACATGGCATGATTTAATAAAAGAAGAGACATCTCTTTTTAACTCTGGATAGAAAAAACAGTGCACAATCCTATCATATGTCTTCCTCATTCCAGTATGCCCAGCTACCCCATTATGAGCCAGTTCCAACACTGCTTTGCTAAACTCACAGGGAACAACAACCTGTACCACAGTGTTAGAAAATGTGTCCTGCTGGGGCACCCACTGTCAACACAACAAGCCATCATGCATAAAATAACCAGACAAGTCATCCATAGCTTTCTCATTGGAAGAGGCTAAAGACAACAAAGGATTAAGAGAAGAGTGAACTGACTGTTTTCTAATCAATTCTTCTCATGAAACAAACAAATCAGACAAAGAACAAGCATCAAATTCATTAGAATCTAACATGATGGAGGTGGACTCACCATTAACCACTTCCATGGGAGGGACTACTTCCACAGACTCCACAACTGCTTCCACATCTGAGTTTTAATCACTGCCAATGGAGTCATCAGTGATAACAATAGCGGTCTTTATCGGCCCATAACTAGTGTGTTCAGGCTCCTTGTCCATAGGTGCAACCAGAAAGGTGTCCTCTAAAGGCACAAAATCTGAGTCAACATCAAGGTCAAAGCATTTAGCCATGGCACGAGTAACTGCACATGCTGAGAAGACATGAGGATGCTGATGTGAACACTCATCAATTTCCTGTGGTGTTGCGAGCTCAGACACTACAATAGGAAGAGGCACCATCTCTAAGTTACCCCAAACTTTCCCTTCAACTAGATCATTACCTAGGATAAAAGAAACACCAGGCACTGGTAAAAATTGACGCACCCCAACAACATCACCAATGATGAGTTTTGAGGAGAAGTGGACCTGATGTAAAGGCACCTGAACAGGAGTCATTTCAGATCCTCAAACCAAAACATGCGTTCCAGTGGCAGTACAATTGGAAAGAGGAAGTACATCAGCCAACAAAAAGGACTGAGCTGCACCAGTATCTCTAAGAATGCGGACAGGTACTTTATGTGACTGATCGGGTAAAGACACAAAACCTTCTGTGACAAAGGGAGTGTAGTGAGAATCACCTCTGTATTTACTGACATTGGCAGTCACAATAGACCCTGCACAGTCGTCATGTAAACTAGAAAAGTCTGTGTCACAAGATGTTATTAAGCCCACAGATTTGGGAGTTTTTCCTCATCTGCTAAGGGCTAGACAATCAGAGACTTTATGGCCTACCTTCTTGCAGTAAAAACATGTAACCTCTGACTTGTTAGTAAGAGGACAGCAGAAGTTAAATAAAGATAACTGTGGGGACTTATCCGCACCTCCAGGTTGTTTATCTCTGAGACGATTTTTCACTCTAGCCTGATAGCTACCCCAGTGGTGGTCAGGAACACATTTGTGTGTAAGCACATATTTATCGGCCAGAACAGCAGCTTCCTCTAGCTTGCTCACTTCTTGCTCACTCAGGTAGACAGCTACAGATTCACGGAGACAATTCAAGAAGTCCTCCAAGAGAACCAGTTGTTTTAAGTCCTCCCTAGATTCTACCTTCTGTGCACTACACCACCTGTCAAACAAGCCTTCCTTCTCCGTAGGAAACTCTACAAAAGTCTGCTGCTCTGACTTCCTTGCATTCCTGAACCTCTGGAGATAAGCTTCAGGAACCAGTTCATAAGCATGTAAAATTGTGGCTTTCATCACATCATACTGGGTAGTTTGTTCCATACTCAGAGCTGAAAACACCTCCTGCGCCTTTCATGTAAAAACACATTGAAGCATCAGAGGCCACACTTCTTTAAGCCAGTTAAGGGTAGCTGCCACTCTCTCAAAGTGAGCAAAATATCTATCCACATCTTTCTCTAAGAAGGGTGGAAGAAGCCGGACGTTTTTACCCACATCAAATACAGGCTGTTGGGAACCCAGAGAGGTTAAGGAAGCTGATATAGGACAAGGAGACTGACCTTGTTTAAGGGCCATCTTTAACTCAAGCTTTTTGAGGGCGAATGCATGTTCTTCACGTTCACGTTCCAACATGATTTCTTATTGATCAAATTTGCGAAGCTCTTTCTCTCACTCAACCTCCAGTTCCTTCTCTTTAAGTGCCCTAGTCTATCTCTCTGTCTTCTGCTTTTCAAGCTGAAGAAGTTTATCTGATGAAGCCTCTGCTTCTTTAAGCACCCCTTTTAAAACAAGCTGGTTTTTAATCACAATGAACAGAGTCTCTTTTAGTTTCTTCTCCTGAGCTGTTATGAATCACTCATAATGCTCAGCCACTTGCCAGAGTTGATCTTTAGTTAAATTCACCAGCAACTCTTCAGAAGGGCTGGCAATAAATTCCTCATGAGATGCCATTTCCAAAAATTCTACAAGTGAGTACCAACTCACTCAGTACCAGACAAACACCACTAACATGGCACAAACTAATACTTAAGTGTTAGGTTACCTATTCCCCGATAGGCACCAATGCTGCTAAAGCTACCTTAACACTGGCTTTACTTTATTTAGTAGAACCAGCTAAACAAGCATACACATAGTGAGGCACAAACACAAGCAACTAACGCTCTCCCCCACACACAATAGGCCAAAAAACCACAATCAAATATTACTGATTGCACATAAGCCAGCAATAGGGACAAAATACTAGTCCACTTAATATATTGCTCCAACAAAATCAGTATCTTACTCACATTCTCTAAAGACTACATTACTTTCAAAACTCAAAACCCAAGCAGAGGCATTGCCTCCCAGCACAGTAACTTAATAACCTATACGTTTGCTCACGCAGCCTAGAACCATCCCAGAAATAGGCTACACAAATGGCAATTAACGTCACTCGATCTATAAACAGATCAGTACAGTGGTGCTTGAAAGTTTGTGAACCCTTTAGAATATTCTATATTTCTGCATAAATATGACCTAAAACATCATCAGATTTTCACACAAGTCCTAAAAGTAGATAAAGAGAACC
>JANZLB010000002.1:18878745-18897765 GCA_026167865.1 Notarius quadriscutis | reverse complement strand
CCCCAGGAGATCAGCAGTTTCTGAAATACTCAAACCAGTCCATCTGGCTCAAACCAATACCCATGCCACAGTGAAAGAAAGTCACACTTTGAGATCACAATTTTTTCCCATTCTGATGCTTGAAGTGAACATTAACTGAAGCTCTTGATTTGTATCGGCATGATTTGATGCATTGTGCTGCTGTCAAGGGATCAGCTGATTAGAGAACTGCAGAAAACAGCAGGTGTATGGATGGATGTTCCTAATAAAGTAGCCAGTGAGTGTAGTGTGTATTCTATTTGCATGATTTACATCATAAATGTTTACAACACATTGTCTTTTCAATTCGAATAATGTTTGTGGTATCCCAAACTGTATCATAAATTCTTCCTAATTATAAATGAGTTTCAAATCATTGCATACTTTAGGTGTAAGTGATAATACAATCAAATTGACTACACTTTATTTAACAGGAAAAAAAAATGCCTTAGTCCACACCACTGTTTTTTGAAATGAAATACATACCCTTCTTCACTTTTAAAGGACATTGCACTTGTCTAAATGAATGCTTCCTGCTCATGCAGGAAGTAAAATACAGCAATTAGCATGCTGCTTCTCCACATGTCTCTTAGCTAAAGATAAGACGTGCTGGCAGCTCAGCAGGCCTCTAATTCCCTCATTCAGTTGTCTCTGGTCTCACTGATTATGGATCTATCCTGTAACTTAACCTGCATCTTTCTCACAGCAAGACAGCCGTCCAATGAACAGCCCTTCCTCCACACATCTATCCTTCCTTTCTTTCTTCCTAAACAACTTCCTTTCAGCTGCTCGTCTTTGAATTCGGCTACGTTTCACATCTGGCAAATAAAAAATAAAAAATAAAAAATAAATCCCGAGCGGTTTAAAGGAGAACAACAAGAAGCAGTACGATGCTCTTGAAACGATATCAAGCTATGAGCATAGACATTCGCGAATATCTGCTAGAGAGACATGGCGAGAGCTTTAAGGAGGAGGCTGAGGTGGAAATCACAGCATGGCCCAAGGCGAACAACACCACAACACACGGAAACATTTTGCCCCCTGATCTCTGCACCCTCAGAAATAGTGGTGGGATGCTCCAGGGCAAGGACGGCTCTGCAGGAGGAAAAGTATGGAGAGGTCAACGCTTAAGGTTTCCTCTGTATCTTGTTCTTCCTTCCTTTATCTACATTTCTTCCTTTTTTCATCTTGTCCATCCTGATAGGATAGAGTTCAAAACGAGGAGATAAGAAAAAAAAAATCCAACCACAACATTATATTCATAAACAGGTAAGAAAATTTTTTTTTTATATATCGTCTTTAAATAAATTGTAAACACACACTGTTTAATTTGACTGACATGGAGCAGTAAGTTGCACAGTAATGACTATTATTATTATTATTATTATTATTATTATTATTATTATTATTATTATTATTATTTATAGGAAGTCTTTGTGAAGAAATATTTATCGATTTTAATATCAGCACTTTGGGAAGAAATGTGTATAAAATAATACACAGAAAGAAAGCAGGTGAGACATATTTTGGAGCTACCACATAAATGATAGTCTAGTTCGATGTCTTGTTGTGTGATACAAGGAACAGCAACAACAGCTTAAAATAAGTAAGTAAGTAAGTAAGTAAGTAAATAAATAAATAAATAAAATTACTGATGACAGGCATTTTAAATTAACATTCAGGTCCAGAACATAAACCGATTTCCTGTTTTCATTTTCATTTCCATTAGAAAATAATTTGGAATCGGTCTGAAGAGATCCCCACTGATGGAGTACCACATTCCTGCTGAGGTTTCAGTGACATCACCTGGGTTCTGTAAGAACAACTGTGAAGTCTCACTCTTTATGAAGGTATAGATGTTCACAATATGTGGTAATGAGGTCGTGAGATGATACACACAGAGCAAGTGCTGTTTACATGGATATAGCCAGCTTTAAGTCTCTTATCAGTCTGCTTTTCACCTAAGTGGAACCTGCTTCAAAGAGTGACGTAGCCGTGCGATGCTGGTAATGAGGGTGTATTGGTTTTTAACGAGGACTGCATAAATAGAGACAAGGACGACAG
This sequence comes from Notarius quadriscutis, assembly GCA_026167865.1. Taxonomy (NCBI): domain Eukaryota; kingdom Metazoa; phylum Chordata; class Actinopteri; order Siluriformes; family Ariidae; genus Notarius; species Notarius quadriscutis. The sequence continues at coordinate 18,895,683 of JANZLB010000002.1, read as the reverse complement.
CCTTTGAGTCACAAAACAACAAGGGATAAAGTGGAGCTCAGCGCAGACTACAGAACCCAGTGGGATTCACACACTGACATGCTCACACTTACACACACACACACACACACACACACACACACTTGCTTGTTCAAGTGTGGGAGCGGTTACAAGTGTGCAGAGAGAAGCACAGTGCAAACTCGCCTACGGGTGCTTGCTAAAGATGTAGTTGAATTCTCCTTCTGCCAAATAAGACCCCGTCGGATGGTTTCGAAACAAGCACACACTCACCACACACACACTCACACACACAAATGCTATGCGGAACTTGGTACAAAACTTGCGAAAGGAAAAAAAAATGTTCGGAAACATGTGCTCTTAAAAACAAGTCAAAGTGTGGCTGAGGATCCCTTGTGAATAAGGCCCTGTTGGGTTCCTGTGGAGAATTCGCGCCAGTACCGAAGCCTGCTTCCATCAGTCAACACTTCTGTGCACCTGGAAGGTTCAGAGACCCCATTCACCGCAGCCATGACCTGTCCCTCGCAATCGCGCTTTGACTCGTTTCTTCTGCCACACTTTTGAGAGCGCACACCTGGTCCAAACCACATTTTACGCTTAAATAATCAGTTCGTTTGCACCGATTTAAGTCCCCAATGCCTGCACAAGAGGCCAGATGCCCTGATCAGCTTTTCGAGGACATAGCTTTAAGTTTTTGTTGCACTACTTTTCTCTTAAACTTGGTTAGGACATATTGTCCGAAGAGGACTTGTGGGAAATTGGAAGGGCACTAAACTGAGCAAACCAGCAAGCGGGCAAAAACACTTTCAGACATGTCCAGGCTTGTAAATCTCATAATACCCAGGCACAACTATACTGAATGACACTAATGTGTTAAGGACGTGTAGAAGAGCTATCAATATACATGCCTGTATATGTCATGTGATCACAATGCCCACTGTACTCCATAGAAACACTGAAATGCTTGAAGATATATGTAATAATCGCTAGCGAAAATAGAAAGCGCCGATATTTTCAGCTTGGTTCAGGACTGAATTGTATATGCTGCCAGTTGAATCGTGCTACTGCTAATCACAGAAAAGGTCAGGGTAAAAATAAGGTGCAGCGATTTGCCAAGATGGTGTCTAGTGGCAAGGCTTTAGGTGGCCTTCTTGCCTCTGGGTTAAATTTACACACTGTGATTAATTGTGGCTTGTTTACTCAGGATGGAAAGGTGCCGCTACAGAATACTGAACATTGCACAACTTCTCCAGCCGCAGTGCTGTGGGCTATGTCTTTGAGTTTAATGGGGCCATGATAACTATCAAATGGACATGGATTACACACTATATCATTATACACACCATTGATTTTGCCCTTGCTTTGCCAGACAAGCAATATTATATGTCCAAAATGACCTTGCACAGAAATGCAAGCAGTGGTGTAGGACCAAGACAGGCTTACCAGTGTGTTCTGTGCATACTATTGCCAAGCCGTCTGAAACATCATTGGTAGACATTGCATGTTTTAAGGACTGCATTAGGAAATGAATAGCACCATTAATGAAAAGGAATAAATGATGATGTCTGTGAGGGCAAGTGTTTTGACATTAGGGAAAAAAAAGCAGTCTTATGAGCTGTTAGGTTTCACCTGTCATCAAAACCGTTCAATGTCAAGGATCTCTAGAGTATGTTAATTCTTTGGCAGTCACTTAATTACACTTTTTACTGCTTTGCTGTCACAAGTTAGGGTTAGAAGAGGTTTCGACGGGAAGGTAAAGCAGATGTTTTTGTCTTCAATCCAATAAGTTGCACTAAGAATTCTTTGTATGGGTTTAGAACAGTGATTTATCTCTAATTGTGTATTGTAAGACATAATTCAATCAGGAAATTCATCATTTTTAATCGTAAAATTTTAAATACAGTAATAGCTATCCATCAGTCTATCCAAACATTTCATTTGGACGTGACTGGGTGCGTCAAATTGATCACCCAAATAAATCATTTTAGAATTTTTTTCTTTTCTTTTCATCACTGAAAATGCATCACAGATGTTTAAAATTTTGATTTGCATATTTATTGTTTCATCAGAAATAAATGCTCATGGTGGTATTTTTTATTGATTACACGGTACCGTATTTAACTGATTGGACAGGACGATGCACTGAATAGACATAGAGTAAAAGTGATGTCGAGTACAGTTTAATAGTTACTGTCTGTGTTACTCGTGTTGATTGTACATAGCTGTAGTGTCTGATGTAACAGTGTACCTTTTTGAAAAAGTCGCTGTCTCGTCTACACTGGGAGTTCTCTGGACACCATTTGGGTTTGGTCCAGCTGTGTGACAGAGATGTAGGCCTAATTGATTTCTCTTGGCTGGGCAGGACTGTGTGCGGGAATGATCTCGTGTCCTTCTCGCTGTAGGCTGTAGACAACTAGACACTGACATACGGGCATTTTATCATGTTGTAAATATTTAGTGCTTAATAGAGTAGAACATTGTTGGTATTTATCACTATTACAAAGCGCATATATAGTATGTAAAGGTTTGGTTATTTATTTTAAGAAGAATTAATCATAAAGGAGCAAATCAGTTCCCTTATCATGGAATATGTTGGTCTGATAAATCCTAGCAGTGGGATATTGAAGCAAAAGTCTTCCACAGGAACGAGAGAGAATGCCTGATATCAGTTCCCTTAAGAAAGGACAAAAAGGAGAGGCGGGTGGATGATATGATGGGCCTCTCTGTGTGTGTGTGTGTGTGTGTGTGTGTGTGGTGGGAGGAGGTACTCATGCAGCTATCCAAACTCATTTTCAAAAATCGAAACTTCTTTTACTTAAGTCAGCATTTCGAATCAGACCGTGTCTGCACCCAATTAACGCGCCATTTTGTAAAACGATAAATTTACAAATTTGACATACAGCGCCTTTTTCTTAGCAGAGATAGGGCCTAGCATAAGGGAGAGAAGAGCGAGGAAGATTTAAGAGCATTTCGCAGTGTCAAACATCTAAACCCATCGGGAACCACGGCACAATTAGACTGGGGTGAAGAGGAGGAGGAGGAGGAGGAAGAAGCAGGGGAGGGGGGTGCCACTGAGGATGTTCATGCGGGCGGCCTTATTTCTCTCTTACAGTAATGTGGTTATCGCGGGTGACGCGGGTGATCCTTTTAAACGGTTTGTTTGCGGGGATAAAAAGCGCATGCAGGAAATAAACTTAGTTCTGGCTTAAATCTGCAAATCCTCACTGGTCATGGAAGATGATCCCAATTTACTTCTGAGCAGTGCTGTCAGATCTCACAATAATAAAAAATTAAGATTTTAAGCACCAATTATGTTCGATTAATGCTGGAGTGCACGGACTGTGCCACAGCAGGCAGATGTTTGGGTTCTCTTGATCACTTGTTTCACCTGATGAAGTGTGTACCCCATGCCACAGCCATAAAACATTGCTTAATCCTTTCTCATGTTTACTTGTATCTGCAGTGCAATCATGCCATAAAGTGATTATGACATCGACTCAATTGCCATCAAATTCAAATCTTAAGACTTGCGTGCCACTTGCCCTAATTGGAGTAAATGTTATTTTGACATTCTTGACATTCTTTATGTTTGCTCATTATGTAAGTGAGCTTGTTTTAACAGTAAAATACTACCGATTAGATTACATTCTACTCTGGATATAAAATTAGCGAAACTGGATTTATTTCCAGAGTTGCTAATCCTTATTTCATTGCTATCCACATTCATTTTAGCACTCTGATGTCCTCTGATTGTTTATTGAAAATATTTTGTGTGAAATTTGCCTTTTCTCAAAAGTTGGATCATACAAACTGGACAATACACGAGTAATACTGATCAATTACAACTGGAAATGGACTCGAAAAATTGACACCTTAATAACTGTTGATAACTTTTTGCTAAGAGTTCACCTTACCTCATCTCATTATCTCTAGCCGCTTTATCCTGTTCTACAGGGTCGCAGGCAACCTGGAGCCTATCCCAGCTGACTATGGGCGAAAGGCGGGGTACACCCTGGACAAGTCGCCAGGTCATCACAGGGCTGACACATAGATACAGACAACCATTCTAATGAAGATTATAAATGACAAAATTTATACTTAAAGCAATGTTTCGTAGCCTTTTTGGGGGTATTAAGTGCCTAAAAAAAAAAAAAATTCTGAACCGGATTTTAGCAGAGCTTGTCGAAAACACAACCTACCGCATTGTCTGCTCACGAGCGCCCCCCCCCAGACTGCCAGTTTGATAGAGAGTCACAGAAAGCCACGTAGATCTATGCAAGGGTATAAAACCATCTGAATGTTCCCAGGAGCACAGCGAGTTCCATTATTGTGAACTGGAAGAATTTTGGAACCACCAGAAGTCTTCCCCAGTAACCAGTCTAGAAGGCTCTTGGACAAGGAAGTGACCAAGAACCCAATGGACACTCAGCACTTCAGAAGTCCTCCACAGAGATGGAAGAGCATGCCAGAACAACAACCATTTCAAAAATACAGCATCATTCCATCAAGCCACTCATCAGTAAAATACATGTGTCAGGTACTTAAAAAGACTCCGGTCTGATGAGAAAAAAAAATGGAACTTTCTGGGTGGAAGTCTTATTCTGGCTACCTTTCAAGAAAACTGAGCACACGTGTAGTGTACAGATCAGATCCTGTTACGATGGAGAGCTCTTTGATCTGCACAGTTCTAAGGCAAAAAGACAAAGGCCTTAGAGAGTTCATCAGAGAGGCTCAGTAGGCTGATGACTTCGCAAGCTTTACTGACCGAGGGCTTGCAGTTGATTTTGACATCCTACAACACCCTTGCAAAATGGATGGGTCTGCGAATCAATATGATTAAAAACCATGTGCATTAGCAATACAGCCGAATTCTTTATAGCTGATGCTAAATTAGCTTATGTGTTACCTGCTTTAAGTACCTCAGCAGTTTCATCACAGTGACTGCTCCATGGAGGACAGGAGGACAGAGGACAGGAAGGAGCAGTAGCCTAGCCTGACAAAAAGCAATACTGGACAATGTGCAATATAAAATGTGCAACAGCTCTCCTGCTGGACTTTTTTCATATTTGTATATGTTAATACTTTATCTAGAAGTTTTCTCTATTTTCTATTCTCCGTTTATCCTCTAATGATGCTGCTGGAATTTTAATTTCCCCGAGGGAACCCTCCCAAAGGGATCAATAAAGTTCTATCTATCTATCTATCTATCTATCTATCTATCTATCTATCTATCTATCTATCTATCTGATGTATGGCAGTGAAACGTGGACTTTCAGCATGGAACTAGGCAGGTCCACACAATTCAGCAGCAATATCTGTGACCTTCATTAAAACAGCAAGTAGCATCATTTTGTCAGTAACAAAGAGGTGTTAAGACAGGCTGGTGTGGAGGACAGAGCTCAGGCTAGCGAGGAACCGTCTGCACTGGTTTGCTCATGTTGCATGGATGACGACAGGTTGGTAAAGAAACTCCTACACAATGAATTCTCATGGGTTTCACCCAGTTGGATGACCAAAAAGCTTAGATTTAAAGACACTCTAAAGACTGGTGGCGCTCTAGATCTTTGATGTTCCACTGTAGAAAACAGGCAGGAGTGGAGAAGACTAACAAGCATTGTATGTGAAGTATAACAAGAAGAGGGTAGAGGAGTACAAGAGGCAAAGGGAGAAGCATTGGGAGAGATGCAGATGAGAAATGTACCATGTAGTACCTGTTTTGTAGGCTTTGAGGCATATGGATGGGACTCCAAGAGCTAAGTCTGCCGAAAACCAGGTACTGCTCATCAACTGGCTAATATCATCCTGATGGTGAAACATGGTGGTGGCAGCATGATGCTATAGGGTTGCTACTCAGTGACAGAAGTCACTGAAGAGAACCTGAGTGTATGACACTTCAGCATGACAATGACCTGAAGCATACACCAAAGACAATTCTGGAGTGACTTCAGGACAAGTCTCTGAATGTCGATGAGTGGTCCAGCCAAAGCCCAGACTTGAACCCCACAGAATATCTGTGGGGAGAGCTGATGACGGCTGTTCAGACGGACACTTGTCATATGACCTAACTGAACTTGAGTAGATCTGCCAGTATGAAAGAGAGAATTAGCTCAAGTCCATGTATGTAAAACTTGTAGAGACTTCAATTAAAATCTATAAATCAAGTGTGCAAAAACTGAAGATCTGAATACTTCCTGAACCCCCCACTGAATGTGTGCGTGCACACATGCTCTCCATGATGCTGTATTTAACAGTCAGAGTAAAATTTATGAGGCGTTTCTAATAGGAGCCAGGGCACGATTGTAAAACTCATTGCTGGAATGTTGGCGTGTGTTTAACGGCCAAGGAGGATCACTGCATCTTAATCTCACACACTCGTGCTCCAACACATGTCCTCACACTTGGGGTGTAAACATTTCCTGAATCGAATCAATGCACCATTTTGAATATTTGCAGCTGTGACCAACGGGACGTGGTGAGCCATATGGCACATAAATATCAGATTAAACAAGTTAACAGTTTGCAGACACACTGTAGTTCTACTTAACAACTGTACAGAGCTGTACAGTTCTAGCTGAGGTGTTTAATGCATTTGTGCTAAGATATGCCACACATAGCCATGGTATTGCAGAAGAAGCTTGTGTACGCTCTCTGTATTGAGTGCTGCACAAATGTCAATACAAAGATGAGTGTTAAAACATAGTTCCAAAACTCCTGACCTCCTGCATCATCACACCAGTGTGGTTCTGACTCACATAAATCAGTCACATTTACACACTGTGGTAAAACAAAGCGGCTGTGCGCACACACGTGCATGTGGCTATATGCCTCACATCACGCACTTAGACAAAGAGCTGGACGTGTGGACTACGAGGACGGATGGTTTACAAGAGGATTAAAGAACACGTCAAACTAAAACAATCAGGTCTGATGACATGGAATATCATTTTGTATTACCTGTTTACAAAGTCATCGTGGCTTGCCTGTCCTGGTAGACTCCAGCTAGGTCAGTGCAGTCTTTCAGCAATAAACTGATCAATGCACAGACACATGAGGCAGAGATAGAAAGGTGTGTGTGAGACACAAACAAACCCAAGGTCACCGATGCCAGAGCAGTGCTGGTAGATTAGCATTAGCGCTGATGCTAGCATTGGGCTGACTGTGCTGGTTTATTTATGAGGTCTGTTGGTTGCACATGCGTTAATAATTCACAGCGCACTGCCTTCGCACTCCCATGAGACCTCACTGCAGCACCGAGTCATTTATCAAACCCTCATCGCCCTCACGCGCTCTCTCACTCTCCCCTGTGTTACTTTTGGACGTAATCAGGAGAGCTTGACATCTTACTGTAACTGTAATCGAGGGTTAAATTACAGGCGAGTGTGGAGGACTGGAGCTCACAGGGCCTGGGTTTATGTGAATGTAACGAAGAGTGGCGCTCTGATATGATAACCTGAAGGAGGTTTGAGTCACAAAATGGTGTTATGATGGTGGTGATGGGCAGAGGTGGACAAATCTGTCACGCTCAGTACAAGCAGATTTGTTAATAACAATCAACAATATTTTTAAAATTCAGCAACCAGAGAAAGAAGGGAAAAAACCTCCTTCTGTCTCTATTGATACTTTCAATACAACACATGATCATCTGAAATGTTTAAATCAAACCCGTACAGCTCCGTGTACTCTAACGCTTGCACAATACACATCACAATACCAAAAAAAAAGGTTAAATGCTCGAATCTGACTGGTCAGAAGGTGTGTGTGTGTTATTGCTGTACAACAGCACAGCTCAGACTGTAGTTCAGCCTGTAACATGAATGACAGGTTTATATTAACATGCTAGTTCTAATACATTATGGTTTCCATAGTAACAGCTCATTCACAGGGACACGTATGGCAGAGGCTACACACAAGATAACACTGGTAAATCTATTTGCTTATTTATTTATTCATTCAGTCAGTCATTTTAAAAAAGGTTTTGTTTCTCATAAAGTAAAATGTTTGTTAGATCTTTATTGAGCATTTATGGAAGGAGTCTCTAGCATCAGCACTTTGTAGCAGTCAAACATCCAGCTGTCTGTTCATCCACCCATCCCTCACTTCATCCCTTCAACCATCCTTCTATTCACCTGTCCATCCACCATTCCCCCGGATCCACCCATCCTTCATCCAGCATAGCAGCATGCATGAAATTTACACGCATGTATAAACTACTGAGATTCTGACAAACATTCATTAAATAAAAAAATAATAATTAAAAAAAAAAAAAAAAAACCCTAAGAACACAGATCTTCTGCATCAGGTTTAAAAGATGAATTCACATAACTGATGAAGCAGTGTGACAGAGACCTGTTACAGAGTAACATCAGTATAGAGGGAGTGTGTGATGGAAATTAGATTGAGAAAACTTAGAATTTTTTTACTACATTAATCACTTCAGGTAACGATTTGTAACAGTGTGCAAGCAACAATTAAAAAAAAAAAGCTTACCATTGGTGCTGGTGGACGTGTCTCCCTTTAACTAAATGTTGAACGTGTGCACGCGCAAGCGCTGTGTGTGGGGACAGGGGTCTCCAGACGCCCCTTCCTCATGCGCTTGCCTCTCAGCCCCCCCGCTTCACCTTACACCAAGACCTGAAAAAGACAGAGTTAAATCATTATTCTGTGTCGAGAAGACAAAGCAGACATTAGCGGCTTAAACACACACTCGAAGCTTTTCTCTACATGCAAACTAGAAGCAGAGTGAAGATTATATTTCATAATACATGACAAGAGATGCTTTAGATTCGTTTCCCCCCCATTTTATCCCAACCCCCACTCATCATACTGCAGCTGCTTCTTCAGAGACACATCAAGCTAACTGACTGCCGTGTCTCAACGCAGCATAAACTGTGAGGAGAGCTCTATCCGCCCTGTTCTGCATATACCTGACCTCACAGATGCACACAATTGACTAGTGTAATTGACTGACAGGGGAGAAAAGCCTCTCCCATCCAGAAAGCATGGCTAAATTTTGCTCCCTCATCCCCTGGACACAGATGACTGTAGTATTGGTGTCATGTTTTTCTAGCAGATAATTTCTCTAATTTTAAGCAATTACTTTTGAAAGAAGCAAAAATTATCTGACAACAGAATAAGAATTAAAAACAAAAATACTGTAAATACAAAATGCTTGAAAAGTCCAAAAGACTGAATAATAGATTTGATTTATTATAATGCCCTGTGATGACCTGGCGACTTGTCCAGGATGTACCCCGCCTTTCACCCGTAGTCAGCTGGGATAGGATCCGGCTCGCCTGCGACCCTGTAGGACAGGATAAAGCGGCTACAGATAATGAGATGAGATATGAGATTTATTATAATCTCCTCATAAGAAATACTAGAAACACAATTAGCTCATATTCAAGATATTTTCACTTGCTAACATGTAGAGACATTCTTATTACTTTTGTTTACAACTAATCTGGGAAAGAGATCAAAATCTTCACAAATCAATGTGATATGCAATTTGTGACGTGAACCTTGCGGCTGCAGGACCAACATACTAGAACATCTAGCTATTAGAGAAGACAGTTTGAGAGGAATATCAAGCTTATAGAGCTAAAAGATACTCGATTGGGTAGTGCCGTTTATCATATTGGTGAACGGATAAAATCCACAGGATGTCCACTCAAAATCAATTGAAAAATCAGTCAATCAGTGATTGCCAGAAATCTCACTCTCACACACACACACACACACACACACACACACACACACACACACACACACACACACACTCCCAGCTTTACAGCGTCGTCATCTCAGCACTGCAGCAATATCAATTGTAATTTGTTGATCAAATGCTGCAGGTTAATCCCTTTTGATCTTTCCATGGATGAGCCATGGAGAAAGTGCGCATCAGCCCTTGATCCAAGTCGATGGCTAACATGCAGATTTACAACAGGAGACAAAAGTAGGTTGCAGAGCTCCAAAAAGGCCAACATTTTTTTCCCTCCTTTTAAAAATCACTCTTAAATCATTACACCAATTCCCTCCACCTCTCTACATGAGAAAAGACAGCATAACAACAACAAGGCCCCACACTTTAGCAACAGAGAAAGACCATAAGCACTTGTTCCCAAAGAGTTTTTAAAAAATTGAAAGCAAAAGTTCAAACCATCACGGAGATACTGTCTCACTTCGTTTTCAGGAGTCCTCCACGCTAATCAGGTGTCATGTTACATCAGGTCATGTTGCGAAACATATATGCTCACATTCTGTTTGGCAATGTGTCCATCAGACTAATTTGTGTGAAAAAGTATAAATATATCTTAGTGCTGAAAATATTTTCAACTCATCCACTTGTGAAATGCATGTTCACCACTCGAAGATAAACTTCATATCTTCATGCAACCATGTCGTACCCTATATACACGTTTTTCTAGTCCAGTAAAGAAATATCTGGCTTAAAAGAGCATTGAAACAAAAACAATAAAACAAAAGATTTAATGAAAAACTTGTAGCAGGAGAAAAAAAAAAAGTTTCAGAATAGTTGAACAGGATTAGAAATAAATGCAAGGTTATATATGAAAGCATGCTTGTTATTAAATATTTATTCAGTTCAAACATTTATTTCAATTAGGGCTGGGTGATGTTCATAAATATTCGTAATAAAATCACAGCAAGTTTGAGATGTGACTTTTTTTTTTTTTAGCCAAAATGTACTGGAAGCATGTAATTTAAATGTTAAAAGGTTATACTTACACCATACAATTTTGACGACTTTTTTTTTTTTAAATGATCTTTAAGTATTAAAGATGTTTTCTATGAAAAGGTCATTGCTCGAACAGATTTTTTATAAACATTATTAAAGACAGTATAACATTTTCTGAATTTAATATTTTCAAACCTATATATAAACCACGCATCACAGACATGCCCACATCCACCCCAATTTCAATTCCTTTTCCCCCCCAGTTATATTCTCTATATTTCTATGTTAATGATGAGGCAGTGTTCATTTCAGTACTGTAATTTCATTGTTCAAGATAATAAACAAAAACAAAAACTCTTGAATCTTCAATCAACATGAGCTGCCACGTGATTAGCAACACAACAATAATTAAACTTCAAAATATAAATGTGAAAACTGGATTATTTTGGAGGGGAACTCTGCTTTTTCATGGATTGTTAACTCCACTGAACATGCTGTGAGCTCAATACTCCACTTATTCACATCACACACTGATGAATCATTTTTATACCACAATTAAAAGACTACATTGATAAACACAACTGAAAAGTGGTTAAATGCGGTCAGAGCACTCATGCTGTTCCAAAATGGCCGCCACGTTCAGCTGGATCAGTACCGTGAACGGTGTCACTTCGACACCCAAACAAAATACACGCCAACAATTTCTCGCTTCCCTTCCGTCTTTCCTTCGCTCATTCACACACACGCTCGCTCACTCACTCTCGGTCTCTCTCTCGGGCCCATTTTCACCAGCTCTGTGGGAGCTCATTAGATGTGCGTCTGCAGCAGACTGAAGCGAGACAGCCACTTAGGCATGTAAATGACTGAGAGCAGATGGGGAGCACCGTGCTCTATGGACCAGAGCCTTAGATCCTCCCAAACACACAGCCAGAGAGAGACCGACACAGAGAGAGACAGACAGACGAGAGAGGAGTTCATAGCGCTGTAACATCTATCCATCATCTGTAGCCACTTATCCTGTCCTACAGAAGCTGGAGCCTATCCCAGCTGACTATGGGCAAGAGGCGGGGGACACCCTGGACAAGTCGCCAGATCATTGCAGGGCTGACACGTAGAGACAAACAACAATTCACACTCACACCTATGGTAAATTTAGAGCCACCAATTAGCCTAACCTGCATATCTTTGGGAGAAATCGGAGCACACCCACGCAGACACAGGGAGAACATACAAACTCCACATAGAAATGCCCTTGTCGGCCGTTGGGCTCGAACCCAGGATGCTCTTGCTGTGAGGCGACAGTGCTATTTATTTAGTTCGTTTTCCCCTCAACATATGTGCAATATTTACTTTCACCATTAGGTTAGTTTCTTACATAACTAACCATCGAGGCACTGTTTTTTTTCCAATCCCCTAATGTAACGTACAGTATTTCTATTGTTCTAATCTGCACTGTTTTTTAGGCATTTATTTGTGGCACAGTTCTTATTACATACTTTTCCCCCCTCCCCTTATACTGTATGCGACTTCTGGCACAAGAATTTCCCTCGGGAATAAATAAATAAATAGATAGATAGATAGATAGATAGATAGATAGATAGATAGATAGATAGATAGATAGTCAATTCAACCTCCTTAGAGATACAGATTAAAACCTCTTTTTCTCTCTCTCTCACTTTCTCTGCACACGCACATTATAGGGGAGAAAAAATAAAGAAAAAATCAGAGTCCTCGTCTCCAATTTCCAAGTCCTAATGTAGTTAATGCACGAGTCCGAGTCCAAGTTCGATTCAGCAGTGCTCAAGTCCAAGTCGAGTCAAGAGTACTTAAAATTAGGGCACAAGTTGGACTCGAGTCCAAGTCCTGGGCTTGAGTACTACAAGCCTAGCCGACCGGGGGCCTTTCTGTGTGAAGTTTTCATGTTTTCCCTGTGTCTGCATGGGTTTCCTCCGGGTGCTCCGGTTTCCCCCATAGACATGCAGGTTAGGTTAATTGGTGGCTCTAACTTGACCATAGGTGTGAATGTGCATGTGAATTGTTGTTTGTCTCTATGTGTCAGCCCTGCAATGATCTGGTGACTTGTCCAGAGTGTATCCCGCCTCTCACTCATAGTCAACTGGGATAGGCTCCAGCTTGCCCGAGATCCTGCACAGGATAAGCGGTTATGGATAATGGATGGATGGATGGATGGATAGATAGATAGATAAATAAATAAATACCACCAACTTTATCTTCGTCCAAGCTCAACTCTTTCAAGCCTGATCCAGCTAATCAAGGTTTCCTGAAGTTTGTGTAATAGCTAAAATTTTGAATAAAAAGCAGAATTATCATTAAATATTAAGGTTTTAATGCTGATTTTACACCACATCTCCCCTATCATTCAACAGCTACCAACTAGGAAGGATGAAGGTTAACATGTGCTTCCTTCAAGACATGTAAAGTGAACCAACATCATCTTTTTAAACTCTTGCTCATCCTGCATCTGGGCAATATCAAACGCTTAGAGGAAAGTGCCCTTTTCTGCATATATCAGCTGACAGACACAATTGGCTTGTGTCACTGTGAATAGTGATGGGGAGAGTGTATGCCATCCCTCACACTCATATTATTATTATAATTAGTGAATTTGAATTTATGATATATTTAGAATGTTAGTTCTTTCATTACATACGTTTATCTTGAATATATTTTTTGAATATAGGATGGTTATCATAGTTATTATTGGATATTTCACAATAGGATGTTTTAATATGTATAGTTTTTATAGTAATCATTGGGCATTTTACCCTAGGACATTACCATGAGCTAATTTGTCTTTGTCATATTTTATATTGATTTTAATCTTGTAATGCACATTTGATCATATTGATATGTAAATCTGCACAACAGAAGCATTAAATATTATTATTACTCACAATCAGAGAGTGCAGCCAATTTTGCTGTGGCACTGTTGGGATTCAAATTCACAACTTTCCAACAACAGGACAAAAGCATTTATGTTGCACCACTCAGAAGCTCCGTTATGCAGTTCTTTGAGTGTATTTCCTCATTGCTCGTGTGTGTGTGTGTGCATATGTGCGTTCACTGCTTCAGATAGGTTAAATGCAGAGAGGAATTTCACTGTGCTTAAGTGTACGTGTGATAAATAAAGTTGTTGTTGTTCCTCATCTTCTTCTTCCTCTTCTTTCCAGACCAAAATATGAGCTGGACTTAATACAGCTCCTCATGTGAGACAAAATTGTGCAAAAAAAACCCAAATGTGCTTAGGTTCATGATCAGACTCATACAAAATATCTAAGGCCCTGTCCACACATGCACAAATATTTTTGCAAACATTCTTTTCTCTATGCTTTGGTGGCCCATTTACAAAACACCAAAAACAATGTTGTTTTGTGTCACTGAAAACAAAAGGGCTTTTTTTTTTTTCAAAGCCTCCAAGGTGGAGAAACTCTTTGAGAACTCCTTTTCATAGTTTTTGCATTAATGAGAAAAATCTATGTTTTAGAAAACACTGATATCACTGCATCACCCTGGGCATGCCCACTCTGATTTTCCAGAGGTACCTAGAGGAATTTCAGTGCATAAATGGCAAGGGCACAAGCCTAAGAGTACCCATGATCATCAATCCCTCAGACAGCACTGCATCAAGAACCATCATTCAGGTATCACTAATATAACCACATGGACTCGGGGTTACTTTGGCAAACCTTTGTCAAGCACTATAATACGGAGTTATATCCACAAATGCCAGTTAAAACTTTACTGTGCAAAAAGGAAGCCTTATATTAACTATGCCCAAAAGGACTGTTGACATGTCTGGGCTTGGAGGCATCTGGGATGGACAATCACACAGTGGAAACGTGTATTTTGGTCAGACGAATCAGTATTCCAGGTCTTTTTATTTATTTATTTATTTATTTATTTATTTATGTTTTTAAAGAAATGGATGCCATGTGCTCCAGACCAAAGAGGAAAAGGACCATCCAGATTGTTGCCAACAAGAAACTGTCAGTAATAGCACTGAAAATCTGAGTTTGGAGGAGCCTCCAAATATGGCCGCTCCGGACTACATTTGCCAAGCGCCACAGTGCCCCTCCTTCCTGAATTCTAGGAAGTACACCTGTTTCCCATTATCCCAGTAATCACCACTCTATATAAGCTCAGCAAACACTCACTCCATTTGCGAAGTATCGTTCTGTGTCCACGTACCTGATCATACCAAGCCTTAGTTATTGTGTTTGACTTCTAGTGACTTTGACCCCACTTTCCGTTGTTTATTTGACTTTGCTTCCTCATCTAATCTCTGATATACTGTTTTCTCATTGACTAACCCTTGCCTGACCCTAATGTAACCTACTTCAGCTCACACTATTAAGAGTAACCGCTGGAGTTTACAGATGTCTATACCACTATATGTTTACCTTTTGGACCAGCACATCAAAAGATTAGGCTTGCTACTGGAGAAAAGGTTATCAGAAATTGCTCTGAGTAGAAGAGCAAAAATGCACACAACTCACAGGTAAGTTTTATGTGTATTGTATTAACGCATAAACAAACAAAAGCAACAACAACAAAAATAAGAATAATAAAATTAAAAGGTCCTTCAGTGCATGAAAGGTCACAATATCACTCCAGAAATGAAATATATAGATCATCCGGGTGGATAACAAAATCACAGTTCTTATCTCCAATTTGGTTGGCTCGCCACAACTGCTGGAAGCTACCTCCACCTCTACAGTACGGAAGTGGTCACAGTAGAAGAGTCCATGCGCTGCTCCCGGGATTCACGGAAGAAGGAAAACCATAAAAACGAAGAGACGCACAAAAAAACCCGGCCTGTGTAGGCCAAACCAAGGTTACAATAATGTTCTTGATAACAACTACATATACATGCATATCCATATGAATTACAATCACTACACTAATTAAAATATGGCTAAACATCAACTTTGTCTCATGTCTTTCTTCATCTCCACTCACTCAGAACCATATGAGGTGAGAGCCATGTAACAATATAAACGAGCTATATATTTTCTTAGCATGAACATTTCTCCTTTAATACAACATATAAAATTAACAACTTGTTCATCCGTACTAACTTAACTGGCATATACACATTCAAAACGTCATTTACGAGTTAATATCAATGGTCACTCACCAGAGATCAAAATCCTGTACACACATACAGTGGCACTACGATCACAGCTCATGCCAATCCAGCTTCCAAAAACACAGGGGACATGGGAGTTCAGCAACGTGCAATTTCGTAAATGGAACTTTCCATCATTCGTATGCTAACAGTTTAAACTAGCAGCATAGCCAGCAATTTACTTGCATTTCTTCTAGTGTCCATCGCAAAAAAAACCAAAATCCTCGCTCAGCCAGCGGGCAAAATTTTTATGCTGTTGACTTACAGTGAAAGCAAGAGAAAGGTAAAATGTTGAAGTTTCAAGTGCTCAGTGAGCAGAATCTGCCACGAATGTCGGCAAGCAGCCGCCTCCAGAGAGGAAAACTAACAGCATAAAGTCACCGGCGGCTTCGGATTGGCTCAGCTTGCGCATGTGAACTCCACATGTCACCCATGTCTTTATCTCATGAAAGAAGAGCACATTCGTCACTTTTGAGATAAAATGAAGTGCATATGAATAAACCTGTGTGTGTTTACTCCTTTTTGGATTTATAGATACGTTTTTGTCATAAATCCTATTTATCCATATGTCATGAACTGTATGCATTTATTTATTTACTTTGCAAATAATCTATGGTTAACTAAACTAATGACTAGGACGCAATGACCAGGGCTACACCCTCCCCTCCTAAAGGTGTGTACATCCCGTTAGACCCACATGACTACGGACTGTCCTAGGTGCTGCTTGAGGAACATCTGCATAGCTATGATTCTGGAGCGCATCTGTAAAGGCGAGGTTGAGGCCCTGGAAAAGTGACTGGACTATAGACAGTAAGGGATTTCCCAGCTGACTGTACTGTAGTCTTTCAGGTTGCTCTCTATGCCCCTGGGAACATCTGGGGATAGTATCTCTCTTATCCATGATGACTGGAGACTGTCTTCCTTCAGACATACCAGGTGCTATCCCTTCATAGACCCTATGTACTGATGGTTCCTTAGGAGGTTCACTGACAAGGCATTCCGCATCTCCGCTGCTGTCACCGAATGACAGGTCAGACAAAACAGGAAGGCTCTCATTCATCACATCAGGTTCAGAGGGAGACTCCATCATACTCTTTGG
>JANZLB010000002.1:18786457-18797814 GCA_026167865.1 Notarius quadriscutis | reverse complement strand
TACGACGAGATTGAGTGGAATAATTGTTTTATTCTATCCACATTCACTGGATTTTGAGAAACAGAGCATTTTTATTTATATTTTTTGCAAATTTGATAAATAAACACTTTATACAAAATATCCAAGAAAATCGCTTCCACTTAGAATGTAAATAAACTGGTGAAATGACAGAAGGAATTTGTGAATAATGCGATAATAATTCTTGAAAAATAAAAAAGATACATTCTTATCATCAAATACTTTAATTTCATATTTTGTTGCTTTTTTGTATTTTTGGGGTTTGTTTTCGAGTAGAGTTTTTTATTTCATCCTCGGTTGGTTCAGCAACATGCTCCACCATTTTGTTTTTCTCCACTCACGGTATATGAGCTGATAGCCTAGTAGTAGAGTAGTCAATCAGGGCACACGATTGCTCATAACCAATGAATGTGGATAGAACAATAAGCATCATCCATCTTCAGCTATTTCTCAAAGTTAATCATCTCGTCTTATATCACAGACTACAAATTCTCACCTGTTTTATACATCTTAGTCCCACTGTGTTAATTTCAGAGGGCCTCTGGAAAACCTTCCACAGTCAGACCATTCGTTCTCACTCTCCCTTTCACACAAACACTATGTGAAAGTCTTTTTCTCTCACACATACAGTGTATCTTTCTCTCTCTCTCTCTCCATCTTTTTTGCTATGGTTACATTCCTTATGGGGGGGATTTGGGAGCCTCTGATTAACTCCCCACAAAGTGCCCTGCTCCCCGACCAAAATAAATATGGCTGCTGTCATTCTGTCAGCATCTGTTTTCAGAGAGCAATATTCGAAACACCCGACAATCCTGTCGGCTTCTATACGGAGAATTCATCGTCATGCCACAGGCATGAGCCATAAACACAGGGACTCCTGTGGAAGAGGGCTCCCCTCTCCACATCTCCGTCATCTGGCTCTCTGAAACCAGGAGAAGAACCATGGCTCATTTGCAGGGCAGATTTTTTTTCTCTTTCATATCTGGCAATGCTTTTACTGAAATATAGGCACCTTGGGAGTCTTGTGCAGTCCTTGTTTATGAGAGGAAGAAATCATTCTTGGAACATATTATATAAGATATAAGGATATGGTATCCACGATGGTTCAGTGGGTAGGTGAGTAGTATTTGGTGATGGTTGAAGAAGAAGTGTGATGACATGACCAGTCTTTGGCTTTCCTGCCAGCCAAATCCTCTGCTTTGTCCCTTGCATCGGGCCTCCACATACGCTTTCATCTCAAGACACCACACATGGCGAGCCACACACTTCCTCTCCAGTCCTCAATAAACATGCATATTCGTGCACACGCACATGGATGGACGCCTGTATACGTAAACATGATGATGTGTATGTATAGGATTTGTTTCAGCTGAGCACTGCCATGACCCAGACTGGCTTCCGTAAAGAGAGTTTGGCCATCTCCATCTGGAGCACATTTGCACCAGTTCAGGTTCTAGAAAGTTCTCTCTTTCCCCTTGTCTCGGCCTGTTCCCTCCCTCCTCTTGGCCATCTTCATTGAGACATCACAGCTTGTAATCAGAACATGATGATGTGCCTGCGGAGGGAAGTGGTGGTGTCTGACCCACTCATGTCCAGAGGGCTGGACCACTCAAAGAGACACCTAGTCAAAACAAAGACCTGTTTCTGGGTGGTTAAGTGAGGATGTGAGCTTTGGAGATCGCTCTGTGTGTCACTTTAATCATGTGCACTCCAGCAGAATGCAAAATTACAGGCGAGACACCTCTGCTCTTACACACATATGGGCTTGAGACAAGCGCCAGGGTTTAAAGCTTTATCTGGAAATATTTGCTCCAAATGATTCACTCCAAATGTTGCAGTTTCTCACGATATGAAGCCTCATACTTTGCATGTAGATTTTTACGTAGGTTTTTAAACAATGCTCAAAAAGGTTAACACTGTGCAATTAAAAAAAAAATCCCTGGACTCAACCACAGTTCATTTTCTCAAGTTTTTGTGTTTATTTGTTTGTGGTATCATTTCTTCCTAACGTCTTTCCAAGCCCTTGGCCTCCAACCTTTGTGTGTTTAGAAGAAATAGTACCTGGATGTCTGACAAATCAGCACTACCCTGCGGTTACAATTGGATCTTTTCCCCTACATGCGCTTAGTTTTTCCCTTAACCTATGCAGCTTTAACAGCAATAGGCTCTTTGACTGCCTTGCATTTCTTCACATCTGTATGTCAGTTCATCGTTTCAATAGCTCTGTTCCCAAATCCAACAATCTCCATTTTGAAATTGCCAACCAAAATTACATAGCAATCAAAAGCAGAAAAAGTGCGCATACAGAGCGGAACATGTTTGCCATATGTTGTGAAAGTGTTTGTTTTTGTGGAAAGGGTTGCTTCAGAGCTCGTGTAGCTCTGCAGGTACAGTAGATGATAAAAGCTGTCTGCTTCACTCACATGAGTGCTGTCCAGCGGCAGTCAAGTGTGCCTCATCTCAGGGAGAAATGCTCACGCCAGACTTCTTAGGGCGTAACATCAAAAACACTCAAACACACATTTTGACCACAGTTCATACAGATGCCCTAAATCTATTTCCTCTGTTTTTGTCTCAGGAGAATATGGCTTTGAGCGTGCTGACATATGAAAGGTGTTTGGGGAGATTCTAAAATGGAAGGATATAAAGGAGAGCAGGCACATTTGCAGCAACTTGAAGCGTTTCCCATGTAGCGTTCCCTTCTCCCCATCTTTAGCGTGTAAGCCTGGAGATTTGCCGAGACCCCTTGGCCTCTTGGCCATTTCCTTTTTTTTTTTACTGTAAAAATCTGCTCCTTCTGCAGATATAAGGCAGATTTTCCCCCTGCTATTCTCTTATCAATGACAAGTATGAAGGGCCAGACATATAAAGAACGAATCAGGCTAGTCCATTGACTTTTCCAACCTCGAGAACAGCTCTGTTGGGATATGAAATATAAAACAGAGCATTTAAAGAACTAGAAGCTCATACCTGGCAACTTGTCCAAGGTGTTCCCCACCTCTTGCCCATAGTCAGCTGGAATAGACTCCAGCTTGCCTGCAACCCTGTACAGGATAAGCGGCCACAGATAATGGATGGATGGATGGATAGAAGCACATAGCACGGGTACATATCAGTTTCAAGTTATTCAATGTCATACGTGGTAACCGCGAGCTGGCCTAGTGGTTAGCGTGTCCGCCTCTTGACGAAGAGGTCGCGAGTTCTACTCATGGTCAGGTCCTACCAAAGACCATCATAAAAATGGTGCCTACTGCCATCTGGCAAGGCATGCTGCAATACAAATGTGAGTGGGGAGTCAAACTTTCATGGTTACCAGAGGACTAACTCCCCCACTGTAACCCTAGCTGTAAATAGGTGAGAGGCGGAGGGCTATGGAAGTGGAGATCTGCGCCGCCCAATACACCTTAAGGGCCTGGTTAGTACTGGGACGGGAGACTGCCTGGGAAGACCAGGCGCTGGCATGGGCGGGGCTTTGACTTTGAATATCATACCTGGTAGTATGATATTCACACAATAAATACACACAAACTGGGAAATAGTCATGACTATATGTAGTTGTGACTGTTTCCCAGTTTGTGTGTTGTGTATTTCTCTCAAAAGTCTCCAAACAAGAAAAAAAAAAATTCCTCTTTTCTCATGCTCAGTATTCTCTGAACCATTCCTCAACCCATGTTGTCTTCATTCATATGAAGCAAAATGTTTCGGAGCATAGAAACGCAACATGCTGTGCTGCTTTAGCAGTTCTCAGAAAGTTACACTGCTATTTTCAGGGGAAAATGGAGGTCGAGTTTTTCTGAAACTAGATTTTTCCCTTTTTTCCCCCAGATTTTTCTAAACAGGTTTTCCTCTCTGAAATAGGGAAAATGTAGTGTTCTTACAGAGAGAGAGAGAGAGAGTATATATCCTTCCCAGCACCTTTATCATGTACAGGAAATGCAGCTTCAAGGGTAAAATAGAAAACAAATGTTCCTTCAAATGGTTTGTGTAATGGTAGTGTGAAAAGGTCACCTTCTTGGCAGAGGTGATTTTTTTAGTACAATTTCATGACAACCATGAAGAGGAGGTTTTAAATTTACAGTTAGCCTACAATATGTTAAGGATGTAGATAATCTTAATGGAATTTCTATCCGCTTTAGTAAGTGTAACTTTTGGACTCGGTTTTTTTTTTTTTTAAATAAAAAACTGCAGGTCAAAACTGGCAGATCTTCCTCTCCTTGTGAAGATACTTAGGATAGGTGAAAAACATGCCTACCCACAGACAGTCAAAAAAGCACTGAGAAACTCTTTAATAAATCAGACACAGCTTTATGTGTGACTCATGAGAAGCGCGACATAACATATACACAGTACTTAAACATAACTATAGCTAATTATGTCTCATTTTCTAAGTGACACAGGACCAGAGCTCCATCCATTTAAGCCCAGATGTGAACCAGACAGGAATCAACCTTTTCATGAGAGTCTGATGTAACTCTATGATGACATGTTGGTGGAGTTCAGGGAAAATATTTAGCTGTTTGGGTTGAAAACAGATAGAATGTTGCTTAGGTACAATGATGAATAGTTGTGATCAAATCAGACTTCTTCAAGTGATTTCATGTGAATTTACACTTGGATTTTTGTAAGAAGTAGTCCAGTGTGTACAGTGCCAGTCAAAGATTTGGACATACCTTCGAATTCAATGGTTTTCTTTAAAGTAATACTGGACTGCCATTGAGTGGTTCTTGACATAACTAACAGTTATTCCACAAAATTGAGTCATATATGAGCTGACTGGCTATAAGCCATGTACGACGAGATTGAGTGGAATAACGGTTTTATTCTATCCACATTCACTGGATTCTGAGAAACAGAGCATTTTTATTATTTTTTTATTTTTTGCAAATTCAATAAATAAAACTATATAAAACATCCGAGAAAATAATTTCCGCTGAGAATGTAAACAAACCAGCGAAATAACAGTAGCAATTTGTGAAAAATGCTATAATAATAATTCTTGAAAAATAATAAAAAGATATGTTCTTACCATCAAATACTTTCATTCCATATTTTGCTGCCTTTTTTGTATTTTTGGGGTTTTGTTTTCGAGCAGAGTTTTTATTTCGTCCTCTGATGGTTCGCACCACCATTTTGTTTTTCTCTACTCACGGTATATGAGCTGATAGTCTAGTAGTAGAGTAGCCAATCAGAGTGCACGATTGCTCATATCCAGTGAATATGGATAGAATAATACAGATTACTACAGTTGTGGAATAGGGCTATTTAGTGTATTTTTATTATCCCCCACCCAAATGAAGTTTGGTGGGGGTTATATTAAAGGGTTCCGTTTGTCTGGCTGTCCTTCTGTCCGGTCACATTTTTGTTTCCGGGCCATATCTTTAAAACTACTGAAGATATCGTCATAAAACTTTGTATACATATCAAGCAACATGTGACCTGGTGCCTTTTGCTATTTTGGATTTTTGAAAAAAAGTATTTTTCAGATTTTTACATAAAAAATAGATTTTGACTTAGTTTCTAAGAGCAATGTTCGTTTCCAGAGCATATATCCAAAACTATTCATGATACGGATTTGAAACTTGGTATACATGTTAACAATGTAATGTAGATGTGCCTTTTCATCCTAAGAAATTTGAGAAATTTTAATTTTTCATGTTTCCACGGAAACAATTTCAGACTTAGTCTCTCAGGTTAGTCGAAACCGAAAGAGTGAAAGTGATTATATTACCATGTGAATAGTCTATTATGAATGCATAAGTGGGAGCTCAGCGCTCCGACTCCGGTGTGACTGAGTAAGGTGACAAGTTTTATGTTTCATCTAATTTAAGTCATTTAAAAACTATAATATTATTTGACAGTGGTCACATAGGAAAATGTAAAGTATAAAGTTTCTGTCAGTACGTTTATCATGCTTGTATGATGAAAAACTCACGAAGATATTTATCTAAATACATAACCTGCTCATTCTAAACCTGTTTAGACCCTAAAGGGTTACCACATAGACACTGGTACTGGTAATAAGCTCTCTTGCACCAGTTGCAAAAGGCAGTTTGGGACATACCAGCACTCTGTCCAGCGTTGCTTCTATGCTCGCTTTGTGGATCCATGGTGCGGTGTTCTGGGCAATGTTGCCCGGTGGCATCACGGCAGCTGTGCAGGCAGTGTGGGACATACCTTTGTGTGCCTTTTGGTGGGATTGTGGGCAGCTATGCCACTGGAATTACATCCTGACCCTCTTTTGGTGGACATTTTTTCTCTAATCGTAAAGCAACGTTGGATGTGAGAAAGGCGCTATATAAATTGAAATTATTATTATTATTACAGTTACATATGAATACAGGAATGTGTGGTAAAGTGGGTGTGAGCAATGGCCAAGTTTATTTCTTGCACGGGAAAATAGACGCTCCCGCCCTCCATGAGTCTCCCACTGCCTTATGGGTTAGTGGTTGGTTGAGCAAAAGGCTAAGGGAGTAAACCCTGACAGTAAATCCAGACTGGACCTCCTAAAACGGCTGGAAGGCATATCTTGCCTCCCACCGGCAACTCCTGCAGCCACGCTGGTACGTGATGTATTGGTTCTGCCTTTCCTCTGCATTCTACCAGCAAGGCTGAAAGGAAGATTTTGATGTTTGGGCAGCTCAAGGTCTCCATTTACATGTGCCCAGGCTGTAGCACCCTCGGTCACTCCAACATCATTGTAAGAGAGAAACATGGGAAGTGACAGTTACCATTTAATAAGCCTCTACTGATTGGTGAAGGTTTGAGGTACCAGGGGTCACTTCTGACCGTGGAAGGAATCACTGCATCTCAATGGACAGCTACTGCGCATCTCAAATTGTGCAGCCCCCAGCCAATAAGGTGCTGTCCTGGCTTGATCTGCCTGCTTTACTGGATGTATAAAGCTCAGAGAGAAATCTCAACAATTGAGTTGTAAAACCTCCACACCAGACAAGAAACAAAAATCAAAGAAGACTTTAGCTCTTCAAATCACAAGCTGGAAAATTAGGACTATGTGCCCAAGGCTCACCAATGACATTCAACAGGTGAGCAATGCATGCAAGACTGCCATGATTAACTGGGAGTTGTTCAGACTGAGAATTATTTTGACCTGCCTTCAGAAGACCAGACTGGATGACAATGGTTCCATCAGGGAGGCCAACTATACCTTCTTTTGGCAAAGAAAGTCCTCAGATCAACTCAGGTTGTATGGTGTTGGTTTTGCTGTAAAGAACACTCTCCTTGCTTCAGTGCAACCTCCTGTCGAGGGAACAGAATGTTTGCTCGAGTTCCAACTATCAACATCTCGCAGAGTTGTCAACATCCTTAATGCCAGAACGCCACAAGGTATCCTGGAGACACCCACCTTCCAAGCACTGGCACCAGCTAGACCTAGTCATCATCAGATGTGTGGATCTCAAAAGTGTGCTCCACACTCACAGTTACCACAGCGCTGACTGCGTCACGGACCACGTTCTTGTAGCCAGAAGGGTGAAATACACTCCCAGACAGCTGTATCACTCTAAGAAGAAGGGCCAGCCATGCATCAACACCTGTTGTGCATTCAGCGTTGAGAGGTCACAACATTTTGCCAACCAGCGTGGAATCAAGGTGGTCCCACCTTTGTCAAGCCATCTACAGATCAGTTGTCTCTGCATTCAGCAAGAGGGAGCTAAAGAATGCTGAAGGAAACTGGGAGGAAATGAAACCAGTGACTGAAGCCAAGAGAAAAGCACTTTTCAATAAAGTGATACTTTATTGAAGAGTGTTTCCTCTAGTTGAACACAAAAAAATGTAAAACCATTTTTACTTAAATAACACCCCACCATCTTTAATATACGACCATGTTTACTACTTTATTTCTGGGAGTATTTTCACTCCCAGAAATAAAAGTTTCTTTATTGCTGGGAATGAAAATACTCCCAGCAATAAAGAACCTCTCAAGCCAGTGCCCAGCAGACTGCCCACTTTTAAGCAAACAACTACTGGATTAAATTGTAAAATGTTACAGGTATGTATCAGACAATCTTATCCAGCATAACATACCCAGAGCAGCCTGGGGTTAGGTGCCTTGCTTAAGGGCACATCAGCCATTCCGGCTGGTCCAGGGAATCAAACCAGCGACCTTTTGATCCCAAAAGGGGCTTCTTTTACCATTAGTCCATGGCTTCCCCACTCATCAGCCAGACTGCTGCTGGCACTGGAAATGTAAGAGGGAGGTATGTGAGCATCAAGAAGGTCACAGGTCCCATTGTATTTAAGACAGCCCCACGGAAATCCAAGGTAGGAGTAGTCATCATTGACAACAGCAAGCAGATGGCATGTTGGGTTGAGCACTAGCAAGAATTGTATGCAACCCAGAAGGTGGTCACAGCCACAACTCTAGATGCCATTCCAGATCAACCAGCCATGGAGGAGCTAGATGCACTGCCAACAATGCAGGAGCTTAGCAAAGCCAACGATTGCCTTGCCTGTGGGAAAGCTCTGGGTAATGATGGCATCCCAGCGATAGTCTTGAAAAGTGGGAAGGAAGTCCTGGTACTACACCAGTTAGATCAATATCGAAACAACAATTACATAGAATCAATGTTGTTGATTAATCCATTTTTGGGGGCATACATTAAACACAGTGGGGTGTTATTCAAGTAAAAATGGTTTTAATATTTTTTGTGTGTTAAACTAGAGGAAATTTAAGGGCCAATTTATTTTGGCCTGGGCCACTAAGAATTCGGGTATACTGGCTCGAGTGGGGGCAGCATGGTGGTGTTGTGGTTAGCACTGTCGCCTCACAGCAAGAAAGTTCTGGGTTTGAGCTCAGTGGCCAACAAGGGCCTTTCTGTGCGGAATTTGCATGTTCTCCTCATGTCTGCGTGGGTTTCCTCTGTGTGCTCCGGTTTCCACCACAGTCCAAAGACATGCAGGTTAGAGTAACTGGAGGCTCTAAATTGACCATAGGTGTGAATGTGAGTGTGAATGGTTGTTTGTCTCTATGTGGCAGCCCTGTGATGACCTGGCAACTTACCTAGGGTGTACCCTGCCTCTTGCCCATAGTCAGCTGGGATAGACTCCAGCTTGTCCGTGACCCTGCACAGGATAAGCGGTGATGGATAATGGATGGATGGATGGCCCGAGTGGTGACCAAGCACTGAAGTTAATTTTTAGCCCTGGACTAGGTCACGGGGCCAGGACACGTGAGCACATCCTGAAGGACATGCTGTATGGCCAGCTTGCTGAGGGTACTAGAACAGTAGGCTGATCCCAGCTCAGATACAAGGACACCTGCAAGAGGGACATGAAGATGTTCCAAACTGATGTGGACAACTGGGAGAGCATCGCAGATGATACAGGTGCCTGGAGTCTTGCAGTTAAAAAGGGCATTGAAGCAACTGAAGCCAGAAGGATCTCTGACCAGGCTACCAAGTGGGCCAGAAGAAAAGTGAGAGCTACTACCACCCCAACCCCTTCATTGTCTGTGTGCAGCTCGTGTGTGAGAGACTACCATTCAAGAGTGGGCCTTCCCAGCCGCTCTGGCAAGTGTTTCATCTGAAACTGACACCCATGTGAGTGCTACTCCATTATCTTTTGAGATGCAGGATGCCAACTGTGGGAGTTGTTCATTTGGAGGGCTGGCGGGTGCATGGTAGTGTCCAACCTGAAGAGTAAATCATATCTAAGTTATGACCCCTGCTCAACAAAGTTATGGGCACCAAAGGCTCCCTGATGAGAACAATGAGAAGGGAGGCCACTGGCCTTGGATTGCTGAAAATTTGCTTAAGTCCTGACATTCAAGGGCAAATTCCAACTTAGATTCAGTCTCAGGATTCTCAACTGTAGAGCAGGATTCTCCACAAGGACAGCAGGGGCTTCTGGGCAGTGGGTGTGACAGTACAGTGAGTAGTGAATGATATCCCTCTTGATCCAGAAAATCTGTGGATCATGGGTATGCATCCAGGGAAATCCCAGCACTACAGGGAACTTATTAGTGACTGTGACAGGAAGGAGATATCTTCTTGATGTATACCGAGTTATGGATCCTCCTCCAATGGGGCCACCATCTAAGGCTTGGATGTGCAAAGCATTAAGGGGTGGCTAGATGGGCAGATTCAGTTTCTTCTTGACAAACTGCTAGCAGCTTTGGAGTTGATCAGTGCTGAAACATTAAAAAGACCTTTTAAGTGTTCTCTCTGTATTGGTATGGCAAAATTTTGTTGAGAGAGAATTTAGACGAAAAAGAAGAGTGGACTGCTAACTCAGGAGTTGGCTGTGAGCCCATGGGAGTGGGACAGGCTGAACATGGTGCTATTTGATGTTAGGGACTGCCTCAGTAGAAGTACAGTTTTTCTTTCCGGTGCCTTTGCCATTCCGTATTGGTCAACTTGACTTGTCTTAGTTGCATGGGTTCAGATGGGTTGAGCTCAGTGATTAGATTTACCTCCATTTTTCCCTTTCAGCTCTTCAGCAGGTGGTCAAGGTATTAGGAGAGGTTGATGAGGGACTCTAGCAAGGCTTGATCATCACGGCATGCCAGTTCTGTGAGGATATCTTAGTTAAAACATTCCAGTATGTTTCTTTGAGTGCAGGTTACCAGCGTAGTGCTATGACTGCCTTGTTTTAGTGATAGAAGTTGATCACCAACATCTTTGCACTCATAAGAAGTTGTGTGCTCCTGTGCTTGGGACCAGACAGCAGAAGTTAGGGTTTTATCGGTCAACAAGTTTATGAACTTTGCAATCTTAGTCTGTTCACTACTCATTCTTGACTTGAGAAATACAAACAGCAATGAAGTATGAAATCCTTGTTAAGTTTCTTTATTTTCACACAGTGAAACAGAAATCCAAAATGTCATCCAGAATCAGGGTCAATAAACAGAAAGGTGTCAGGTGATGTACAAACAGAGCAATGAGAGTAAAATGCAAAGACATAAACCAGGAGCCAGAAAACCTGATCTTAAGCAGGAAACAAACACACGGATCTAAGGTTTGGTATTGACAGATATGAGAACCGTCAATATGTCCGTAAATGCTATGACTGTAATTAGAATCTTGGTGAACTTGATTGACTGAGTGTGTGCTGGGTGTTGTAATCCATGGTAGCCATGTCTGTAGGCCAAAATACAGTCTAAGGACTGGATCGCACTGCTGATTCTGGCATTGATGTAATAATAGCTTTCATGATATATGGCTTTGCTCACAAATTGTCAGCAATACCACAGTGTTACATTAAAAAAAACTGTTATAATAAATGTATTTACGACTACAAAACAAGCATCTCATCTCATTATCTCTAGCCACTTTATCCTGTTCTACAGGGTCACAGGCAAGCTGGAGCCTATCCCAGCTGAC
>JANZLB010000002.1:17430852-17442704 GCA_026167865.1 Notarius quadriscutis | reverse complement strand
CCCAATTATTTTTGTTTAGTGGACCAAAAGCTACTGAATTTGAATCACAGACTTCCAATTTTATTAGTTTTTTTTTTAATAGAACAATTCATGAATTTAGGGCCACGCGGCTCTAAATTCTCCGCTACTTTTTCTTGCTTCGCCACGACCCAATTCAATATACTACGTCATGCATCACGTGGTGAGCTTTCCCTGTTCGCGCAAGGCATTGTCGGATACAAATTTGAAACAGGAAAGAAAAACGGAGGACGTGAGTGTGCGAATGAAACGTGAAAGACTGACTACAGTAAAGGAAAGCGAGAAGAAAAGACGTTATGTTGCGAAGGAAAGGAAACGCAGGACCAAAGTAATAAATATTGGCGGTCAGCGTGGAAAAGAAGAAGGTAAACCTGCGCATGTGCACACGGACTTCCTCTGTCTGCTTGACTTCATGAAACGAGTGATTTCATGCACATTTATTTGCTTGGGAATCTGCTCAAATTAAATAACTTCCCAGCCACAGAATGGCCTGTTATTTTGTGAGATATTACAGAAATAAATGACCAAATTTCAGAGGGATCTAAATTTCACCGATTTTATGAACTCGAAAGACCGTCTAGCTTTAATATTAATTTAAAAGAACACACTATGTGCTACAAAACTAAACACTACAACTGTAGATGAACAAAACGATCAATATCCAACTTTTAAATTGTAAACTGTTTTAATAATAATAAATAATAAATGGCTCATTGTAAAAAAACATTTGTGTCACAGATCGTCATGCCTCCTCACCTGGAGAAAGTACGTGACAGGCTGGCTGAGAACATCCATGAACTGTGGGCCATTAACAAGATTGAACTGGGCTGGTCTTATGGCAAGGTATGGCTACAAAAGAAAACCCTAGCAGGGGATACAGCAGGCTCGATAACACATAGCCCATACCATTTTAACACACAACCTTACAGTTTGGTTCTGACCAGATCATACCGTTTACAATACACACTCGAATTTCATCCACACCAGTATTTCACGCGCTGAAACCTTTGAGAAACTACCGATCAGATTCTTACTCTGAATATTTAAATGGTCATCATTTATCTTAGCAAAAGCTTGTTCAGTGCTTCACTTTGCTTTCTCTTTTATAATTTGCCGATCAAATTAAACAGAGGGTAAGTGGAAAAGTTTTGGTTCCTTGTGCAACTGAAAACATCAACTCCATTTTAATTTCCATACGTTCCAGATTACTCAGTTCAGTCATTTCTCCCATGTTGGGTATGATTGATTTTGCTTTAAAATGTGATTGATTTACTCAGATTAAAGGGCTGAATGGGTAACAGCACGCACTTGCTGAAGGTATTAAACTGACTTGCTATGATCATATTTTTCAGCACTTGTCATGAATATGTGCTCAATTTCTCAATAACCCATTGAGAACTGTACAACTGGGCAACCCCAAATCAGAAAAAGTTGGGACGGTATGTTGAAATTAAAACCAAAAAAACAATGATTTGTAAATAATATTTGACCTGTATTGCATTCAAAACAGCACCACATTATTTGATGTTTTACCTCATGAATCTCCCCCCCCCCAAAAAAAAAAATTAACACTTATTCCAATTTTGATTCTTGCAACACATTTCAAAAAAAGTTGGGACGTAAAGCATTTACCACTTTATAACGTTCCCTCTCACAGCACTTAAAAGATGCTTAGCGACTGAAAACGCCAAGTGATGAAGCGTTTCAGATGTGATTTTGTCCCATTCTTCCTGCAAACAAGTCTTAAGGTGTGCAACAGTTCGGGGTCATCATCGTCATATATTTTTTTCTTTTTCATTTCAAAATTCTCCACGCATTCTCTATTGGGAACAGGTACCCTCTTCTTCCACAGCCATGCCTTTGTAATGTGTTGCAGAATGTGGTTTTATTGCCTTATTGAAATATTCCTGGAAAAGCTGTCGACTCGAAGGCGGCACATGTTGCTCCAAAATCTCAGTGTACTTTTCTGCATTTCCACTGTTCTTGTTGGTAACGGTCTACGTGGTCTTTTTCGTCTTTGACCCAAAGCAAACGGCATCCATTTCTTCCAAAAAATACCTGGAATACCGATTCATCTCACCACAATACATGTTTCTACTGTGTGATGGTCCAACTTGGATGCCTCCGAGCTCAGAGAAGTCAACGGTGCTTCTGGACAGAGTTAACATAAGGCTTTCTTTTAGTACAGTAAAGTTTTAGCTGGCATTTGTAGATGTAACTCCATATTGTAGAGCTTGACAAAGGTTTGCCAAAGTAATCCCGAGCCTGTGTGGGTATATCAGCTATAGATGAATGACGGTTCTTGATGCAGTGCTGTCTGAGGGATCAGAGATCACGAGTGTTCAGCTTAGGCTTGTGCCCTTGCCCTTAATCACTGAAATTCCTCCAGATTCCTTGAAACATTTAATGGTATTATTCATCATAGAGGGTGAAATATCTAAATCCCTTCCTTTTCTTTTCTTTTAACAGCTTTATTGGGCAACTTAAATACACAAAAATTACATTAAATACAAAAAAAAAACCCCAAACAATAAAGTTTAACCCAAACGGGCTGGCGCGAACGGGAAACAAGTCCCATGCTAGGCGCCACCCTTGGTATTAAAAAATAAATATAAAAAATACATGAAAATCTAAAAAAAGAAAAAATTTACACATTCACCCTGTGGCAAAAGCAAGTTGGCACAAGAGTCCAAGTGCAGGGCCAGTCAGGGTCGAACACAGTCTCTAGTGAGTTAAACATTAACGCCTTAACATCGTGAAAAAAAGAAGCGGAACTTGAGAAAGCAGTAGAAGGAGCATCTTTACAAACAAAGTTCCAAAGTTTAACAATGCGATTAAAATAAGAAGCTTGGTATGTAGTTGTTTTACATGATGGAGCTTTAAGATTTAAGGAATTGCTAGCTCTTGTTCGCCTGTGCGACACAAAATCTACAAAATTACTAACATCAAGATCTATATGTTTGTATAAACATTTGTAAAAAAAAATACAATGTCTTTCAGTTCACAATCTAGAGCAAGTGGCAAAAGATCTAGCGCCACGAGTATGTTTTTGTATGACAAAAATCTGACTCACATTCCAAAGGCTGCAAAGCCACCTCATGAGTGAGGAGTATGAACTGGGTGCGGGTGGCTCCGGTGTAATATTCCACTCTGCCCGGGATTTTGCAGGTGATGGTGCGGGAGTCTTTGGTCAAGTTGGTGAAGATCATGGTTAACAATAGATCACCACATTTGAGGACCTGGATGTGCAGCTGCACTTCAATTTCTGGCCGTATGACGGATAGGGAGAGATGGGAATTAGGGTACACAGGCGAAAGGCTATCATTAATTACGCTCATATTTGTTTTTATAGATTTACATATAACACCAAAATTATGACACCAAAAAGGAACTAGAAACTCCAATTTTAGTCAAAGCAATCTATTATATACAACATATAAACTGAGAAAAAAACTGCCAAGGTTCACATGGCATAAGGAAGAATCTTTTACTTTCATGTAGATGAGCAGATATGAGTCAGATATAGAAGGAAGCCCATGTTCATTAACGTGAATATGAACGATGCATATATACTGATATGTTTACATTGTTCATTCATTTATCCTTAGTAACTGCCTGGTCAGGGTTGTGATGGTTTATATTAAGTTACTCTCAAGTCAAACTCTCGCGGTTACCAGAGGATCCCCGTAATGCTAGCTGTATAGGTGAGAGGCCGAGGGCTATTGAAACGGAAATCAGCACCACCCCATATGCCTTAAAGAGTTGGTTAGTACTGGGACAGGAGACTGCCTGGGAAGACCAGATTCTGGCGTGAGAGGGACTTTGACCATATGGAACATGTAAACATACTTTATTTTGCTTGTTTTGTATGAAACTGTACCTGTAGCTGTTCAGTTCAAAGAGTAAACCGTACAAACATGTTAAATATAAACTTATTCATTACAGTATGAACGACAAATTAGCCCTCCAGTTAGCAGGATACTACACTCGCTAACAGGTTGTCATCATAGATTAGTGGTAGTTTGAGAGGTTCAGTGTTTGGTATCGTCTGATGTGTCCAGTAGTTGTTCGATGTGACTGAGGAGAGAAGAGAAGAACTGAGGAACACCCTCATAGCCTGCACGAAACAAAAAACAGGCTAATTTAGTCGAATTTGATCAAAATAAATAAGAGAGAATCCTACATGGACATTAATTACTTAACTTTGTAAGGTTTGAACAACCTTACTACCTAATATCTTTTTTTTTTTATTATTATCACCACTAGTAGAACTGTTGCACTTGGTTCCATAAAAACTACAAGATAATCCATCTTAATACATTTGTTAGCACTAAATAATCTGACGTTGATGTGAATTGTTAACTTATATTGATCGATTGTAGTGTGCGCTGGTCTGATTTGTGTGCGTGCCCTCACCAGGGAATATGTTGATGTCGATGATGGTGAGTGTGTGTGTATCGATGTTCATAATGACGTCCACGCCAAACAAACCCATTCCGAGCTCTGCCCTCAGCTCCTTCACCATGGCAACCATTGCGTCATCACTTGGGGCAGGTACTCGAGGCATTGTCTCATCCAGCTAGGAGGAAATCACTCACCGTTTATCAAGTGCGAAAGATGTAAAATATAATAACTATAGTATATAGTTATAAAGCCATGAGCTATAAAGCAAATAATTAATGCTACTAATGAAAATAATGCTAAATTGCTTATTAACAATAATGCTAACATTGTTTCTACTCAATAGACAAAACAGATGTAAAAAAAAAATGACTGCTTACTGCAGTTAGATGGGAACAGGACTCGGGTTTTGACACCTCGTGGCTGTTAAAGAAGATCGTTTTCCTGTCTAAGCACAAACATGTATACAGCATCAAGATAAAAACAGTAGTTCAAAGTATTGACTCCGAGTTACACTGATCAGCCATAACATTAAAAACACTGAGGGATGAAGTGAATATCATTGATTATCTCATTACAGTGGCACCTGTCAAGGGGTGGGCTATATTAGGCAGCAAGAGAACAGTCACTTCTTGAAGTTGATGTGTTGGAAACAGGAAAAATGGGCAAGCGAAAGGATCTGAGTGACTTTGACAAGGGCCAAATTGTGATGGTAAGATGATTGGGTCTGAGCATCTCCAAAATGGTACATTTGGTGGGGTGTTCCCGGTATGCAGTGGTTAGTACCTACCAAAAGTGGTCCAAGGATCTAAAGGACAACCGGTGAATCGGCGACAGGGTCGTGGGTGTCAAAGGCTCATTAATTCGCATGGGGCACGAAAGCTAGTCTATATGGTCCAATCCCACAGAAGAGCTACTGTAGTAGAAACTGCTGAAAAAGTTAATCCTGGATAAAACTGAAAGGTGTCCAACACACAAATAGAAAGATGTGCTTCCAACACATCAACTTCAAGAACTGACTGTTCTCTTGCTGCCTAATATACCCCACCCCTTGACAGGTGCCACTGTAATGAGATAATCAATGTTATTCACTTTACCGGTCCGTGTTTTTATGGCTGATTGGTGTATTATCATGTATATGTACTTAATACATCTCCTATTCACAACCTGTAATCTCTGGCCACTAAATTATGTATGTGCCTATTGTTTGGTTGCCATTTAGATTCCTTGCTGATGTTGTTGTCTGTGGTGTATTAACGTGTATTGCTTGAGTCTTATTTAATTTTCCTTTCCATGCACATATTCCTGTCTGTCTGTGTGCGCATGTGTACAACATGTTCATCTTTTTCCTGCACTGCGCATATATGTCTACAAGGTGAGTAGTAGGATATACGTAATCATAATCTGCTTATGTATTACCTGCCATGCTAACCTTGGGGGAAAAGTGAACATAGCTTATCAAGTCATAGTCCATATTTATGATGTAATGCTACATAAAGCTTGAACAGTCTTAATCCAAGGTGACTTTGGACCTTGATTCCAACTTAGACTTTAACTAGAGTAACTCTACAAGGCAAGATATTTAATATTACCATGAAAGTATTTCTTGTTAATGGTTACCTTTTATATTTACGTCTCTACACTTGCATGACTTCATATTAATTACATTTTATGATTATTTAACCTTTAATGTACTTTTATATGTGCTTATTTTCAGATATCCCTGAAACCAGATATTATGACAAAGTATATATTAAACAAGTTTTTTTTTTTTTTACATCCTTGAGCTGAAAGTCATCATTCACTGAGATCCAGTAAGAAGAAGAAAATACACCACACTGAATCTCTCATTTCAGATAAGTCTGTTTTTATTCATTTCAAAATGCTAGTGTAACATGTTTGGTTAACAATGCAGCTCAATTAAAACATGAAAAGGGTTACTCATTTGCAGTGTGCATTTTATTTTTATGCTGCCTTGATTACATGCCTCTACAATCACATGCCTCTACAGTAACATTAAGAGTCCAACATTAAGAGTGCTAAGATATTATTTCCTTTTGCCATATGTAAAAACAAAAAATATACACATCTATGCTGGACTTGGTAAATTATAGAAACAGCATGGACGTGGTTCGTCCTTTTTTTCAACTGTCTTTAGTTGAACCAATTGGATTGTATAACCATACAAAAGGGTGAAAAGACTATTTCCGCGGGTCGTCATCACTTGATTCTCTGGGCTGAAGTCTTCATTGCAGTGGCTGTTGTAGGAGTGCCCAGTCGGTCTTCTACAGTGAGTAAGTGGACTTGTGTCTTTATGCCGGGGACACAGAGCTGGAGGAGACGGATGAGGCCTCAGTCTTTGAGGCAGTGGTAGACGCGCCCTCCTCTTCCTCGAAGGGGTTCTTGCCGCAGCACAGGGTGGTAATCATGCAGTGGCGGAACTGCTTGTTCATACAGACATAGATGAAAGGGTTGAAGCATGAAGAGCTTTTGGCAAAGAAGGCTGGTAAGGTCATGAAGACAGGCCCAAACTCACTGCCCTGATGGGTGAAGATGTACCAAGCCACACTGGCATAGGGCAACCAGGCAACCAAGTAGCCAATGAACATGATGATGACCATGCGTGTGACTTCACGCTCCGCTCTCTGGGTGGTTTCGGACTCCTGCTGTGCAGCTGCAGCCTCCTTGACGGTGCAGACCAGACGGCCATAGCAGAAGGTGATGATGAATAGTGGGGTCAGGAAGTGGACTGTGAACATGTAGATGACAAAGGACTCATTGTTGAACCCCTCTGCACGAGTGTAGTAGTCAATTCCGCATGAGCACTGCATGCCCTCAGGGATATAACGGGACCAGCCAACCAGAGGGGGCACAGTACATGCCAATGCCATGACCCAGGTAAATGCTACTCCCATGATGGCATGGTTCTCTCCAAATCTGAAGTTGCTCATGGGTTTGCAGACAACTACCCACCTCTCAATAGAGAGCACGACCAGGCACCAGAGTGAGTTGATACCACCAAAAGTTGCAAAGAAGCCTTCCAGGTTGCAGCCAAGGCGTCCAAAGACGAAGAAGCCATGCATAGATGTATACATCGTGGTTGTGAAGCCTCCAAATACCATTAACAAGTCAGCAACAGCCAAGTTCAACAGGATGTAGTTTAGGGGTGTGCGCAGCTTCTTGTGCTCAATGGTGACATACAGCGTAAGGAAGTTGATTGGAAAGCCGATGAGAATGAGGAAGAACATGTAGGCTCCCAAACAGGCATATGCCCATGGTGCCACTAGGTAGTATTGAGGATATTCGTATGGACTCTTCACAATACCAGTGGCATTGGACATGGGCACGTAGAAGTACGGCCCCTCTGTTCCATTCATGGCTGTGGTAGAGTGGTGTGGTGCCCCCTCTGCACTGGACTTTGGCTACGTCTGAGGGATGGTGGTGGAATGAGTCAGGTCTGTGCTACAAATGGACCCAAGGTGTATCCCGTTTGCTTTATATTGCAGCTGGGATTACCGATGCTTTCCACAATGTCAGCAGAACATGATTTAGGCAACAGATAATTAAATAATCCTGTCCACTGCTGCACTGCATTTCTGGTAACTCATCAAGTTATTAAGGTTACCTGTTCAACTCCAATAGAGACCCACACCTGCTGACTGGTTAAGTCCAAATATCATGATCAGCAATAATTTTCCCAAATATATTATTTGCTTTACTCTATTCCCTACACAAAAATCACCTTTCCAAATGAGATTTTTGATACGTAATATAATATATAGAGGAAGTTACATGGTTGCACAAAGATATGAAGTTTATCTTCAAGTGGTGAATGTATATATCGTGAGGTGAGCGAAGCGGGACAATAAATGAGAAGATAAACTTCATATCTTTGCACCACCATGTAATGTTCTTTATATTATATAGACACATCCACAAAAAATATGCAAGTTAATCAAAAGAATTTTAATTTTGAGCCGGGTTGCCATGTTGACAATGTGCATCAATTCAGCGGGAAAACACTGGGAGTGACATCATTGGAGTGAAATATCGAGAAATATGTCACTCAGATCCGTGATGTATTTTGTATGAAAGATGAAAAATTTTCAACATCAAGCCAACATGTAATTTTTCTTATTATATAGACACATTCACAAGCAAGAAGTACCCAGATTTATCAAAACATTTCATCGATTTCCTCCTGAGTGAAGATGGTGAGAAATACGTCACAGTTGCGGTTCTCCATGTCCCAGATGTCGTTCGTATGAAAAATACAAGTGGCATATTTCCCATAAAACACGTGTCAGTGTAATGTAATGTAATATAATATAATAACCACTTGTATAATAACTCCTGATTAACCTCGCTTGCTCAGTCTTTATGGGAAAATATCAGACCAAGGTCTTGACAGTGCAGACCAAGCTGCAGGCAAGATCCATACAAAAAGACCAAGGTCTGATATTTTCCCGTAAAGACCGAGCAAGCAAGGTTAATGAGTTTATTATATGGCTTTTTTTATTTCTAAGATTAAAATAGATGATCAATATAATGAGATTTGATGCTGCTTTCAGTCACCTCATATTTGTAACGTAGAATAAACAGCTAGCAGTTTCAAAACTGAATTTATTTCTCCACTTGAGTAATGACAAATGTTCTGAGAAAGATTTTTTTTTTTTTTTTTTTAAATCTGTACTGGTTTATTTTTCAATAGAATGGATTTCCAATTAATCTATTGTTTGTTTGTTTTTTGCAACATTGAAAGCTGGCGCCTGGGAAAGAAAGTCTGGAATCGCCCATGGGCATTACGGGAAAATTCTGCCCACCAAAGAACCAATCAGAGTGCACGATTTTACTGTAATATAATACAATATAATATAAGTGGCATGGTGGTGTAGTGGTTAGCACTGTCACCTCACAGCAAAAATGTTCTTGGTTTGAGCCCAGTGGCCTTCGGGGGCCTTTCTGTGTGGAGTCTGCATGTTCTCCCTGTGTCTCCATGAGTTCTCCGGGTGCTCCGGTTTCCCCCACAGTCCAAAGACATGCAGGGTTAGACTAAGTTGTGGCTCTAAATTGGCTGTAGGTGTGAGTGTGAATGGTTTTGTCTCTGTGTCAGCCCTGTGATGACCTGGTGACTTGTCCAGGGTGTACCCCGCCTCTTGCCTGTAGTCAGCTGGGATAGGATCCGGCTTGCCCGCGACCCTGAACGGGATAAGCGGTTAGGGATAATGGATGGATTGATGGATAATATAATATATATGTTCCCCTTATACCTATGCAGGAGAATCTGCTGGGATGTGAGAAATTTGGACATGGTTTGAGATGCACCATTTTACATCCTAGCTACAAGAGGTATCGAAGTATTGGATTAGCAACATTGTAAAGAATCAAATCACTCTGCAGGAATGACATCACAGGAAATGGCATTAAGAAGAAACCAGTATGTTCTATAACTCACTCTTTTTGTGCATCTAGACTTGCCTTTACATTTCAGATAGCAGTTCTAGATCTGAGATGACTGGACATGTTCAGGAAGCATTAGTTTTAAGCACTCTGAGATGAATATTCCATGTTCACAGACTAGAGAAAAGAATAAAAGGACTCATTTTGAATTAGCTTGTTATAATATAGATCTGGGCAATGCACTGACATTAGGGATGCTGCATAGTTCACCCAGACTACTGGACCATCATATAAACATATAAACCTAAGCTCATTAAATTAATTCCCACTTGAAAGGAGCACTGTCTTTCTTGAACTAAAAGCATATATTTAAAACGCATTTCTTAAGCAGTTTGGATGCTATTTAAAGAATGATGCACTCAGACTACCTGTTAGATGTTTAAAAAAAAAAAAAAAGAGCTGGACTATGGCTTTGGGAGAGAGTGTGCTGGGCTTAGCACCCTTCCAGTGGTGCGTCGCATGGAGAGGATTTAAAGATTAGAAGAATTTTTGCACACTAAAGGCATTAAGCAGCTTCCAAGTATGTCTCTGTCACCCTTCAGGTCCTTAGAGGATCTGTGCAGGCCTATAGTTCCAGAACAGCTATTTTGTAAAGAATGATTTCTGCTTTTAAACTGATCTGAGTTCAGTAGATAAACTAGAAATTATCCAGTAATGATCATGCATTGAACGAACCAGCTTCAGCATGAACCAATCATAGTAAAAGTATGTTGAAACAAAGACAGTAGCATAATATGGTATGCTAGCCTAGCACAGTAAATTATTATTCCAGGAATATAAAACTTATTACAAAGCTGCTTTTACAAAGTGATTGTGTAAACTACCTTGGAAATGGTTTTGTAACAACATTCTGAAATTATGCAATTTGTTAGGTATAAACTGCACATTTTTGACAAGTGCAAAATTGCAGATTACCTCATTAAATGCTTGACAACTTTGAAAGTATAGTCTTTTTCTTCAATTATTTACTACCAATAGTGGCCACTAGTGGTCGGTTGCAGTTACTACAGATAAGAAAATTAACAAAACATCTCAGAATATGTTTCAGAAGTCAACATGGGGGATTTATTAAGGACTTATTGCCTTTAGATGCAGGTTCTCTCATTTATTCATGCTACATTTGATCGATGTCATTACCTGGGTGATTCCACAACTGAGGAGCCATTTTTGTCCTACTGATATTACATCTTGGTAAAAGACATTTAAAGATGGGTAAAGTGTGCTTCACAACAACCGATGTCCATGTTTCTGACAAATAACTTAAAAACATTAATAACACCTGTCTACAAAATATAGGAAATATCCCTTTTGCCATACTTCATAGTTCAAATTTTATTTTTATATAAATCCATGGACCTATCAGGCATGATTCGCCTACTATAGATTCTGAAAAAAATGTACATTTTAATGTCCCACTATATTCACTAAACCTTGTTACTTAAACATGTTCACCCAGAATATTTGGAATATTCACACAAGTCACATGTTTGACAAGAAATGCATCATCCTAATATTCTGATCAATTTTATTTTTAATGACATTGTAACATAGACTGATAAGCTCACACTGAAGGTAAAACC
This sequence comes from Notarius quadriscutis, assembly GCA_026167865.1. Classification (NCBI taxonomy): domain Eukaryota; kingdom Metazoa; phylum Chordata; class Actinopteri; order Siluriformes; family Ariidae; genus Notarius; species Notarius quadriscutis. Next base: position 17,431,245 of record JANZLB010000002.1, on the reverse strand, counting down.
TTGTTATCCCATTTATATACTGAAAGTAAATTATTCATTAAAAAAATTATAAATAAGCCCTTAATGTTTTATACCATTAGCATGGATGACAGTGGTTATATTTTATGGATTTTCTAATTCTATGCTAAAAACCTCAAACCTATTATTTAAAGAGCAGAATGTAAACATAATCAGCAAAGAAACCTGGTTGAATTTTTTTTTTTTGCTAAAATGCACTATATAGTGGTGCTTGAAAGTTTGTGAACCCTTTAGAATTTTCTGTTTCTGCATAAATATGACCTAAAACATCTTCAGATTTTCACTAAAGTCCTAAAACTAGATAAAGAGAACCCAGTTAAACAAATGAGACAAAAATATTATACTTGGTCATTTATTTATTGAGGAAAATGATCC
>JANZLB010000002.1:17372650-17387097 GCA_026167865.1 Notarius quadriscutis | reverse complement strand
ATGCTATCCACTGTGCTGCTGCAAACAAGAAATTTCCCCATTGTGATAATAAAGGTCTTCTTATCTTATCTTATCTTAGATGTCTTGCAACCACGTGATCAAAATGTGCTACGTCATGAGCATCCGTCATGATGGTGGATATGTTGCAGGTTAACTCCAGTCTTAGGTTAAACCTGTATTCAACCTATGTAGAATTGGTGAACCACATTTTACAAATATGTATAAAATATTCATTCAACCTAGGTTCAACTCTCCTCTTTCTACCCACTAACCTTAGTCTAGGACCTGGCTTAGACATGTATTCACATAATTTAGGAGAGGATAATGCAACTGTTATCGGCTAATTTGAACCCAAGGAATAACTTGGGATGTGTGCCAAAATCCCTATCCAGGGTGAACAGCCTGAAAATTACCAATCCAAGATGGCCACCAGTATTTTGGTTTTATTATTGTGTTAGTCTTCATGTTCCTGACCCTGGTTTATGTGACACATAAACGGTAATAATGTGATGTTAAAAGTTGTATTGTTGGCTGTTAAACATATAGGCTCTCAAGATATTGCTGGCTACTAAAATAATAAGTTTTGTTTTGTATTTTTCACTTTAACTTAACATTCCATTGATCATAATAATATGATTGAAAATACAATTTCTTTATCTTTATCAAATGCTTGCTTTCTTATACTCTCCTAAATTATGTGCATAGGTCTCCCAATTCCATGATTTCATGTTTGAGTTAGGGTTATTCTGTTTTTCTCATGTTTTCTGTGAAACTGCAATTTTAGTTAATTTTGGTGTTTTATACCTTGCCCTTGACCATAGTTTGTTCCCTTTTACTTCAATCATGAAAATGCTGTCACTAACGGATTCCCTATACCCAAAAACCTATAAAATTAGGTATTGCACATACTTCTTGTGGTGAGTGGTTCAAAAATTGATATTTTCAATATGGCTAACGGCAACCATCTTAGATTGGTAATTTTCAGCCTATTTGCCCCGGATAGCGATTTTGGCACGCATCCCAAGTTGTTCCTTGGGTTCAAATTGGCCTATACCAGTTGCGTTATCCTCTCCTAAATTATGTGCATACATATCTAACCCAGGTCCTCTCCTAAAGGTCAGGACCTTTCATACTGAAGACTATGTTCTCAACCTCAGTGTGGGGTCAACTGAGATATAGATGGGATCACACAAGATGTTTAACCAACCATTAATTACAATGGAGCTCTATGCACATAAACTTGGTTTGTAGAAAAATTTTTAAATAATAATTGAATGTTTCATATTTGACACCAGACTGGAGTAGTACTGTACATCCAACAAGCTGTTATATTAATGAATGTGGCTTTTACACCAGGTATTTGAAGCACAGAGTGAATATTTGTATGGCACAGTTGTGGTTTCAAGCTAGAAACACTAAAAAAACAATTTGCCACAGAGTGTAGAAGTGAAAATTGTATTGGATTAACAAACTTTGTCATCACATTCAATGATAATGTGTCAATAATCATAATAATAATCATCATTTTACAGCTGATGGAGTATTTACTAAAACAACACAAGAAAGCACGGACATGAATGAAAATATTACATGAAATGCAATACATGACCCAGACTAAACCGCTGATAAACGGCAGTACTAACTGCTAGCACTTTCAGTAGGGTTCAGTATCCTTGTGTGCATTAAAATAGGGATTCAGGTTGGCTGTAATAGCCAAGATGCTTTCAACTATATAACTTTAAGACGTTGCAGTGCAATGCACAAGCCCAGTCCTCGCATTAGATGCAGTGAGTGCACAGTGCCTGCAGTGATGGTCTCTTATGCACAATGATTTGTATAAGCATTGTTAAATGTGTAAATATTAAAGAACCCATGTACTATCTTTCTCTCTTTGACATGACAACAGCAATTACTGTCCTTTAATTTGACATTGATTTGCTCAGAGAAATTTTGTAATCTTGAAATCAGAATGGCTCCTAGCATTCTGTGGATTGTACACTGATTTACAGTTAATCATTATAATTCAGCAGTAGGTCTACAAATTCCCACTACAAATTATTAGGCTGGAAATTTCACTCAGATTTTTGGGTCCTTTAAATTGGGTTCCTGGCCTGTTTCTTGCTAATTTTGTGTGACATCATATTGTCAATGTAGGAAGCTGGGTGTCTAGTATGATTAAATTACTGTCGATGAAATATATTATAGTACTTTAACACAGTTTAAGAGGCCCAGGTCAACAAACTAGACCTAAACATCAATAAAATGAAGGGGAATACTGTAGACCACTGAAAGAGTGTTGAGTAGCATACACCATTATAGGTGAGACTCAGGCTACAGGTATCTGCAGTGGTTAAGATAAATGGGACCACCCCTGGATGACATTTATCACACCAGGTCAGCCTCTATGATTTAGAAACATAAAAAAAAAATTATATCAGTATCTACCTGTAGACAATACCACAGATGTTACTGTGAACAAACACTGATGCAGCATTGGCTAGGCCACAAACCATTACTTGATATTTGTAGCAACCCTTCATTACAAAGAAGGCAGTTTTCCATTCATCTTTTACCCAGGCGCAGATCAGGCTGTATAAACTTCAAGCCCAGTTTGGTATAGCACAATTGCCAGAAGCAGGACATACAGTTCTGGAAAAAATTAAGAGACCACTTCAATATTTTCTTAAATCAGCATTTCTATGTATGTCAGCCATTTCATTCCAGTGTCTGTGCTGGAATTCCAACATTTTACTTAATGAGGTACTAATTAGGTGATCACCTGAACCAAATCCTGTTTAATGAGAAAAAATATGTACCTGCATTGTACCTGCGATTATCTGGTGGCTTGTTGGGGTGTACACTGCCTCTTGCCCCTAGTCAGCTGGGATAGGCTCCAGCTTGCCAGTGACCCTGCACAGGATAAGCAGTTACAGATAATGGATGGATGGACGTACTGATTAGGTGATCACCTGAACCAAATCTTATTTTATGAGGAAAAGTATAAAAACCACTGCTGTGATCATTACTATCCTCTTGCAATAGGACCAGTTTTGATGGAAAAAAGAATTATATTAATATCTTAAATTTAATTGGAATACATATTATCTAGAGTTAGAATACCAAAATATCTATTCTCATGCCAAAAGAGTTAAAAATAAGAGTTTTGAGTGAGGACAAGAAGGGTTCAATTCTGGTTTTACTGGCAGAGGGATACAGTGAGTGTCAGGTTGATTCCATCCTCAAAATTTCAAAGACAGCAGTTCATAAGAACAAGGTCAAGCAGCAGACATTGGGGACAACAAAGTTACAGACTAGCAGAGGGTGAAAACGCCTCTCTACTGATTGGGATGATGATCAACTCCTTTGAATGTCACTGAACAACCACAGGATGACATCAAGAGATCTACAAAATGAATGGCAAATGGCAGCTGGGTTAAGTTCACAGCAAGGATGGTTCAAAACTGGCTCCTCCAGGTGAGGTTGAAGTCATACAAAGCTAGAAAAAAGCCCTTTGTCAATGAGAAGCAAAGAATAGCCAGGCTGAGCCATGCAAGAGCCATACTTCAGCAACACTGGAATGGTCAGATTTTTGTTGGTGAAAGACAAATGAATCAAGCCATGTACAAGGTTATCCTGGAAGAAAATTTGCTCTCTTCTGCTCTGATAATGTTCCCTAACTCTAAGGACTCGGTTTTCCAGTAGGACAATGCTACATGCTACACAGCCAGGTCAATGAAAGGTGTGGATGGTGAACCACAAGATCATGGTCAGCCCAATCTTCAGACCTGAACCCCACTGAAAACCTCTGAAATGTGATCAAGATGAAGATGGATGGTCGCAAGCCATCAAACAAAGCTGAGCTGATTGATTTTTTTGCACCAGGAGTGGCATAAAGTCACCCAAGAGCAATGTGAAAGACTGGTGGAGAGCATGCCAAGATGTATGAAAGCTGTGATTAAATGCCAGGGTTATTCCACCAAATATTAATTTCTGAACTCATCCTAAGTTCAAACATTAGTATTGTGCTATTTAAAATTTAATATCATCTTGATTTCTATGCATTGTTCAAGGTCTGAAAACACTTCATCTTTTTTGTTATTTTGACTAGTTGTCATTTTCTGCAATTAAACACTCTAAGTTATAACATTTTTGTGTGGAATTTAAGGAAATGTCAGTAGTTTATGGAATAAAAAAAATGTTCATGTTCCTCAAACACAAACCTATACTGTAAATAGTAAAACCAGAGAAACTGCTAATTTTGCAGTGGTTTCTTAATTTTTTCTTGAACTGTATCCTGGAATAGTGGAAGAATTGATGTACCCCTACCTCAGATCCTAACTGATGTTTGACCTGAAACTATTTATTTAACAGAGAGTTTTGAAGTAAGCACCTTATCTGAGCTATTTAATCAGTCCTTGACTGCATGAACCATAGGTGTCAGGAGTAGGGGAGGTGGAACATTGGGTATGCACTGTAGGGGACAGATATGACATGCATCATCGAAATTAATGAAACCAATCCTACAATCATAGAAAAAAAGAGAGCAAAGAAATTCAGCACCTGAAAAGAAATAATATTTGTGTTTTATTAAATGGCTTCTTTTTTTAACAACTCTCTCTTCTATTTGTCTTGGGACTACATAAGAGAGGTGGGTCCCCAACTCTCAAACTATTAATTCATGGTTAAGTATAGGCCTGTTGCCAATATGAAAGCAGATTATTTGAAGTAATGATGCAGTGAGGTAATCCATCTGCCAAAATGGAAGACACCCTGCAGAGGAGTTTCTACAAGCCAAGACTGGGAAATGATATGTGATGATATGATAAGTGAAGCCGGAGTCAAATTCCTCGTGTATGTCCACATATACCTGGCAATAAAAAAAAAAATGATTCTGATGGTGAGTGGAGCTGAAAACAGACCACCACTTCACCATATTGTCACTTCCTACCCCCTTTCTACATTTTATATTTGCTATAGGCTACCTGTGTTTGGGAAGGCCAAGAGATCCCTACATGACCTCTTTGCCATATTCAATATAGCTGGTGTACCCACAAAGGACCAAACAGCTATGACAACAGCCAGAATACCCATTATTTGATCCAAACCTGGGGTTGTCCTGAAAGCTATTGTCTGGCAAGGGCCCAATATTTGGGTATACCTTGACTGAACAGCTTTGAATCTATCAAGGATCATCCAACCCCTTACAACCCACAGGATACCCTGGAACATAAGAAGCAGGCAAGGTGGGCTGATCATCTCCCAGCCTTGTCATAAGCACACAACAATGCAGTGCATGCTAGCACAGGACGGATCTGATACTGTTTGTATTACTGCCATGCTAGGTTGCTGATAGAATTGGCAACTGGAGCAATGACCAAAGAAACTACATATGTCTTGGAGGGGTGGGTTTGCAGACATCACAAAATTCTTGCCCATAAGCAGCAGGTGAGAAACAAGCAGAGATATGACAGGCAAGCCAATGATGCTCCCCTGCTTCTTGTTAAGTGGGTCCCATTGAGAAGCCATTGCTGGCAAGATCAAGGTAAACTCACACCTCTCTGGTGTAATATACTGTTTTGTCAGTTGGATGCTGGACACACCTGTGATACCCCCATCCAAAAAGAAGCCAATATCAACAAATGGCAGAAGATGCTAATCAAGTTTCAAACATTTTTGCTTTAGGAAGGCCAGATTGTGGATCCCATCACTCAAAAATATTGCCATTAAATAATGTATATGTAAATACTGGCATATTGGCATGTACAGAACAAATCCATCCATTATCTGTAACCACTTATCCTGTTCAGGGTCACGGGCAAGCTGGAGCCTATCCCAGCTGACTATGGGTGAGAGGCGGGGTACACCCTGGACAAGTCGCCAAATCATCACAGGGATGACACATAGAGACAAACAACCAGTCACACTCAAATTCACACCTACAGTCAATTTAGAGCCACCAATTAGCCTAACCTGCATGTCTTTGGCAGAAACCGGCGCACCCAGAGGAAACCCACTCAGACACGGGGAGAATATGCAAACTCCACACAGAAAGGCCCCCATTTTCCTCTCTCGTCAAAGTTGCCCACATGCTGCACTCACTTTGTTAATTCTGCTGGTGAACACATTTCCAATTGTAGCATTTTTGGAATGGATGCGTCTTAGGGAAGTGAATCTCTGGATGGTCTTAAGCCTTTCTCCATTGATGGTGACTGATGGTTTGCGATGAGGTTGCCCTGGAGGGGGTTCATGCATATTCTTTGTCTTCTTCAAAATTACTGTGAGGCCAAAATATGCTAAATCTCCTGTACCTATGTTAACTAGCATACTCTCAAAATGCATTTTTTTCTGAGAATCCAGAAATAAATACAACAAAATGAGAATGTGATTACACTTGGTGTAACTGACACCATTGCATTTAGATGTTTTGATCATGAATTCCATCCATCCATTTTCTACCGCTTATCTGGATCCAGGTCGCGGGGTTAGCAGCCTAAGCAGAGCAGCCCAGACTTCCCTCTCCCCGGCCACCTCCACCAGCTCTTTTGGGGGAATACCGAGGCGTTCCCAGGCCAGCCAAGAGATGTAATCACTCCAGCATGTCCTGGGTCTGCCCCGGGGTCTCCTCCTGGTGGGGCATGCCCAGAGAACCTCCCTTGGGAGGCATCCAAGGGGCATCCTAACAAGGTGCCCAAACCACCTCAACTGACTCATTTCGATGTGGAAGAGCAGCGGGTCTACTCCCAGTCTCTCGCGAATGACCAAGCTTCTCACCCTGTCTCTAAGGGAGAGCCCAGCCACCCTGCAGAGAAAACTCATTTCTACCACTTGTATCCGCGATCTCATTCTTTCGGTCACTACCCATAGCTCGTGACCATAGGCGAGAGTGGGAATGTAGATGGACCAGTAAATTGAGAGCTTTGCCGGTGAGAACATTTGGATGGGACTGTACATATTGCAAGTAACTTGTCGATTATTGAGCATTAGTCAGGAAACTCTGCTTTTTAGTTTTCGATATTTACATTCAATATACTAGTACTTGTCCAACACAACTTTTAGAGCCCAGATAAGGCTTCCTTGAGTATACCACTGTCTCTGTAATGATAATCAACAAAGGACAGATACCTCATAAATCACAGGTAAAAGCATACAACCTTGTGGTACACCTGCATTTAGAACATTATACAAAAAAAAATTGCTAAGGCCAATTTGTTTGAAATTCCTCAACAGATAAGATGGTTAATTATGGCTGTCACTAAAAGGTGGATTACGCAACAGTACTGGAGTTAAACCTGGCTTCAAGGCAGGTATTCAGGACCGGGTTAAGCGACCATGAGTTAGGTTGTTGAAGAAAATGAAAACTGTTAGCAGTGTCTAACCTGGTCAAGGCGCAAGCAGCAGAATGGGGCTTTATTGAGCAGGAGGTGGCAAAGCGTTGGTGAGCTGCCGATGTAGGGCGAGTTAGGAGGATAACCCTTCACACACCTGCAGTCATTCAAAACAAATACATTCCAAGCATTAGAAACAAGTACATTACAGCTAGCTGTGTAGTGGGGATTTTTTTAGTATCATGGTAGTCAAAGATAAGAAATATTTAGTTAGTGAGGTTTGTTAGTTTGAATATGTAGGCTAGCTAAGGAGTACATGAAGCTGGTTAGCATAGTGTCTAGTTTAGGTTCATGAGTCCATTGAATATTTAACAGTTATTCCAAGAAATCGAGTTGTATATGAGCTGATAACCAACGAGGAGCGTAGCACCAAGTTGGCTTTAAGCCATGTACAACTCGATTTTGTGGAATAACTGTTTTATTCTATCCACATTCACTGGATTTTGAAAAGCATTTTTATTTTTTGCAAATTCGATAAATAAAAAGTTTATACAAAACGTCTGACAAAATCATTTCTGCTTAGAATATAAACAAACCAGCAAAATGACAGTAGCAATTTGTGAAAAATGCTATAACAATAATTCTTGAAAAATAAAAAAGATACATTCTTACCATCAAATACTTTCTTTCCATTTTTTTTGTATTTTTGGGGGTTTTGTTTTCAAGTAGAGTTTTTATTTCATCCTCGGTTGGTTCAGCAAAACACTCCACCATTTCGTTTTTCTCTACTCACAGTACTGTATATGAACTGATAGCCTAGTAGTAGAGTAGCCAATCAGAGCACACGGTTGCTCATATCCAGTGACTGTGGATAGAATAATTACATTTAGAAAGCACCCTCAGCAATCTTATGCCTCTAAAAAATCAAGATGGTCATAACCTTCATTCATTCATCTCAGAAATCACTTTTTCCTGGGCAGGGTTGTGACAGCCACAAGGCAGGAATACACCCTAGATGGGACATCAGTCCATAGCACACATACATTCACACAGTTAGTCACACATAGGGACAATTTTGTGTAGCCAATCCATGAGAGAAAACCAGAGAACCTGGAGGGAACCCACACTTATACTGAGTGAACATGCGAAATTCCATACAGAAAATACCCTGAGCTCAGGATCCCCCTGGAAACAGTCACATACTCAGAGACAGAGGGAACATCCTCATCTGAGTGTGCAGTTTCATCTTCTGATTGGTCACTGAGAAGGTCACATGGCAGTAAGGAGGCAGAGTCCGCAATCTCCAGAACAGGAGCAATACTGGTTCGCCGAGTTTCTGGTCCATTCTCCGAGGGTGGTGCCAGTTTAGCCGTGTTTCCAGTGGGGCTCGTGTTCTGAAAATCCATTGCAACGGTTCCTAGATGATACAAAGCCACATTTTTTTTTTCATTTGATGTGTGACTCTTCTGAAAATGAAAGCATAAATAATTGGATAAAAACGGCTTGAAGTTTTACTTAGATTAAAATCAAACCCAGGTCAGAATGAGCATTCATTTCTTTCTCTCCATTTTGCTTGTTCCTCAATATGATTAAATCTGAAGTTTCTGTTGTCAATAAGCACATACATACATACATTATCCATAGCCGCTTATCCTGTGCAGGGTCATGGGTAAGCTGGAGCCTATCCCAGCTGACTATGGGCGAGGGGCGGGGTACACCCTGGACAAGTCGCCAGGTCATCGCAGGGCTGACACATAGACGCAACCATTCACACTCCCATTCACACCTATGGTCAATTTAGAGCCACCAGTTAACCTAACCTGCATGTCTTTGGACTGTGGGGGAAACCAGAGCACCCGGAGGAAACCCACGCAGATATGGGGAGAACATGCAAACTCCACACAAAAGGCACCTGTTGGCCACTGGGCTCAAACCCAGAACCTTCTTGCTGTCAAGCAACAGTGCTACCCTCTACACGACCCTGCCAGCAGATGATGATTTTGCCTGACTTAAAGAATTAGTTGAGCTCATATGACTTGTAACTATCCCTCACAATAATCAGCACTGCCTTGATTCCTTGAGTGGGGTGGGGGTGTAATCACTTCTTCAGGGTCATCAGGTAGGCACCCTCCTTATTTGGCATTTCATTGATAAGCCTATGACACCTCCAGAGGGCTCAATGGCAACATCAGGTGTCCCAGATGCGCCCCACTCTGCTTTTACCCCTTCCTAAAGGTCGATGGTCATATTGCAGCCCAGATGTAAGTTATTAATATAGTTACTTCAATAGTTTGAACAATGGTCTTGGGAAACACTTGCATTGCAATGGCATGATTCATACTATGCATGCAGTTAGTAACTATGGGTTTGGGAAACGTACCCCAGATCAGGTCCTTTCTCTTCAGGCAAAGCCAGTTGCTGCTACACTCAGCAGCCTCCAGTAATGACCTGTGCCGAGATTCCCAAAAGCATCACAGCACAAAGAACGCTCTCTCTCCTAGTTAAGATGCTCTTAGCGTGAAGAGGCTTTTGGGAAACCCACTGCTGATGGCTTGTCATGGGGCCTACCTTCATACTCCTGTCTCTTTCAGCAGTCCGGTAGTTGATTTGGCCACAAAACCTCTGCAACCCACCTTCACTGGGAGCACTTGTGCTCTCCACCCCAGCTGTACTGCTTCAGTGGCTACGTGTACATATTTCAACATTTTTCCGTTCATATGTTTCACCCACTGCAGCCTACCAAGTTACTGTTAGCTCAACAATGCATAAAGACCTCTCTGAGGTAGACCACAAGACCAGGTCTAGACTGAGATTTGTTGTGTTGTCATGATCTCTGTTGGAAAGCTGAAACAATGGAGCAGTTAATATACCAAATTAACACTTAAATTCTTTTTTTAAAGCTTCTGTTAGCTAAAGATATTGAGTTCATAACACTACTGTAGTTCATAAGATGTAGCCTAATACTATTTTGGAGTTAAAACAGAAATGTGGCTTAGGCATATGCCTTTTATGTTCAATGGTGAACCTATTCAGGCTGTACACAATAAGTAGCCACATTGTAATTCCCTATGGAGGCAGATCAGTATTTTGCTCCAGCCTACATTGGCGCCCCAATAAACGTTGCCACTCTGCTGTAAAATGTCTGGTTGTGGCCCTGATGTTAAACAGTATTGGGGATAATTTCATTCTAATTTTAGAGTTTGTAATTTCTGGAAGAATATTTTTGATAATTCATTTCTACAAGTCTTTGTCCAATTAAATTCTCTCTAGAACATACATGTCCCACCCAAGGGAGGATGTCTCGTACTACTGGAGTAATCTACACAACACCTTGTTTCCCTTTCAGAGATGGTTCCAAGTTCAATACTTAGAAAGCTGAAAGCCTTTAACCTCCCCCCAAAAAAATCCTGAGAAAGTGTAAAGTAGCTGGCGAAGTTTGAGTCAGCTACCAACATTTTAACATCTCTGAGCAAAAGCTATAATATAACCAAGAAAGAAAGGGTTCCTTAAAAGTCTCTTCCTGGAACCTTTTCTGAAAGAGAATCCCTACATTTTGTAGCTTTCTACATTAAACCAAAGGGTATGAGGTTAAAACTAGTTTCATAGAGTGTATTTATTTGAGAGGCAGCTGGGGATATCCATACAAGTCATAAGTCCTTCCCATGCCAGGACCTGGTTTTCCCAGGCAGTCTCCCATCCCAGTACTAACCAGGCCCTTGAGGTGCATAGGGTGGCGCTGATCTCCGTTTTCATAGCCCTCAGCCTCTCGCCTATATAGCTAGGGTTACAGTGAGGGGCCAGTCCTCTGGTAACCGTGATAGCTTGACTCCCCACTCGCATCTGTATTGCAGCGTGCCTTGCCAGATGGCAGCAGGTACCATTTTTATGATGGTCTTTGGTATGACCCAACTGCAAGTAGAATTCACGATCTGCCGATCAAGACGCAGACATGCTAACTAGGCCAGCTCGTGGTTTGAGCTGTTATTTTTCTGTGGTAGAATGATTATGCATGTTGAATACAAAAAAAATAATTTGGTGCACAGGTTAATTTATTTTGGATTTTCTGAAATCAACAGTCATATTTGGTTAAATGTCCCACTACCACCACGCTTAACAGTGTTCCTCTGTACCTCAGTCATTGTGGCCAACCAACTCAATCTGTGTCTCCTCTGATCATAAAACGTTCCTCCATAAGGCTTTTCATCAGTCCATGTGGTTTGCTGCAAACTTGTGTCAAGGTTGAAAGTGTCAATTTTGGAGCAGGATCTTCCTACATGGAAGGCACCCTCCCAGTCCAGGGTGATATAAAACTTGCTTGATTGTAGTGTTTCAACTCATGGTAAACCTGTGCCTTGGTGGTTCTTTCTGACCAACTAAACCAATTTCCTCTCAGTTAAGAGTTATAGTTTATAGGTCTTCTTCCATTAAAGTGGCTTGGCAAAATGGCTACACCTCCCAATAACTTGTACTTCTGTACAATTGTTTGAACTGATGATCTTAATCTGCGGTCATTTAGAAATGGCTCCAGGAGACATTCCCAAGTTGTGTAACTCTACAATCCTCTTTCTCAGATCTGTACTGAGCTCCTCCTACTTTTCCCCATTCCCGAAGATCAGCTACCAAGGTTCAAAATTTTCATGCTAAATACAGTCATGTCACACTGCCATCTTGTAGATTGCTAAGTCGTCAAGTCACACCTCCGACATAACTTGTTACAGATGCACCATAAAACTACACTACATTCTCTTAAGAGCTAAACAGCAAAACCTGACTATGTCCAATGTTACTGAATTCATTCTTCCTATTAAACAAAACGTAACTGCAATAGTAATATCCCTCGTGACGTCAGACTGGCACAAACCCACTAACTTCACAAAATGAATAACAAATACAGCAGTCAACAAATTAGCATCATAAAGTGTAATAAACACATTTAATGCATTTCAGGGTGACACTTCCTTGAAGGTCTTCAATGGAGACAATGCTCCAATATGTACAAAACATTTAAAAAATGCATTATTTTTTTTTATTATAGTCCTTCATTGGTCATAATATTCTCAATCCAGGACTGGAAGCTGGAAAGACTAGTAAAGATGGCTGGTTTCTGGAGATCACACCACTTTACCTCCAATGCCATCATGCCAGCCAGATAGTACCGGCCATTCTTTTGGCACAAAAGTGGTGCTCCAGCATCACCCTATGATGAAGAAACAGGGATCAAAAAGAGTGGGTGTTCATGTTAGCAGAGTTTGTTATCCACCAAAACTTCAGTAATTCATGAATATTTAACTATATCCAAAACGTGATCAGTGGCCCTTGCTGAGGTCTATTCATTCTTCTCAGTTGCACTACAGTACCAGGCAGGATGATGAGGCAGCAGGTTGTGTGCACAGGAGGACACTGGAGCTAAAAATCTGACCCCAGCCACTCCAGCAGGCTTGCTCCTGTAGTGGATTCACTAGGGCCTGATGCAGAACATCAGGACTTAGGTTTGCTAAGAGGGACAGAAGTAAAAAGGTCAAACTTCTAGTGGTCATGCAACAAGCGAGCAGGTATAGAGGGTGTGCATGTTTGAAGCAAATAGTGATGCTTACGTGTTGACCTTTTATAACCCCATCCTGTGGTCACACAAGATGAGTGGTGATCAAACCTCATGTCTTTATCTGGGATACAAACTGGGAATACTGTAGATCCTGGAGGAAACCCAGCATACCATCAAAAAAAACAACATTCTGAAGAAAAACAGTCTAGGGTAACTGTTCAACCATGGTCCTGGAATACAATCTGCTCCGAGACAGTCCTTGCTGCAGAACCAAAAGTCCAGGGGGTTTAGTTGGACCTGATTCAACTCCTACAAGCCTAACCTTGACCCATGAGGCACTGTACAACACAAAGCACACACCTATCCAGCCTGAAACACCAAGTAGTCTCTGCCCTGTGGATTTTTAGCTCTAGGTAGAAGGCGCTGGATCAGGTCCAACTCCATTTCCTGGTCTTTTGGTTCTGCAGCAAGGGGTACTTTCCTGTCCTGCACATTTTAGTGTTTTCCCTGCTCCAAACACACCAGATTCAAACAATCAGCTAATTAACAGCCCTTCCTGAGCTGAAGTGGATGTGTTTGAGCAAGGAAAACCCCAAAATGTCCAGGACAGGGTGTTTTCCAGCTCCAGGTTTGGGAACTTGTGGTCTAGGGTGTTGTACCTAGTCGAGCTGGAACGCTGAGGTTGATGAGAGTGATGTCATGCAGTGGAGGGTAGCCGCTATCATAGGCCTGGCTGTAGACCGCCTTGACTGATGCATACTGACTTCCCGTGGAGTTGAGCTCATGGGCACCAAGCACCACCGTATCTCCAGCTCTGCAGAAGAGCTCAAATAAGATCTTCAAATGGAATTAATTTCTTATTTAGAACAGTCAAACGGTACAAAAAGAAAAAACCCCATATCACATCTTGGTTTATTACAAGTTTAAACGTACGCTGCTTGGTTGACTTACACAACACGGCAGTGGCGTGAAGTTAGAGCCCAGCGTTTGTCAATGAGGGTACCACTGCAGTAGTGGGAGTCTTCACGTTGTAAGCTGACCTGCCAGGGCCAGGAGTGAGGGCATGCCTCAGTCAGGTTTACCAGTCTCTGCTCTCCACTGGGCTCAGATGACTTGAAACCTATATAGCCTTGATCGAGCCTGCAGGGTTTCACCTTGGCCTGGCCACACTTTGTCACTTGCATGGAACGCACAGCTGGAACAAATTTGTACCCATAACACTGAATCATCTTTAGCTAAAGAAAGGTCTCAAGTTTCCTATGGCTCCAAGAAAATATAGAACGGTACACAGTTCAAGTTACGCATCAAGTTGTGTGGTTGCACAGAGTATAGAATGTTAAGGCTAGATCATGCTCAAGGTCTGTTTTAAAAACATAGAATGCTGATTTTTTTTTTTTTGCGGTAGACCATGGTTCTCATCTTAAATCCAGAATTTTGATGTTATAGAAGGTATTGTACTAATGTACTGGTCCAATTTGACCATAAGGTGGAAAAGAGCATTGGTAGATTCTCTCATACCTTACTTTTGATTCAAGTTTTTTTTTTTTTTTTTTGGGGGGGGGGGGGGTGTAATAACATAA
>JANZLB010000002.1:17348692-17359337 GCA_026167865.1 Notarius quadriscutis | reverse complement strand
GGCGACTTGTCCAGGGTGTACCCCGCCTTTCGCCCGTAGTCAGCTGGGATAGGCTCCAGCTTGTCTGCGACCCTGTACAGGATAAAGCGGCTAGAGATGAGAATGAGGAAAAATCCTTAGTTAGCATGTAAAGATTTATCCCACTGAGTGGCTTCTATATCCACTTCATGGTTTTAATAATCTGCTTGTTTGCTGTACACAAACATGGCAATAAGTTCTTGTGTTAAATCACTCAGACTCTACTTTTGGATCATTAATCCCTTTTGACTGAGAACACCCTGCATGCAGGGTTTTATGTTGGCTTCTGACATCCATACAGTTTTAAAATACAATACCTACAATTAAAAAGAGGGTTTTTTATTGCATTTATGTAATTCCTGGGCTCCCATCTGTAATGGAGTGATGCTGCATCCCATTAATACACTTTATAATAGATTATTAGATTCGAGTCAAGTCAAGTTTATTTTCATAACACTTAATAGACATTGTCACAAAGCAACTTTACAGAATTTTAATGACTTTAAACATGAGATAATTTTATCCCTCATCTATCCCCAATGGGTGGCACAGTGGTGTAGTGGTTAGCACTGTCGCCTCACAGCAAAAAGGTCCTTGGTTCGAGCCCAGCCGGCGAGGGCCTTTCTGCGTGGAGTTTCCATGTTCTCCCCATGTCTGCATGAGTTTCCTACAGAAACCTACTTGGTTTCCCCCCACAGTCCAAAGACATGCAGGTTAGGCTACTTGGTGACTCTAAATTGACCGTAGGTGTGAATGTGAATGGTTGTCTCCGTCAGCCCTGTGATGACCTGGCGACTTGTCCAGGGTGTACCCCGCCTCTCGCCCACAGTCAGCTGGGATAGGCTCCAGCTTGCCTGCGACCCTGTAGAACAGAATAAAGTGGCTAGAGATAACGAGATGAGATGTATATATGCATATATGTATGTGTGTGACTTAGTGTGTATTGTACACACAGTATATTCTTGTGCAAGGACATGGGAAATGGTGATACTGAGCAGAATTCCTTTCGTGCACACTAAACGATTATAGCCCTGATTTCCCAGTCACTGACTAATGTTGGGGCTCAGCAACTACACTCCCGAGCTCAGAGACTACTTGATCCATGCTCTCATGGTGACCACTCATGTCGTGTGCAGCAATTTATCACAGCGGCTCTGATATTTCCAAGAATGTTTTCGAAACAGCCAGTGAGAGTCTGAGAGGAAATCTAATTCGTCTGTTCTTATGCGCAGTAGATCCCTGAACCCAATTAATCATCTGTCTATTTGTTCTTGTTTCTGTACAGAAAAGTCACAAAGTCATATGATAGACAGCTTCCAGGTTTATTTTCATGAGAAAGCAGGATTTGGGGATTAGGCAGGGTGGGGATCTCTCCAAGTGATCCCACCCTACAGCCAGAAAACAACAGATCACAAGTGGTGGTGATCACAATATTACAAAAGTAGTGTGAAAGGGTCAGTGACGCTGAGATTTTAAAAGGTGTTTCGTGTGCAGATTTAAAATAATTCCATCTGAAACTGCATAGTTATATCTAATTCCTATCGAGTATCTAATGTCACAGTTCGAAGTGATTCACGTGGTGTCGTGTGAGCAGTGGAGAAATTCTGAGGTTTTTGAAAGGCATCAAGGTTTTTTAAATTTATTTATTTTATTTTTTTTTAAACTGAATTTGCTTTAAATGAAACCCCTTTGGAAAGATGAAAACCTTTAATAATAACCAACCAAAGAAACCTAGAGTAATACTTTTTCTAAGAGTGTAGGCACATGAATGTTCAAAGATATGTGGGTGGTATGCATGTGTCAGATGTAACAAACTTACCACACACACACACACACTTTTCAGAAACTCATAGAAAGCCCTATCAGAAATCCATACAAGAAATCCATTAGGAAGCACCATTCAAATGAATCCTTTTAAGGTCCGTGATCATCTGAGTTATAGAATCGAGGTATTGCTGTGTTTGCATTTCTTGAAATAGTTGCGCATGGTGTAAAAAATGAACGATGTAAAAAAATATCCATCACCATCATCATCATCATTTTCCTTGTCAGGGTCACGATAAACCCAGAGCATATCCCAGGAACACTAAGCAGGAGTTCGGAACACGTCCTGAATGATACGTCAATCCATCGCAGGACACCACACACATATACATTATACAGTCATTTACACCTAGGAACTGCCAATCCTCCTACCAGCACATTTTTGGACAGTGGAACAGAAAGGAAACCGGAGAACATGTGAGTATTGGGAATAAGTGAAATTCCAAACAAACAGTAACCCCAGCTCAGGATCGAAGTGCACCACTGAACCGCTACTCAGTGTAGGATTAGTGTAATTGGAAATATTTTCATTGATTCAATTTCCCCTTGGTTTCCTGCTGATTGAATTTCTTGAAGTTATTTAAAAGTGATAGTACACCAAGCATCCAATTTCCGCTAATCGTACATTTGGTCAATTGGCCAAGTCAATAGTTATCTAAAAAGACTTTTTTAATCAGCATGTATTGAGGTATCATTTCACCCAAACATCAGAATATACCCTGGTCAAAATTTGAAGGCAAAATCTGAAGTTATTCAAAGGAGAATATTTGATGTTTATATATTGGAAGAAAAATGTTCTTACAGAACCAGACGATGTCTTTTTGAGACAAGTGTGTGATTACATACAGTTTGCACAATACCTTATGACATTCGCCTTACTGCTCCAGTCAAAAATTACAGAAGCAAACTCCAGATGCTAAACATATCTTGGCTGAGCTATATTTGGGATAAATGGCTCTATGTTTAATCTTAAAGTGCATTATAGCTCTAGATGGTAATTACAGGTCAGGTTCATAATTATTCTTTTATCTTAGAGCCAGATCACAGAGCCAGATTACAGTTCTGAACTGTTTAATGTAGTGAATAAATATGAATACAGGAACTCACTTATGATGTCAGGACCCTTGGTTGTGAGTCTCAGACCTCGGCTTCCTAGCGGAACTTCAACCACCGTCTTCAGGGCTTTAATAAGAGCAAAGAAACAATGATAAAGCAATACAAGTGCTTTCTTTCAAACCAGACTCTGGAAGTAGCAATCTTATACACCACCCTCTGCTTGTGTCACTGATTCAGGTGGTCATATCAATCACATTACAACTGCGAATATTATTTTCAAAATGCTTATGTAAGTAGCTTGGTGAATGTGAATGTGAAGGCTGTTTTGACTGAGTGAACATTTTCACTATCAATAACAAAACGTAACCTGCAGTTACTGGGTTTTGGACCATTTACTCTATATACTTGTAATGTGTGCGTTCAGTCATATTCTCATTAAATCGGTTCATTCCAGTTTTCTCCCTTTCAACAATGACACGAAAAATCAATTTGAATAAGCTACCCATTGTTGAGAATCTAAAGGCTGCTGAACACGAGTGAGTGATCCATTGTCAATGAAATAATGTGCGTATGAATGAGTGAATGAGTAACTTTGTGAGTGAGTCACACTGGTCGTGAGTGTGTGAGAATGAAGAGTGAACGAGTGAGTCAGTGAATGATTGAGTACCCCTTTTCCACTAACAGGGAACAGGTCCCTTTCTGGTTCGTGCACCAAATTTGAACCGTTCAGAGCATTTCGACTAAAAATAAATTGATTCGGAACTGGAAAAGTTAGAACCAAAATATAGCTGTTTTTCCAGCTTGAACTGTGATGACATCAGTGGGCGTGTCACTACTTTGGAGAGGAAGTAGAGTGCAGCAATGGAGAACGCAACAGAAAAGGATACATCTTCAGAAAAAAATGAAATGGTTACCCGTAACCACTTATCCTGTGCAGGGTTGCAGGCAAACTGGAGCCTATCCCAGCTGACTATGGTTGAGAGGCGGGGTACACCCTGGATAAGTCACGAGATCATCACAGGGCTGACACATAGAGACAAACAACCATTCACACTCTCACTCACATTCACACATACGGTCAATTTAGAGTCACCAGTTAACCTAACCTGCATGCCTTTGGACTGTGGGGGAAACCGGAGCACCCGGAAGAAACCCATGCGGACACGGGGAGAACATGCAGACTCCACACAGAAAGGCCCTCATCAGCCGCTGGGCTCAAACCCAGGACCTTCTTGATGTGATACGGCAGTGCTAACCACTACGCCACCGTGCCGCCCCAGAACAGAGCTAATAATTTTTTTTTTCAACATGAGAATGGATAAACTTAAGGGTCTAATGCAAAGCATGACTTCATCCGTTTGGTCTTTGTTATCGCTGTGCATTCAGATGAATAGTGACGTTTTCTTATTGACAGGAAGTCAGTGCATGTCTATGGTATTCAAGTGTTTTTGGTCCCGGATTGATCTGTTGGGTCAAGTTTGTGATATTTTATTGATCTGAGGCACACAGCTTCACTAGACCTCTGACAGATGATTCTGCAATGTAATTTGTTGCTTTTTGTCTATAGGTTTAGTAGGCATAAGTGATATCGATACTGCATCTGCTCTGCAGGAACATGGCAGCAGATGTTATATTACCTGTATGAATCTGTCAGTGAGATCGATATTATTGTGCAAATTTGTTTATGGAGTGTTCATATAGAGGCGCCTTTTTTCTTTTTCCCGTTCCACATCTACTCCTGGTGATATCCCTGGTGCTGAGTTCAGTACCCATGATGCTCTGCGTGTGGCCTTCTCTGGAATCCCACAAACATGGCGTTAACGAGGAGCAGATTTATTTGTTAATTAATCCTCTTCATCATCACAATCCAGGAGACCAAACCCTGACATTTAGGGTCATTAATAATTAGCAACAGTGAAGCCACATCATGGGAAGCCACACACTATATATAGCAAGCTTTCATTAAAATAATAGCACTTTGGTCTTAGGTTGAGCTTGCACTTTTTGTATATTAAAGTCTGTGGTTGCTTTGCTTGTTTTCAGTGGGGATTTTATTAGTAAACTGCTTCCATTTGAGAGAGTCTGAGGTTTTGCAGACCTGATTGCTTTTGTGAGCTTCAAGTCTCCAAAGGCTGCATTATACAGAAACTTAGACACTGATGTGTGTCATAACAGCCTCCAGTTGCCATGACAACTAGCGCAACCTGTCATCAGTCTTCTAAATGCATATTCCGCTGCTGTCTGAATAAATACTTTGGCATTTCAGTATATCATAGTGCTCAGTGGAGGTGCTCCTGTGGATCATGCATCTTAACAATGAACGTGGTGACTATTTAAGTTAACCTAAATCCCTACCTGCATGGCTTCAGCACTGATGCCGGTGTACGGTTTCAAATTTCTGCCGGTTTTATATAAAAAGTGTCTGTGACTTTATATAAAAAGAACAAGTGACACTTGGAGATGACAGGCCTTTGTGTTGCAGGAAGATGCCGCAGCTCATTATTAAAAGCTCTTTTGTTAATCAGGCACTTGGTGAAAGCGTAAAGGCATAGAAAATTAAAAAGGCAGGAAAGTGAGTCATGTTGGTTAAATCACTTTGCTCGTGTCTGTATCATGCATAGAGCTTTTTTCAATGGATGGATGGATGGTTCAATGGAACAACAGGCACAGCAGCTGTTGTGGTGTAAAAGTCTTGCATGCATGTTCTGTTTTCTAGCTCATCACTGATCAGGAACCAAAACATCTGTTTGCAATATCATCCACCATTATTTTAAAAAAAGAAAGAAAAAAGACACATTCCCTATCATCCCTACTAAGGAAAGCCTTATTTAACTAAACTTTACTCCTCTTCTTCTTTACTAATATGGCTAAATGAGGCCAACATTAAATACAACCCAAAAACCCTAAGGATGATGGTAGGAGGCCTAGTCAGGATTTACATTGGCGCCTTTCTTTTTCTTAATGACATGCACATGCAGCTAATAAATTGTTCACATATGGAGGAATAAACACACATTTGCTGATATTGGACCTCAGAAGTGCCTGTTAACATCCAAGTAGGCCTAGACTAACCAAAAAAAAAAAAAAGTATTTTGATTGTGATTCTTCCAAATTGTGAACAGCACATGGATTAGCCAAATGGGATAATGTGTGATAGCAAATGTGACTTCATGACAATAATGAACCTCTGTGCAGCTGAGGCATTTTTTTCCCTGTCTAAGTTGTTTTAGTATTCAACATTCAATACTTAAGAACTTTGCCATTTTGCAAGCACAATGAAATTGCAGTTGCATCAACCTCAAATTGTGTATTATATTTAAAACTCACACATACTGTACACACAAAGAGTACAAAGAATAAACTAGAAAGGCACGCAGTAGAGTGTATACCTCTGCCAAGCTATGTACGTGTATTTGTTTCAAAATCTAATCAATTGTTCTTTGGCCTATGGCCCACCTTGCTTCAAAATTTCATCAAAATCTGTTGACTACTTTTTGAGTGACATTGAGACAAAAAAAAAAAACACCCTGGAGCCACATGCATATCCGGATTTGCATCAAAATCTAACCAATTGTTCTTTGGCCCATGGCCCACCTTTCCACCGAATTTCATCAAAATCTGTGCACTACTTTTTGAATTACATTGGGAACTGAGAAACAGAGGTAAAAACGTAACCTCCTCCAACATAGTTAGTGGAGATAAGACAAGAAATCCGGGTGTAAAAAGTATCAAGAATGAAAAATGCAGTAATGGTGCAGTGTACAGATATGGAATGATGTTGAACAACGTGTGGCTGGTGTAGAATATTGCACATAATGGCTTGAAATGACATGGAAGCAAATATCACACGTACTCCAATGATAGCCGCTGTCTGAGATCATAAACCGTATTGTGTATAAGGGTTGTATGAGCAGTATGAAAGGTTGCAAATGACTTCTGGATGGAGTTAGGAGAAAGTTCTAGAGAAGTGATACTAGCGGAGTGCAGCGTAGCAACTTGTTCCTACTTGTAACTAACCTGCCCTGTTAAGTAGGTAGTAGGAGGGAGAGAGAAAGAGATGGAAGGAGAGCTTTAAAAAGCATAGTAACGAGAGCTTTTTTTTTTTCTTTCTGTGGCCGTGCAGGAATAACGAAGTTTCATTGTGCAACGCCTGCAAGCAAACAAGCATGTGTGTGCATCTGTGCAGGTTCCTAATGTCCCGTAGTGTCATTAGCTGAATTGTCGTGTGCCAAGTGGAAACATCTCAATGTCAAGCATGTAGGAGTGACCTGGTTCTTCTAGTTCCATCCAATGGCATTTCACATGACTCATGCATGCCACCTGTCATCGCAGCACTATGGGGAACAGATTTGGCCTGCAGTATGGATTCGGCATCACACCTAGCATCAGAAGCACAGGCGAACAAATGGAAACTATTCTGCTTTTTCCCCAGTCCCTTCAATTCTGCACTGCATGAATGCAATTTGCCTGTTGAAATGCTGCGTTCCTATTTCAGGCCATCCCACACACTTTCAGTGGAACACGCATGTGCGCGTGCGCAGAAACACACCACACACACACGGGTGCACGCAAAGTCATTGTGTGCATTTCCCACACATGTGAAGAAAGAGAACTGAAATTTGTCACTGCCTAATTACAGTGTTCTGCTGCCCAAGGAGATGTTTCTTTTCTCCTTTATTTATTTATATCTATTTTATACATGGGAGAGAGAGAGAGTGATGATGATGATGATGATGATGATGGAAAACCTCCTGCTTTAGCTTTCATGAACAGTCTCGTGGCAATTAGCACATCAAGGATCGGGACAGTTCAAAAGCAAATGAACTGCAATTGTGTGTGTGTGTGTGTGTGTGTGTGTGTGTGTGTGTTAAAGGTGTCTGGCTGGTTGCATTCCTCCTTAAAAAAAAAAAAAAGCTAATAAAACTCTCCTGCTACGTTATGCAATGTCTGTTTCTTATAATTTGTTTACAAGCCAGCAAGGAACATTTGGGATTCATTACAACGTCACAATATCTCCATTAACACACCAGTATGGAGCAGTAACAGTAAACTATAATGACAAAAGCTTATAATGGCTAAAACAAGTCATTTGATTTGGCGAAATGCTTCTTTTTATATTTATTGCTTTACCATTTATCCAGTTCATATACTTTACTCTGGGTTTTCCCTATAAGCAGGAAAACTGTGATTTTTTTTTAACTTGCTTTATGGTTAAAGAGTCCTTGTTTGGGTTAAAGAAATATATGAAATCTCTTTCCCATATATTCTCTCTCTTTTTTTTTTTTTTTTTACACAAAATGTGATCTTCGTAGTCAGTGGAAACCATGACAACGCAAAGGTGTATTGAGAGAGCTTTTAAAATATCCTCAAGTGCCACAAATGATACACAATCGGTAAGTAGTATTATCTACTAACCATAGTATTTCTGAAACCCTGTCCATTGACCTGTTTTTTCACATAAAAGATAAAACCCCAAATTCTCCTCCTATTCACTATCCTGTCAATTGTGCCTTTATAAAACACATTTACTGCAAAGATAGGAGAAATAAGAGATCATCTCAGTGGTTCGTCTTTATGTCGACGTGGGCTGCTATAAAAGAGGTCAAGAAAAAGAGTGGATAATTAAATAGAAAAAGCTCCTAATGCTCCATCCTTTTCGAGTATTTACAGTGCTAATGAAGGCTGCTCTTAAATGTCAGGAGTGCACGGGAGGGGATATGTATTTTCTGCATTTTCTTTTTCTAGTTTCTGCAAGGAAAGTGTGAATGCGTGTGTTGGTGTGTTTGTGTCTGTGTTCGAGGGATTGCTAACCCCAGCGGTTCGTTCGGTGTTAGTATGGATGGCAGCACACAGCTTTCAATAACAAAAAGTGCTGAGCTTCTGTTCTGCTGAAGGGAGCAACACAGCCGTATCTCTAATCAGATTTCATATTAATCATATTTCACGACACTACAGCACAGCAAACTTTAATACCTTGGTCGCTACTTTATGTAGAGCTTTGTATACTAGTCTTTCACACTTGCTGAGTAAAAAATAAAGCTCAATGGCGTGTGCTTTTATGGGGAAATAAACAACGAGGGGATGGTGTGATGTGATGTGATTATTTTCCAATAATAACAGCATGGTCCAAAGTGTTTTTATTCTCTTATACCAAAGCAATTCACCAGTGCTAATTTCTGTTTTAATTGAGTAAAATGTGACACGTCTACTGATTATAGTTATGTTCAATTTATGGACTGTCCATGTAACAAGGTCCTGTGATCACTAATGTTATAGCAGCTAGAAACAGTTATCCCTTCACCGTTGAGAAAAATAATGTATATGAAATGATAGTATAGTGCAGAGAAAAGAAACAAGAACATACTATATTAGATCATGCACGTTAATATTAACTTTGCAACAGGAAGTACTGTCCGAGCAGTGCTGTTTTAGAAAATTAATCAACATCCTCTGATCAATCAGAATCGAGAATAAGCATGACTACCAAGTTCACTTTTTTAAAATGCAAAATAAACATATCCTGTTAAAACTAGAGCAAAGTTACCTTGTTGTAGTACAAGAACAAAACCTAACCGGATGGCTGACGCCAGGCCAGTGT
This sequence comes from Notarius quadriscutis, assembly GCA_026167865.1. Taxonomy (NCBI): domain Eukaryota; kingdom Metazoa; phylum Chordata; class Actinopteri; order Siluriformes; family Ariidae; genus Notarius; species Notarius quadriscutis. The sequence goes on along the minus strand of JANZLB010000002.1, from coordinate 17,349,841 downwards.
TGCCAAGATGGATTTAAAGATCGCTGAAAGTCTGTCGACCTTGATGGCCCAGTGTTCACCCAGCACTGGCCCAAAATCAATTCACCACCTGAGCAGTGGCTGAATTGTGGCATTACAGAAGGTCCATCTCTTGTGTTCGTTGTTTTTTTCTCTCTCTCTTCAGTTTGTTTTGTACTGTAATTGTCTGTTCTTCGATTTTACAGTGGAAACTGAATTCTTTCAACTTTCAAACAGAATGAATGTAGCAGCTTTACTGTATGAGATATTCCATGATGTCATAAATAACCAAATATAATACAAACAAAAAAATAACACTGAAAAACAGTTTGACAAACATGCTGTAAATAACAGGTACAGAAACTGCCTACATTGTGAGACAATCAATGTTGTAATCATCACGCTTTCTTTCCATACACTGACAAAAATATTTGCATGTTTGATATATCCATGGAAATATTTTGCTAATAAGTTTATCTTCATGATGTGCTGAAAATCATTATTTCAGTGAAACGTCTTAGAGGGCGCTGAAAAATGAAATTGTGCACGCTGACCTTATTGAGCATCCATTTTTCAGCATTTCATGTGATATTTGACCCTCTTTGACAAATTATACAGTGTCGTCATCTTTGTCTCTAAGTACTAGAATATTTGTTGAGTCTCTTATTATGGTTCAATGAGAAGAATTGTTTGGGGTTTTTTTTGACCTAGCTAAATACAATATTTGGTTTTGAAGTCAGTTATGTAATCAGTTTTGAAAAGATGTAATAATTTGCAAATTGACTGTAAAAAAAAAAAACAACAACCACCATGCATTGGCAGATGGTAGAGTGCCAATGAAAAATAATTGCAAGAATATTGAAAGCCATGTTAAATGAATGAATGCATTATGTATCATGTGGTCAACATAACATTCAAATGTTCTAAGTATGTGAAGAGTTGTGAAAATCTGAAGTCTGAAAGATGCTCGTTAGAAATTGTAAAGAAAAAAAAGACTCTCATTCTGGGGGAAAATGATTTTAATTCAGGTGCTTGGAGACCAAATTCCAAAAATAAAGTTAAATTAAGTTAAATTAAATTAAATTAAATTAAGAACCTTTATTCGTCACATGCACACTTCAAGCACAGTGAAATTTATCCTCTGCATTTAAC
>JANZLB010000002.1:15910672-15922358 GCA_026167865.1 Notarius quadriscutis | reverse complement strand
ATGTTGTTTGGACCTTGGCAATGGTTTTAAAAACAGCGTTTTGTATCGGCGAAATGACACGCCCCTCGCACTGCCGTGTTAGCGCTTTCGGTTTAAATCACAAAAAAACAACTTTCTCAAAACACAACCGATTGACGTGATTGTGCTACCAACTCAACGTATGCACTCCCAATCATGTGAAAATAGCCCTAAAAAGCATTTCACTCCGGAGTATTCCTTTAATGATATAGCATATTGGCAAATGGGGCAGTAGACAAGTGCATACTTAATGTGGGCTTTATTTGACTGAATCCAAGAATCATAGTAGGTTTCATAGCAAAGGTCAGCACGCATCAAAATGAGAAATTTGTCATCAGTAGTGGTAATACACAGACATCAATCAGTTTACCACAGTGTTCGATCACCTTTTCTTTTAACAACGCGTAGTAAGTGTTTAGGAACTGATGACACTAATTGAAGTTTTGAATGCGAAATTCTTTCCCATTCTTGCTTGAGCGATGATTTCAGTTGCTCAACAGTCTGGGGTCTTCGTTGTTGTATTTTACGCTTCATAACGCACCACACATTTTCAGTGGAAGGCAGGCAGGCCAGTTTAGCACCCACGCACTCTTAGTATGAAGCCATGCTATTTAATCCTGTGCAGACTGGCTTGGTTATTGTCTTGCTGGACTAAGCAGAGGTGTCCTTGAAAGAGATGTAATCCGGATGGCAGCATATGTTACTCCAAAACCTGTATGTACCTTTTCAGCACTAACGGTGCCTTCAGAGATGTGCAAGTTACCCATGACATGGGCATTAACACAACTCCATACCATCACAGATGCTGGCTTGTGAACTTTGTGCTGGTCACGATCTGGATGGTCTTTTTTTCCTCTTTAGCCCTGAGGACATAATGTCCCGTGATTCCTAAAAACAATTCAAAAGGTGGACTCGTCAGACCACAGCGCACTTTTTTTCCACTTTGCATCAGTCCATCTTGGATGAGATTGGACCTAGAGAATTTGGCGCCATTTCTGGATGTTGTTGATGTATGGCTTTCGCTTTGATTGGTAGATGCAGCTACAAACTGTGTGTTTACTGACTGTGGTTTTCCAAAGTGCCCATGTAGTAATGTCCTTTATACAGTCATATTTTTGGTTTTTTGATGTAGCTGTGCCTGAGGGATCAAAGGTCACAGGTGTTCATGGTTGGTTTTCAGCCTTGCTCCTTACATGCGGAGATTTCTCTGGATCTTTTGATATGATGGTGAAATCCCTAAATTTATTGCAATTCTGTGTTGATAAATGTCGCTCTTAAACTGTTGGACTATTTGCCCACTCAGCATTTCAAAAAATGGTGACCCTTGCCCCAGCCTTGCTTCTGAACAACTGAGCCTTTCCAGTTACCAATTAATCTGTTTACCTGTAGAATGTTCCAAACTCGTTTGTTTTTTCGATTGTGAATTCCACATTAAATGTCTTTGTACTGTATGCAATACAGGTTGAAAACAATTTGCAAATCATTGCATTCTGTTTATATTTACAGTTGCAATCAGAAGTTTACATACAGGTTAGGAAAAGACAAACTTGCTTCATGTCTGACAGTAAAAAAAAAAAAAAAAAGTGGGGGGTTTTTTTTTTTGGAAGCGGTCAGAATAACCTGAGAATTTTTCATTATTCATCAAAGTCAGAAATTTACATATACTAAATTGACTGACCTTTTATTATGTTCAATTTATATTGCGCCTTTCTCAAGAACCCAAGGTTGCTTTACAATAATGGGCGATTATTAAAAAAGCACAAAAAAAAAGTCCACCAAGTTGAGGTCAAGATATCATTCCAGTGGTGTAGCGGCCACAGTCCCACCAAAAGGCGCACGAAAACAAGTTCCACATCTCCAGCACAGCCACCGTGACGCCACCAGCAACATCGCTTGAACACCATGCTATGGATCCATAAAGCGAGCACAGAAGCACCACCACGCAGGGCGCTGGTACGTCCCAAACCGCCTGCACAGCTGCCGCAACACCACCGAGCAACATCGCTCCGAACATCACACCAAGCATTAAAGCACAGAGCGCTGGACAACCATGATGAGCAACGAGATCACTGCAGTCCATAGCTGGGAGCACAGGCATCACCTACAGCGAACCAAGGCCTAGAGGGAACCGATGCCCAAAACTGGGTCCGGAGCTACACCACCACCGGCGGACAAAAACACTCAAACACAGAGAAAAGGAGAAAAATTTAAATAGAAAAAAGGAGAGAAAATAAAATAAAGCTCCGGTGAGAAGCAGCAGCCAGAATGCGCACGATGTACTCTCAACCGGAACCCTTTAACCTTCAAGCGACTGAGTGGGGTCATTTATGATCTCAGGCATATAATTCTGTGTTCAGTTTTTATACATTTGATCCGAGAAATATTTCCTACCATGAATTTCAGTTAACTTGTCCTACAACTGTTGATAGGTTTTTGCAGGGATCGGCCGAATGGTGTGGCAAGAGCAATGGAAAAATTGTGCAGGGTCATTTCTGACCCTGGAAAGAAGCATAGAATTTCTTGCAGTAATTCCTTACCAAATTTTGCTTTTACCAACTACTTATCTGTATGTTGTACTTTCCTTGCAGTGAACCATGGCAAGTAGACCAAGAATGGCTAGATTTACAGCTGCAGAAGCATTGGGACAGATACTCGAGGCCCAAAGTGATGACGAAAATGGCTCAACTGATTGAGATGATTCATTTTAGTATTAGCATATCTGCTAGAAATGGCATGTTGGCTAGTATTAGCATATTAATCACTAGTTTTGATGTTACAAAGATCCCATCAACACTGCAGTGGCTGTTTTTGCTCATGCTTTTCTTTTCATGATATGTTTTCAGTCAGTGTTTGTTGAATTAAGTAGATGTTCCATTAAGACATAACAAAGACTGTCTAGATTGTTCTTATGCATGTCTTTTTTTACCTTCTTTCTGCATTAAAATTTGTTGTAAACCATACCGATCTACATTTTATATATTTTATAGTATCTGTCTTGAAGACAGGAAGTGGTACATGTATGTAAAACCAAGAGAAAGTAACTAGGTATACAGATTTGTATACTGAATATAGCAGGGTCATAAATGACCCCACCCGGTCATATTAGTCGCTAAAATAGCTTGGTCGCCTGAAGGTTAAACAGCTTGGAGTATTCCACATGATGTTTTGGCATTAGAAGCTTCTGATGGGCTAATTGACCTCATTTGAGTTAATTGGCGGCACACCTGTGGATGTACTTTAAGCCACACCTTCGAACACAAGGGCCTCTTTGCCATGACCTCATGGGAAAAGCAAAAGAAATCAACCAAGACATCAGGAAAAGAGTTGTGGATCTTCACAAGTCTGGGTCATCCTTTGGTACAATTTCCAGATACTTGAAGGTCCCACGTTCATCTGTTCAAACAATAATACGCAAGTATAAAGACATGCCATCCTACCACTCAGGAAGGAGACTGCTTTTGTGTCCCAGAGATGAACATGCTTTGGTGCGAAATGTGCAAATGAACCCCAGAACAACAGTGAAAGACCTTGTAAAGATGCTCGCTGGAACCGGTAAGAAAGTATCATTTATCCACAGTAAAACGAATTCTGTACCGACATGAGCTGAAGGGCCACTCAGCAAGGAGAAAGCCACTGCTCCAAAACCACCATTTAAAAAAAAAAAAGGCAGATTAGTTTGCAGCTGCACATTGGGACAAAGATCTTAATTTTTGGAGATGTGTCCTGTGGTCTGATGAAACAAAAATTGAACTGTTTTGGTCATAATGATCGTTATGTTTGGAGGAGGAAGCTTGCAAGCCTCAGAACGCCATCCCAACCGTTAAGTCTGGGGGTGGTAGCATCATGTTGTGGGGCTGCTTTGCTGCAGGAGGGACTGGTGCAATTCACAAACTAGACGGCGTCATGAGGAAAGAAAATTGTGGATCTATTGAAGCAACATCTCAAGACTTCAGCCAAAAAGTTGAAGCTTGGGTGTGGAAGAGTCTTCCAAATGGACAGCGACCCCAAGCATTCCTCTAAATTAGTTGCAAAGTGGTTTAAGAACAACAAAGTGAAGGTATTGGAATGGCCATCACGAAGCCCTGACCTCAATCCTATAGAAAATTTGTGGGTGGCACCGAAAAGGCACGTGTGAGCAAGAAGGCCAACAAATTTGAATCCACTCCACCAGTTCTGTCAGGAGGAATGGGCCAAAATTCCAGCAAGATATTGTGAAACTTGTGGAAGGCGACCCAAAACGCTTGATCAAAGTTACAGTTCAAAGGCAATTCTACCAAATACTAATCAAATGTTTGTAAACTTCTGACTTTGATGAAGGTAATTAAAAATTCTCTTGAAAAAAAATTGATTCTGACATTTTGCAAAAAAAAAAATTGGGGGGATCCAAACTGACCTAAAACAGGAAAAGTTCTCAATTTTACTGTCAGGTGGAGGGGAAAATTTATTTTTTTTTAACTGTAAGTAAACTTCTGGTTGCAACTTTTTTTTTTTTTTTTGGTTTTTTTTTTCCCCCCACAGCATCCCAACTGTTTTGGAATCAGGGTTCTAGAGCAACTAATCAAGCCCTGTGTCTGTAATCGCTCCCTACTCACTATATAGGGCACTATATAGTGAGGACGCCATTTTGTAGTGCTGTCCGAAACCTTAGTGAGGATTATTTACACCCTATATAGTGCATTCAAAGTATCCCACAGTGCATCACGAGAAGTAGCGTACAGCAGATGGTCACTAACCAAAGCAATATAATCCCATTATGCATTGCAGTCGTGCTGGAAGGAATCAAATTAAAAGTCTCAGATTTGATTGAATAAAAGGCAGCGGCAAAGAAGAAAGTATTCAGCCTTGTTTTAAAAGAACTGAAAGATGCCGGTACTTTGGATTGATTGTGGGAAATACGCTTAGTATAAAATGTATTTATCACAAAAATACATGCGTATATTTATTTTGAAAACCCAACAGTCGACTGATCTAGCACGTTTTAATTGTGCGACTGTAACGACGTAAATACTAGTGTCCGAAAGTGGTTGGTTGTTTATTTCCGTTTTACCAATGAGCTTACTATATAGTCCTCTATATAGTAATTCCCTATATAGGGAGTAGTGAACGAGTGAGCAATTTCGGACACAGGGAAGGATTTGATGTAGAACAGATGAACACAGTAGGGAAGCCAGCCAATGACGGGACATGGGCAGAGACGGGTCTAAATCCAACACAAAGGCACATGACAGGAAATTGGTGCTTGTCCTTGATGCTTGAAACACAACACATTCTGAGATTTGGAACTTATGAAAAAACAATTGAAAAGGGAAATGAGTAAAATTCCATATACGAGTGTACGTTCAGTATTTAACAGTTGTTCACATAATTAACGGATTGGTTTTTAGGTTTGAATAAGTCCCGTAATTAACTAACGAAATTAAATGAAAATAAATTATTGAAAAAGTGATCGATTGTTCCTGTGTAACTTTCTCTTGTGTTCATTTTTCTTTTCTCTTCTTTCATCCTCTTTAGAAATGGTCCAATCTTGGTAAGTATTGCCATATTGAATGGCTGTCTAAACAGCGTTTATTTGCTTTCATCTGTCCCTTTTTGCTTTTGAAAGAATGAAGCAAAGTACAGTAAAATCATCTGCAGTACAATTCTGTTTCTTTGCACGTTTTTGCATGCTTTTTGGATGTTTTCATAGGCAAGAAGCAGATCTTGCCATGGATGAACCTCTCGGCGGTTTTGGTCAACGGTTATGGCGCGTGTGTGCATCTCTGTCTGCGTGTAAAGCCCCTGTGTAAGTAAATACAATAAAGGGAAGGAATTTACATGTAGATAAACAGCTCTGATAATGAAGACGGTAAGGTTAATTTTGCTTGCGTCACAGGCACTACTTCATCTGCTCACATCTATCTCTTTATCTGTCTGTTTTATTCTTTCTTTACAGCAGCCAATAAAACCCTACAGATCCAATTTACTGAATCCCCAAGTAGAAAATTCCTCACGCTTTTGGTCCAGAAAGGTCATCATGACACTATTCAGGTAAGCCTTTGGCATAACTTCATGGAAAGATTGACGTATTGATACGTTAATTAGACCTCTTAGAGCTTTTTTATTTATAAACCTTTTAAAAGGAAACTAATAATGGTATATTTCAAAGCACTTCAGAGTCTCAATGCTAACATTATCGAGCAATAAAAAAGACATGAACAAAATAAATAACAATAAAAGCATATGTATTAGTGTCTATGTATTAAAAATTATGAAAAATTAAATTATTCATATCATAAAATGTTCAGAATGTTCAGAATGATTGTTGAATGTCTTTAGACCAGTCTTGAAGGTTTCATATGAATATATTATTTACTTTGCTTATCATTGGATAGCCATACACCTATGATGTCGTAATTAATAATACAGATGATACCATGATTGGACAGCACCTCTCTGACAGAAGCGCTGACTGTAATTAGGCTCAGAGGCTTATACCAATGCACTTGTTTATATAATTTCTATAGTAACAACCCATTCACAGAGGCACCTAACGCAAAACCAATAAGAGGCTTTGCACGGTCACCTGACCCCCGTAGCAACGGTAACTATGCCGTCATGACAGGGTGCACGCTTTTAGTGGTTCATTCAGACAAGATAGTTGTTATTGATCAGTATGAGAAGGTTCTACTGCATTTTTGGATGTGCAAATCGTTTTGAACAAAACAGACATCAGATTTTTTTTTTTTAATTTACCAAAAGTAATTCATCATCGGGGAGGAAACTAGAGAAATTTCTTAACATAGAAGGAGAAAATGGGGGGGATATTCAGTGGGACTCGGTGTTGAATGGAGAGGTCAAAAACCCTATGGTATACTCAGTTTATTTCCATGAAGGTAAGAATTTAAAAAATAATAGATAAATAAAAAAATTCACAACTGCAGCGTGGTGCTCATTCTTATACAGTGAACATGAGCCTCTGCACAGCCTGTTTATTTCTATAGTAACACCCCGTTCACAGAGGCAACACACAATCTAAGACCAATAATGGAAGCTTTGCACTTTCACGTGACACCCCACCCCAATAGCAACGGTAACTTCATCAGGACTTAAGTGCATTTACATTCAGGGATCCTTCAGAGCATGTTGTGTGCGCTCTTGGGACCCAGTCATTATGGGAAAACCTGATGCTGATTTGAGTGCAGTCAGCACATGCATATAAGGACACCGAGGCTTTGGGAAGTACTCTCATTCTCAGTCATGTTTGTTCTCGCCATGTTTATGACTCTGCTTTCGGTTTTGTTTTTGTAAATATCACACCTGCTAATAAACACTCTTCCTGCACATACCTGACAGTATACTTCACAAAGTTTCTGTGAAAACAGAATGCTGACTGAGCTCAAATCAGCATCGGGGGTTTTCCATAATGACTGGGTCCCAAGTGCGCGCACAACACACTCCACAGGATCCCTGAATGTAAATGCACTGAAGTCCCAGCAAAGGTTCGGCTGTGCTGAGCTGCTGTGTCGAGGCTCATGTTCACTGTAAAAGAATGAGCACCTTGCTGCAGTTGTGAATTTTATTTATTTTTTAATTCTTACGTTCGTGGAAATGAAGTGAGCATACCATAGGGTTTTTGACAGAGTCCCACTGAATGTTTCTTCCCCTGTTTATCCTTTTTTATGTTAAGAAATTTCTCTAGGTTTTTTTCCCCCAGATAATGAATAGCTTTTGGTAAATTAAAGAAAATCTGTCTTTGTTTCGTTCAAAAGGATGTGCACACCCAAAAACCCAGGAAAACCTTCCCAGACTGATCAATAACTAATTCAGCTGAATGAAGCACTACAAGCGTGCCCCCATCATGGCAGCCTAGTTACTGTTGCTATGGGGTCACGTGACAGCGCAAGGCCTCTGTAAACAGATTGTTGAGCAAGCGTTCTGTAATGAAGAGAATTTTATTTACCACTTAACATGGTACTTCTTAAACCTTTTTGAGCTAATGATCCCAATATTATAGCTAATATTAATATTGTGATTACCCCCCCCCCCAGCCTTTTCTACTGTAAATTCTCATTCCAGATTCATAATTTAGGACAACAGTAATATTTGAACGTTTTATTATGCTAGTAATGTATGTATGTGTAGCATAACTGACTAAAAACCAAAGAATTTTCCTTGCAGTCACTTTCCGGTCCAGTAGAATGTTTTGTGCTGTTGTAGGAAAACAATCCATGCAGGGATGGTGTGATCCAGCCCCTTGTAGCTTGTAAGCATCCAGAATATTCCATGCAACATTAACTAGATGGCACATCAAAGCCAAAACATCCCTGTACTTCTCTTTCGGAGTTTCCACTGTCGTTGTGAATGTTGTCATGGGCTGCATCTCACATCTAAAAGGCTGACGTTATTCATAAGTACTTACTCATATACAGTAGGAGGCTGTTAGCAAGACCGTGTCAGAGTGCAGGCACTTATGCATGCAGGTGCAGGGGAGAAGCAAACTGTTGACAAAGCCGAATCGTAGTCAGGGAAACGGGCGGAGGTCAGTCAATCAGCAAACAATATCAGAGGAGAGATGAGGAAACGAGGTCAAGAAAACCACAAACTATAGTCAAAGGCAGAAAGCAAATGACAGGAGAGAGAAACAATACTTCGCAGTGAGTGAGTTGTGTTTAAAGTAGGTGAGCTGATTACTGAGCTAATGAGTGACCAGCGTAACTGGTAAGCTGGAGACGGAGAGCGCTGTGGTTCTTGGGATATGTAGTAGTGCATGTTGGCCATGTTTGAAGACTGTTTCGAGCTTGTGCTTTCAACACTGTTACTGACAGACGGACCTTTCTGTAGGTTTGGAGAGGTTTTTAAAAATTCAAATGCTAACTCTACTTGGAAAACTAGTTGGTGTTAGAACTCCGTAATGGTCTAGATCAGTGTTTCTCAAACTTTTTTTTCAGACCAAGGACCACTTTATCCATTAAAAATAAAAATTTGCGGACCACCTCACCCCCTAAATGTCCCGAACAAAAAAAAAAAAAAACAGTGAGCCTACTTCAACAGTATATGATAAAATTGTCATTTCATTAGTGTGCAATTTACAAATGGTATCGCCAACTCTGTCATTGTTGTCCTTCGTAATGGGAAGAATGGTGCTGTTTTATTCTGATACATCAGTGAAGCAATGTCCGGCTCCAAACTGGAGAGTTTTAATCTCATGTTGGGGGCCACGATGATCCAGTTGCGCTGCTTTGTTTTCTCAAACAAGGAATTCTCATGTCTTTGCACTTTGTCCTCGCTCATGTCAGATGTTTCTTATGCTTTTCTTTTGACTGACCAGGTCTTCAGCCACTGATCCATTATCTTTTTGACAGTCTAATTTGGTGACTCGTAGCTTTTTTTTTTTTTCCACGTTCAGAGGTGACGTTGATTATGAACGTGTAACCTAAACTGACGTAGGCCGTGTCGCAAAACTGTTGGCTTGCTTTGTCAGACAAATTCAAATAATGGGCTACTATTTGAATTTACATAGGACTTTATTCAATATAGAATGCTACTCAGAACTTTGCTTTTGGAGTCACATAGGCGATTACAGAAACACTGCTAAAACGTGATATTTTATGACTTCAACTCGCGGACCACCAGGGGTCGCTCGCGGACCACACTTTGAGAAACCGTGGTCTAGAATAAAACAGGAGTATGCGATTCGAGACACTACGCTAGTTGCGGAAGAGAATGGACAGGGACCTTAGTCTGTTGCTGAATTTTTGCACTTGGTGCTGAAACTTAAAAATGGGATGTGCAACCTTCATTTAAATGTGGCTTGTTTTAAATATGTACCCCAGTAACAGTTTAAAATAGTGGCACCAAATCCATCTTTGATATTTCTAATATTAATTTGTAAAATAAATGGGGGGGGGGAGGAAAGTTTGGTGTTTTTTGCAACCCATTGATAACTTTCCTATAACAGGATGCCACCATCATGGTTTATTCCATACTTAAGTAGTTATAGACTGCAATCAATGTCATCTGACCAGTACTGGTCACCAGTTGTCTTAAATACAGTAATGAAATGAATTCTGAATTGTTTACTGTAAATGTTTTTGTTTTTTTTGTAATACAACTAATAATCATGCCCAATCCTTTGTTTCCTGTTGCTGCAGTGGAAACAGTTGTTTGATGACCATAGTAGGACCATTAAAATCAGAAATCGCTCTACCATCAGTGAACATCTGGATGTCCAAAGAAGACACGTGGTACGATTGCTTTACCATTTCCTACTCCTGAGTGACATTTTGGACAATTTTAATTGGTTGCATGGGCATGTATTTGCAGATGTACGACCCGGTTTAATTCACGTTAGCGCTGTTGGAATGGCCATGTTAAGCTATGATACGGACAATAGCATTTGAATGAACTGAAATCATGTAAAATGTGTTTATATACAGAAACATGGACAGAACTGCAGATGCTGTCATCCACAAATTCCAACATATTGTAATATTTGCGAAGATGATTAAAATATTTTGGTATAAATACAGCGGTGATTTTATAGAAAATCGCATGCATTGATTATTGGTCGAGAGGTTCGGACTATTTCTCGATAATCACCTCGAACGACTCGGTAAAACGGCGGCCAATCGCTTAGTCACCGTAAGTGAGGAAGAATTACAAAGTATGAAAGAAAAATGCTGTTCCTAAAAGCACTAAAGATGCTACAAAGTTTGGTCTAAAACTTTATTCAAAGGTAAGGTGGAACTGTGATTTTTATCGATTTCAAAACGAGGTATTTCATGCGAGTCGGCATAGATGAGCGACGCAAGCCTGTGCACGCCTTTTATTACATTCATGCCACTTTTGAAGATTGAAATAATTTTTTTTTTTTAATGATCACCTGTCTGCCTCAGGCTCAGTGAGAGAAATTTTTTTTTTTATAACAATTGTTAATTACCATACGTATATTGACAATGAAGGAGGAAGTTGATTCATGTTCACTGTGATGCTCTCTCGCCCTCTAGTGGGAGTTGAAGTATGACTGTTTTATGGCCCAGGTGGGCAGTACTGTCCATGTGGCTGTGGATGATTTCAACCAAACCCTCATTACCGACTCGTACACTATAAAGCGCCCACCAGAAGGTAGGTCATCTCATCACTGCCCTTCTCTCTATTTATAATTATCATGACTGTACCATGCATAACAAGGTATATTTAAAAAAAAAATTGCTCACTGTGAGGATCCATTCACTTTGACTCTCTTTTGTCTCCAGAAGTCCTAGTGCCTGTGTATAAAGTAACATTGGACATCTTGGCTAAACAGTTTATTGTTGGCATGGAAGCAGGCCAAAAAGTGCACATCAGGCTGTGCTATGCCACCAAAACAGTGTGTAAGGGATTCGTATCCCATAAAGTGAGTGCAAATTGGGGAATATTTTTTTAAAAAAATTAAGCGACACCTCGATCGCGGTGTCATGTTATTCATACACACTTGGCTAAAAATATGACGGAAATGTTCTGTTTCAGATCGATACTGATCTTAATAGCACAGTCACTTTAAATTTTCCTTCTTTGGTGCCGTGTGTCTGTGTGCAGGTAAGCTATTGATTTTACAAATACACAAACCTTCGACAGTGGGGAGAACAAGTATTTGATACGCTGCCGATTTTGCTGGTTTTCACACTTGCAAAGCATGTAGAAGTCTGTA
>JANZLB010000002.1:15534024-15550383 GCA_026167865.1 Notarius quadriscutis | reverse complement strand
GGCCCTCGCCGGCCACGGGGCTTGAACCCGGACCTTCTTGCTGTGAGGCGACAGCGCTAACCACTACACCACCGTGCTGCCCACATATAAACAATACCTATGAAAACTTATCATAATAACCATCATAACAATAACAAGTGTTTTAGCAATTAAAAAAAAATCACACTCCCACACACTCCTGTGCCCACACACTCTCATTCACAACCCACATGTTGGTTTCACTATCTTCGTAAGGTATTTTAACTTCCATATTACTGTAACTATACAATGCCAAGTCTACAGCTATGTTTCAACTTTGAAACATGTAATTTATTTTGTTATTATGTTCGTCACCAAATTCTAATGTATTCCTACCACAATGGGGACATTTTGTCCTCCAAAGGACTAAAACATGCCCCCACACACAAACGCCAACATAGTGTTTGTCATTACCTTTGGGAAAAAGGTGCGAGTCACGAACTGCTTGTACTCAAGGAAGGGGATGCCTTGGCTGCGGTTGAGCTCTTTAGTCAGGTCAGTCATATCCGTCTGGAGTTCGGCAAATCCTGTCACACACACACACATCTACCAATATCCTCCCACATACTTTGACATTTGGATATACTGGATTGTATGGAAGAGCACACATTCATTGTATATACATGGATCCGAAAGGTACACACTCTCAGCATTTCCATGACATGGTACCAGGCAAATGTGCACTCATGGAATTCATAACATACTGTAATCTCAGGAATATACAGTCTCTCTCTCTCTCTCTCTCTCTCTCTCTCTCTCTCTCTCATATACACACACAGCACGTCTTTCACATTTAATTTAACTTTGCATAATATATACGGCATGACTATACACAGGTTCTTAAATGCATAAACACACATATGGCACTAGATTAGAGATGAAACACACACCATAATCACACACGCCTACACACACGTCCAGAAAGGTTTCACATTACCTCTAATTTATGTGACATAAGGTTTATGGAATTCTACTCGACACTTATTCAATCCCCCGGAGTCAAAACACGTAACGGAACAACTAAGCCATTTTCATATGTACGATGATGATCATATATCGATGCCTGATGTATAGATATACTGCAATCTGCCACACAGCATTTAGTAGGAACTCGTTCTTTGGGGTTTAACAGGAATTTAGATGAAATGTTTGAAAGGAATCCTCCAGCTTTATTTTATTTTTTTTTCTGATCTACCACATCTGTATGTGCAACATGTCCTGTACTGAGAAAAAGCCCTATTTTAACACATTTTGACAAATTTTTATGCAAACAGGTTTTTTATTCTCAGCACAAGGAAACGTGTTGAAATTGTTGTCTGGTGTCGTCGCACGTTCACTCCAGGGGAAGAATAGGACTTTAATTTAAAAAAAAACAACAACCTGGAATATTCCTTTAAGGCTTTGTTTTAATAGTTGGCCTTTAGACATGTCAGAAAAGTGTCTGTAAATTTATATCCGTTTATCATGGACCTGAAGTCAAAAGTAGCAAAAGTGTGATGTAATGACTGTGCATGACTAAAGGTTTCAAAACACACAATATACGTTATGTGGAAATGTGTGGTTTGTGGCGTGTGGGGAAAAGGATGGAAAAGCAAACATGAAGTTAATGAGACCGCAAGCTGATACCTTAGTGCGTGTACGTGTATGTAGGTTTGTATTCTTGCCAGCTATTTCCCCATCTTTAACAATATAGTCCTGCATTCTGAATTTGTGTATCACAGCTAAAATGAGAAATTTAGCTAACATGTGGTCTTACACGAGACACTACACACACACACACACACACACACTAAGCAGTTAAACAAACACATGGCCTACATAGCTATTCAGCCCACTGTTCAGAGAAACCCACTGTCTCGATATAACCGTAACAGCCATCATTGATCTGCAGAGGTGGACAGTAACGTAGTACATTTACTTGAGTACTGTACTTAAGTACACTTTTTAAGTATCTGTACTTTACTTGAGTATTTTTTTTGGCAACTTATGACTTTAACTTCACTACATTTGAAAGGTAAATATCGTACTTTTCACGCCACTACATTTCTATCAAGGTACTCGTTACTACGAAGCGGCTTTGAAAGTGGATGTTTTTTCTTTTCTTTTCTAAAATGTGATTGGTTTTTCCGCAGGTGACACTGAGAGCCGATCAGTAATCACTAGGGTCACGTCACATCCATAGACTGGATAAAATCAAGTTCAGTGATTTCTCAGCAGCGTTATTTGAACCTGATCAGTTGATGGAAGGAGGCGGTTCTTCTGGGGAATGCACGCACCTGTGGCTATAGCTAGAACCCATGTTTCAGTTTTCTGTACGGATTAAAGATTCGTTTCGTTTTGTTTGCTTAAAACTAACCACATCACGGCCTACAAAAACTCGCCGCCCAACCTGCGGAAGCATATTGAGGTATATAAACGTTTTATTCCAAGAGAAAGCTTGTAACGAAGTTGTCTGTGCTTTTAGAGCTAGTGATGTTGCAGTAGCTATGCAGCCTGGTTAGTCAAATGACTTTCTGTGGATTTGCCCGCCATGTTGCCATAGCCTTGTCCACGGCTAACGTTAACACATAGCTAGCTAACTTGACGCTGATAGTTAGCATGTAAAAATGGAGTTACCCTAACATGAATAACTTATCTGAAGTCCTTTTGGGAAATGTTTTAACATAATCTTGCCAAATTAACAATGTAGATATGTGTTTAAAGGTGTTTATTCTACAGGTTCTACAAGCGAGTCAGTAAATCTAGTCGGTTGATTCAGAGGCATTAGGTTTTGTCAGCGTTGTGGCAATAATACGACAATACGTTGACAGGAAATGTACTTTTTAATACTTAAGTGTTTTTAAAAGCAAGTACTTAAGTAAAAATTTGACTGTACTACTTGCACTTATATCGGAGTAACATTTGACCAGCGGGATCTGTACTTTGACTTAAGTAATGAAGTTGGGTACTTTGTCCACCTCTAAACATGCTTGATGTTCTGCGACAAAAACTCACAAGCCGCTGACTTGTTGCAGAGATATCGCCGCGATAACGAAGTGATCACCTCCAAAGGCTAAGCCAATCCCTGCCCACAAAGTAGTCACTTGATTTTCTACGTGACTTGCGTCCTCGTCCCCAAATCACCCACTGGTCGCAGATAGCGTGCACATGCGGCTACCCGAGAGGGGAAACATGCGTCCAAAAATCGCAATACGCTTGCGATGAGAAGTCGCCCGTGTGCACCGGGCTTTAGACTCGCACAGCACTTTTCTGTCACAAGACGGTAAGAAATGCCGCCAGACTGGGCTTTGAAAATCCAATGGCTTCAGGAATTCCAAGTCGTCTGCCATGTTGTTCACAAAGCAGCGCGTGATATCGCAAGATTGCTATAGCAACCACAAACATGGCTGCACCCACGTCCAGCTCCAGATACTGAATCGAATTTTTCATATCAAAATTATGCCGTTTGTCAATTTATGCATCTAGGATTATCAGGATGAAATTAGATATTGCTGGTGAATCATGGTTCATTAAATTTTAATCGATTTTTGAATCATGGATCGATATATCGGGGATTGAGTAATCGTCACACCTCTATCATACAGTGTATAATACAAGAAGTGGTTATGTACAGTTTTAGCGTAATGCAGTCAGTGTGAGGATGAGGTGGTGTAATTCTAGCAAGTCATTCAGTATGTAATACAATGACCTGAATTGATGTTTGTATGTAAACACTGAGTAGGGCGTGTGATGGGGGATTCGGACGGATACCAGATGTTTTCTCCACACAACTTATTAGTTTAATCTTACGCTTACCTTTTCTATGCACTCACTGGTGCTTTAAGAGAGTATGCATATGTACTGTATAACTGAGCTTCATAAGCACACAGTAACATTTGTTAGCCACCAACAAGACATCCATCTGTTCCCTTCATCAATTAAGAGGAACCACCATAAGATTATATTTGATGAGGTCAAGTATGACTAGACACACCTAGCTTGTTAGTCCACCTTGTTGTAGTTCAGTTATGGACTTTTTTTTTTTTTTTCCCCCCCATGCATATTTTGTATTAATTGTCTTCTGTCATGATCCTTAGAGCTATGTCGCGGTGAACAGATCAGATAGGACAAGTTAGACAAAGCATAATCTTAAGACCGCCATGAAAGATGCACAAAGGTCTTAAGTGTACCATATCTGGATTAGGTTTATCAGGCAAGCTCCTGGTGAAGAGGCTTCCCATGCAAACAGGGCAGCTTTAGTCCAAAACAGTGTTGGATTCGAGGTTTAGTGACTCGACTACAAATCCAATCTCGAGTCCGAGAGCAAGACTCCAACCGCACTGTTTGACGGTGGCTGTTGCTGCCTTTATGTGAAACCGTCTGTGCTACTGTATTGGACTAACGTTACTGCTCAACCTTCCCCATTTTAGTTACAGATAAAAAGCTAGTTCATCGCTCAGCAAGCCCCACCTGCAGTCAACAGGGCAATGAGCATGGCGTGTCACTTACTTCTCTGGGTGGAGTCTTGCCAAATGACGATTAAAATTCAAGGTTGTCCCTGTCGTCTCCTCGATAGTTCTTCTACATATGGAACTCCTAGCGGTGCATCCCCCCCCCCCCACACTGCACGAGAAGTCTGTATAAGCAAGGCGGACAATCCTAGGGGCTTCTGTCCAGGCGTTTTAGCGTCATTAACATTAGTTTGTTCCTGAACATGATGTATGAACAGGTGAATGTGCATTCTCTTGCATGAAATTAGTATAAAAATTAATGTAGATATAAATATCTTCTGCCAAATTATTATGGCATGTTACAAAAAAAAAAAAATCCAAGTCCTTGTCTCCAATTTACAAGTCTGAATGCAGTTAATGCACAAGTCCGAGTCATCAGTGCTCAAGTGCAAGTCAAGTCATGAGTCCTTAAAATTGGGGCACGAGTCAGACTTGAGTCCGAGTCCTGGACTTGAGTACTACAAGCCTGCATGGGGCGAATATATGTGTGTGTGTGTGTGTGAATGGATGTTTGTAAGGCAAAGCTGTGACAAGCCTACTAAGTCCATGCTGGATGATGCGTGCTCAAGATGACAACTGACAGGCCAATTGGCCTACACGTTATTAAGTGAGAGGCAAGCATATTTGTTCTAATCAAATAACATATGTCTGATTTAGGGCAAACTTGATTAAACATCATATCTAACCAAAACCAAATGGTACAGAAACTTGATATGTTGGTATACATTCTTATTTGGAGTATTTCATTACTATAAGATTTATCTTACTGGCCTTAATCTTGCTCCAAGGCAGCAGTCTCCATCTGTCTTAATAAAGTTCATAATTTCTTCATTGAAAAGGTGTCTTTGAATAAACAACATAATTTTTAGAACCCTTACATTGTCTCTCTGTGGGAACCCTTACAGTTTCTATGTATGTCATCAGTTGTCATCCTCCTTGACCTTTTAGTAGCCTTCAACCCAATCAATCACTCTCTTGTCCATACTCATGAGTCTTGCAATTCATGCCAGAGCATTGCAATGGTCTATTTCTCATGTTGAGGGATTGTCATATCAGGTGACATGGAAGGGATCCACACCTGCTCCATGCAGATTCTCCACTGGAGTCCTGCAAGGCTCAGATCTGGGTCCTATTTTGTTCTCCATCTAGACCCACTCTCTAGGTGAAGTCATATCCTTATATGGGTTTTCCTACCACTGCTATCCTGATGATACTCAACTCATTCTCTCCTCCATCATCCTGTCCTTTGACACCCATGTTTCTGCATGGATCTCAGGATGTCTGGCAGATATCTTATCAGAGATGACATGCCATCAGCTGAAACTAAATCCCACCAAGACTGAATTGCTGTATGTCCCCAGAGAACCATCTCAATGTCAAGAAGCTATGGCCTAATGGTTTAAAAAAGCAGCTTTGGGACCAAAAATGACTGTTTTGATTCCCTAGACCAGCAGGAATGGTTGAAGTGCCCTTGAGCAAGGCACCTAACCCACAATTGCTCCCCATGCTGCTCTAGGTATGTTGTATATTGCTCTGCCTAAGAATGTCTGATTAATGTAATGTAAAAAATAAAGAGAATGTGATCTTGACAATGTTCAGATCTCAATCTCATCATCTGCCACTGCATGCAATCTTGGGGTAACCATGGACAACCAATTGTCTTTTGAGCCTCATATTGCTAACCTGAGTCAGTTGTGTAGATTTCTTCTCAGGGCCATCTGACCATTTCTATCCACAAGGCCAGTCAAGTGTTTGTTCAATCCCTTATTATTTAGAGACTGGATTACTGGAACTCACTGCTATCATGTCTACTTCTGCATGCCATCTGAACCCTGATCCAGAATGCATTTGCATAACTTGCTTACAACCTCCCCATGTTCTCCCACACTACCCCATCACTATGCTCCCTTCACCAGCTTTCTGTTGCTGTTTGCATCAGATTTAAAACATTGATTTTTGCTTACAAAGCCAAAACCAGACCAGACCCACCTACCATAAACTATGGATCACCCCGAGCTCCGCACTGTACTCCCTCCTAGCCTCTAGCACTGCTCAGTTGGATGCACCATCTCTCAGCATACAAGGAAGGCATGCATCAAGGCACTTCTCTGTTCTCACATCCAGGTGTTGGAACAGACTTCCTCTGGCTGTCCAAACAGCTGAGTCATTGGTTTCTTTTTAAACTGTACTAACACCCCAACAGGCTTTTTAGACTTATGGTATTGCACTTTCACCAACATGTCCAAAGCATCCATTGGTCAGAGCACACAACACATGAGCACATGCATGGCAAACTTCCCAAGATCTCCCAAAAGCTGACACAGTGCCACCTTCAATTTGCTGGTCCTTGTCAACAAGCCAAGGGTGAGATCATTCAATCCCTCTGTGGCAGTGGGGGCATGGCCGAGTGTCAGCCTGTGAATGGAGGTCGGAGTCAGGGAAGGTGAGTGGTCATGTCACTACATCTGTTATCAATTAACATGTGTTTGTGTGTCTCCTTCAGTGACTGCGCCTGATAAAAGGAGGGTGAGAAGGGGAGGACGGCGCTGAGGGCTTGCTACTAGCCTGTGTGTGTATATGTATGTGTCTGTGAGAGAGAGTGTTGTAATGATCACCCTACATTGATGACGTCACGGGTGCCCCCTCTCGAACCCTTGCCTTTTCTCTGTGTACACCTTGCGGTATGGACGTGCCTGTGATTGCTGCCGTATTGTTAAACATAATAGTATTTGTATGTTGTTTACTTGCATACAGTCAGCATCCACTCTATGGCGCTTTATAGTATCCTTCACGCAATAAACACAGAAGACAGTACTTTTACATCGTGTCCGGCTGAGTACCTTAAACTTTCTGGGGAATAACGCAAGGATCTTTGGCCAGATCCTTACAAATGGCGCCCGAACTGTGATTGGATTAATACCCTCGGATTTGGAAGTTTGATCGCCGGCCAGATAAGTTGGATTGTTTATTCTGTTTTTGCATTTTTCCGTGATGAAGAACTTGACGCTGGAAACTGTAGGCTACTGGACGTTAGCTTGCTGTCAGTGAGAAGCTAATAGCATAGACGGACACCGGCTACGTAAACACTGACATGCATGCTACAGCGCCGTGTTTCCCACGCATGGAGTAGAGACACTAACGTATCGGATTATTGGGTTTTGTTGTTGACATTGGACTAAATGACTTTCCGGACGTGTTTTGAGATATGTTTTGCCTTCTGCGTGTGACTGAAGACCGATTTCGTGTGTGCAAAGACATTACTTGTGCAGGGACAGAGACTGTGCACAAGAACCTCTGCGGTGCAAAACTTCTGGAACTGAATGCATGCACCTGATTGGTCGACGCATCTCTGCTAACTCTTGCTGCTACAGTAAGACAGAGGAGAGGGCAGCAGGACAACACACAACGGAGCCGAGAGCTAAGTGCCTGTACACCGATTTCGTATTGTTCCTCGTTTAATGGACATATGTGGGCGGACTGAAAAAAAAAAAAAAAGAAGCCCATTGACTGAACTGTGTTTATACTGCTTTCGCTGGTAGTTCTATTCAGTGCTTGTGTACATAACTATTGGTTTCTTCTTCATACTTTACTAGGATGGTGAATTGAGAGGGTTTTGTACAGTGAATATTCATTTACATGTATATATGGGATTTTGAATGTTTTGTGTGATACTATTTCTCATGTTTTTCTTTCATCTGGGGTGATGGCTAGGCGTAAAGAGACGTTTTTATGTGGGGGTGAAGACATGAGTGAGTCCTTTATAGTGCAGCGCCTCTCTGCGCAGGTAGAGCAATTACAGCAACAAGTAGACACTTTAACACAAGCGTTTAGTATGTCTATTGATTTGCAGCACAGTCTTCTGCAGCAGTTAGAAGGTCAGGCGACTCAGCACTTGCAGCACTCACACACAGTTCACAGGGGCCCGTCCTATCTTTGCCTCAACCCCTGCTGTACATACACTCCCTAGTCATGACGTACACACCAGCCACTCTTCTGTTCACACACACCACACAGTCCCCATCCTGGCCCCAACTACTCCTATGGCCAATCTGACTCATCTTCCTGGTCTTGTCCCAACAAAGTTTGATGGGGGCAAGTCGATTGACCCAGAAGAATGGCTACAGTCAGTCTCCTTATACAAGTCGTCACTTCGCCTGTCCGATGCCCAGTTTTTCCTTGAATTGACTAGGCTTTTTGAAAATGAGCCCCGGAAGTGGTATTGTGCCATGCAGCCCCACCTGGTGTCTTGGAGTCATTTTTCAGATCTTTTCCGTCAGGCGTTCCTGCCTATTGACAATGAAGAAAAAATCTGGAGGGC
The DNA here is from genome assembly GCA_026167865.1 of Notarius quadriscutis. Classification (NCBI taxonomy): domain Eukaryota; kingdom Metazoa; phylum Chordata; class Actinopteri; order Siluriformes; family Ariidae; genus Notarius; species Notarius quadriscutis. The sequence goes on along the minus strand of JANZLB010000002.1, from coordinate 15,541,557 downwards.
AATTTTAGACAGGGTTCAGGCTCCCAATGAATCACTCCCCAGTTTTGTTGCTCACCTAGTGACTGAATTCAAACGACTGAAACAGCCACCCTCTGAACAGGAACAGATTGAAATAATTTGCCGACATGTGTCTGATCAGTTTCGACTAGCCCTTCATGCTGCTGCACCTACGACCTTGACTGAGCTACTTCTCACTGCCCACAAACTACATGCTGCTCTGGGACCCATTTCTTTTAACAGAGCCACAGCTACCCCTCTGCGTCAGGACTTGCACTGCTTTAAATGCTTGACACCTGGGGTCATCACTCGGAACTGTGATAACTGTAAAAAGACCAAGCAAGCGGGAAGTAGTGCTTCTCATGTAGCAAGGACGTCTGAGCTGCCCCAGGAGACCCCCAATCCAGGTGCTTCTGTGCACCCTCGGGGCAACACAGGGGCACGGCCAAAGAAGTTTCAGAGAGCTGGTGACAGTACAGAGGAAACAGGGCAAAGGACAAGGGCACGACCAGCAGAGGGCTCTCACACAGTCAGTATGGTGCAAGCAGGCCCCAGGAGGTCCAGGAGCACTCCACTGACATCCATGGTAGTCGTCAACCAGGTGTCCCTAAAAGCCACCCTTGATACTGGCGCATCCATTTCAGCAGTCCACCCCTCCACTCTTGAGAAATGTGGCATAACAGAGGATGTTGTTCTCCCATGGACCTTCTCCCCCCTCGAGTTAGCCGACTCAAAGCAATGTAACCCGTCTGGTGTGGTGTGGCTGCCTGTTCAATTGCTGGGGCATCTGTTCACCCATCGTTTCGCTGTGATCCCAGACCTGTCATGTCCCATTCTTTTGGGGACTGACTTCATGATCCAGGCCGATGTTCATATTCACCCGGCAACTGGAAGTGTCAGAGTGGGTGACAATGCTGCTTCAGCTCCAGAGGTGCTTTTGGAGGAGTTTGAGGAGTTGGAGGGACATGTAGCCTGTCTTACATTTAAGAGTGACAACCCTAACCTAGGCCCTGTGGTGGAGCAGGCGGCCTTACCTACTGCTGAAAAGGAAAAGTTAGCAGGCCTGTTGAATGACTTTTCACAGCTGTTTGAGGGAAAGCTTGGACGTACGTCTCTGGTGGAACACACAATAGACACAGGAACTGCAAAACCAGTGTGCCTCCCCCCCTACCGTGCCTCGCCTGCAAAAAGAAAGATCATTGAAAATGAGATTGAAAAAATGCTGGATGATGGGATTATTGAGCCGGCGTCGGGGCCCTGGGCATCCCCTATCGTGATAGTTGAAAAACCAGGGGCAGATCCAAGATTTTGCATAGATTTCAGAAAAGTGAACAAAACTACAGTCAAGGACTCATACCCACACCCCAGGGTGGATGACTCTCTGGATTTTTTGGCCCGTGGTAGATACATCTCTACACTAGACCTTGCATGGGGCTACTGGCAAGTCGCGGTTGCACCAGACTCAAAACCCAAGACTGCCTTTGTGTCCCACAAAGGGCTCTATCAGTTTAAAGTGATGCCCTTCGGATTGTCAAATGCCCCGGCGACTTTTCAAAGATTAATGAACACTGTCCTGGCAGGCCTCACCCATAACTGTTGCATGGTGTATCTTGACGACATCGTTGTGGCGTCCCCAACCTTTGACCAGCATTTGTCTGACCTCAGCAAAGTGCTAAGGCGGCTGGCGGATGCTGGGCTTTCCTTGAAGCTGTCCAAATGCCACTTCTGCACCCCGAAGTTGCTGTACCTGGGTTACCTGGTGACACCAGAAGGAATTGGCCCGGATGAGGGTAAAGTGGCTGCGATCAGTGAGTTTCCCACACCCAAGACAGTTAAGAATGTACGCCAGTTCCTTGGGATGACGAGCTACTACCGTAGGTTCATCTCTGGGTATGCCCGTATTGCAGAGCCAATGATAGCCCTCATGAGAGACGATGCCCCCTTTGTGTGGTCCGCTGAGTGCCAGGAGTCATTTGATCACTTAAAACAAAAGCTCATCAGTGCGCCAGTCCTAGTGCTACCTGACTTCAACAAAGCTTTTACTGTTCATACAGATGCTTGTGATGTGGGGCTTGGGGCAGCACTTACCCAGACAGGTGAAGATGGCCATGAGAGGGCTATTGCCTTTGCAAGCCGGACCCTCCACAAAGCGGAGCGCCCATACTCCACTTCAGAGAAGGAATGCTTGGGAGTGATCTGGGCCTTGGAACATTTTCGACCCTACATCGAAGGTTCCAACGTCACTGTAGTGACGGACCACAATAGCCTGCGGTGGTTGATGACAAGACCGACCCCCTTCGGCCGGCTGGCCTGTTGGTGCTTAAGGCTGCAAGATTTTGACTTTGAGGTCATACACAGACCTGGTTCAGCCAACTTAGTGCCTGATGCCCTGTCACGAAATCCAACAAGTGATGCCACTGAGTCGGTGGATCTGTTACCCCCCTATGCCACGGTTGCCTCTCTCAATCCCAGGCGTCAGCCACCAGTGCTCCTAGAGGACAAGAAGCAGCTGCAACAACTTCAGCAGGCGGACCAGGTCATTGCAGCTCTTTATGCCGACCTGGAGAACGGCTCCTGTGTAGACCCATCAGATTTTTGTGTCTGAGATGGTATGGTCTACTACATTGACAAGAGGACTTCCTGCCAGCTGCATCCAGACAAGGGCTTGCGGTTTTATGCACCAGAGGCTATGCGGGGCACTTTGCTTGAATACTTCCATGACCATCCAATGGCGGGCCATTTGGGGGTAACCAAGACCCTGGGACGTTTACAGAGGCGGGTGTATTGGCCAGGTATGCGAGGGGAGGTGAAGAAATATGTGCTGTCTTGTGTGACTTGCCAGCTGTCAAAGCCGACGACCCAAAAACCTGGAGGCTACCTGAAACCAGTGGTGGCTACTTACCCGTGGGAGTTTGCTGGGGTGGATTTTGTGGGTCCCCTCCCCAGGTCCAGCAGAGGGAATGAGTACCTCCTTGTCTTTGTTGACTATTTCACCAAGTGGGTGGAGATCTGTCCTGTCAGAGAGGCTACGGCTGTAGTTGCTGCTCGCAAGTTCATCTCAGAGGTGTTTGCAAGGCATGGGGCTCCCACGCACCTGGTCTCAGACAGAGGCGTTCAGTTCGTCAGTGATTTTTTTGAGGCAGTCGTCTCTGCTCTGGGGTCAGACCACAGACTGACCACGGCTTACCACCCACAGTCTAATCAGACAGAGCGGGTAAACCGTACCATCAAAACGGCAATCCGAGCCTATGTGGGGCAGAAACACAGGGAATGGGACCTACACTTACCTCTGATCTCTTTTGCGTTACGGACCGCTCCACACCAGAGCACTGGAGACACTCCAGCGTACCTCTTGTATGGCAGGGACTTGAACACACCCCTTGACTTATGGATGTCTCCCAACCCAGGCTGCATAGCTGATTCAGTTGATGACTACAAGGCTGAGCTTACTTCAGCATTGCAGGAGGCATATGAGCATGTGAGACATTCTTTGGCCAGCAGTCAGGTGACTCAGAAAAAGCACTATGACAAGAAATGCAGAGGGGTCTCATTCAATGTCGGTCAGCTGGTGAAACTAAAGGCCCACCCCCGATCGGATGCTTCAGCAGGGTTTTCAGCCAAGCTTGCCCCTGTCTACAAAGGCCCCTACAGGATTGCAGAAGTGATGTCAGACCTGGACTACAAACTCACGAGAGTAGCGGATGGGGCTGAGGGTGGAGTTCACCATGTCTGCAACCTGCTACCTTTTTTTGCTTGGGATGGAGAGGACGAAACTTTGGATAACGCGCCACACCAGTTGGGGGAAACTGAGGAACAAGAGAGAGAGGGCACTGTGGACGAAGAGGAGTATGGATTTGACATGTTTGGGGAAACGGAGCTTCATGCCCAGCCCCTAGAAGCAACACCATTGACTTCATCTGAAGGGCCTGTAGTCCCACCCACCATGGCCTCCTCCCCCCTTTACACTAATAGCCAAAGTCCATATCCACAGCCAGTTCAAACACACACATACTTCCTTCGCCCAAGACATACAGGCACATCTTGCCACACACATCTACAGCCGTCTTTGGCGGGAACACACTCATACCCTCTCATGCATCCCACACTCATGGCCCCAATACATTTTGGTGCACCTCACTTCACACCTTCACTTACCACTCAGGGAGATGCGTTCCAGTCCTCCACACACCCTGCTCAGGGGCCTGAACACATACATACTTACGAGTTAGCACACACACCACCTACTTACACTGGGTCACATTCTTACTTTCTCCGTCCTCGGTACACTCAGGGTTACTAGTGGGTAGGATTTAGTAAGGTTTACATGTTTTAACCAGATGCTGAGTTTGAACATAGGTCAGGTTTTTGTTTTCTCCTGTGGATGTTTCGGTATACTGGGGGTTTTATTGTTGCACTGATATTTTTCACATTTTGCTATGTTCTTATTTTACATTCCTCGAGAATGCGGAGTTCAAAGAATGTTGATGTAATAAGAAAAAAGGCTGTCAAGTTTTCCAGTGTTGGGCTATGGACTCATGGAGCAGACAAATCTGTCATGTATGCAATGTTGTCTTGTATTTCTCTGTAATTTTTTTTTATGGGTTAACATACTTGTTAGCATGGGTACACACCCTTAACTTTCCTTTTCATTGTGGTCTGAGGACAGCCCTCATCTTAAGTGGGGGGGTATGTAATGATCGCCCTACATTGATGACGTCACGGGTGCCCCCTCTCGACCCCTTGCCTTTTCTCTGTGTACACCTTGCGGTATGGACGTGCCTGTGATTGCTGCCGTATTGTAAAACACAATAGTATTTGTATGTTGTTTACTTGCGTACAGTCAGCGTCCACTCTATGGCGCTTTATAGTATCCTTCACGCAATAAACACAGAAGACAGTACTTTTACATCGTGTCCAGCTGAGTACCTTAAACTTTCTGGGGAATAACGCAAGGATCTTTGGCCAGATCCTTACAAAGGTCAACCCCCTGTGAACAAAAATAAAACTTTGATACTGATGGTGAACCTGTTGGTCGCAAGAGATATTATGAAGTGATAGACAACTTGATATATGCAATGACATGTACAAGACCTGACCAAAGTTGGATTGTCAGCAAGCTGTCACAATAACCATCAGATCCAGAAGAATAACACTGGACAACAGCTAAACATGTTTAGGTACTTAAAGGATGAACCAGGAGTTGTGTTACAAAAAGGGGGAGGAAAAACTCAAACTTGTAGCATACAGTAATGCTGATTGGGCAGCAGATCAAAATAACAGACAAAGCACAACAAGGTACTGTTTTAGTTTAACTGAAAGCGGGCCTGCTACTTCATGGAACTCAAAGAAGCAGTCAACAGTCACTTTATCTGCATGTGAAGCAGGCATGGCCCTGTCTGTGACTACACAAGAAAGATTGTATCTTGTACAGTTATTGAACATTATGGATAATGAATGCCAAAATGCACCAGTGAAAATCTTTGAAACTAACCAAGGTGCAACTGCTCAGTCAAAGAACCCAATATGTCATCAGAGATGTAAACACATTGACATGAGTTATCATTTCATTCATTCTGCACTCAGTGACGGTAAAGTAACCATTGAATATTGTCCAACAGCAGACATGGTTGCAGATGTTTTGAGTAAGCCTGTAACAAAGTTCAAAATTGAAAAATTTGTCGCTTATATGTTTGGAAAGTAAATTGCCAGACAGTTGTGAAATGTGTAACCACGCACAATATGTTAAGATAATTGTGTTAAATATGACTTGTACAGTATAAAAGCAAGTGGGGGTGTTAAGCTATAGACTAAGATGCTGTTAAGGTGTGCTCTTACATTGACGTCATGGCCTGTGAGAGATGTATGCATGTGGTGAATAAAGTGATATCTCTATTCTGACAACACCAATGATAAACATGTGTGATTGTTCCTCTGTGGCATGAACAATGTGTAGTTAATTCAGTGTTCCTACTCGAAAAATAGCTGTGCCAACACAATCAATGGGCAAAAATATTGTTGAATATGCTGCCCATATTCAATTATTTTTCTTGTACATTACAATTACATAAGTTAAATATATATACGCATAACTTTTTGACTATATTTCAATGTTATGGAATTACATGCTGTCAGTAACAGCATTGAGAGCACCAGCTCAAAACAGCCTCCAAACATGGCCACTCTAAACTACAACTCCTAAGAATCACAGTGCCCCCTGTATTTTAATTACACCTGTCTCTCATTTCCTTGTCAATTAGCTCCGCTAATTAAACCCCTCGCTCACTCACTTCCATTGCGAAGTATCATTCAGTTTTTCTCTCCTGTTGTAACAAGCCATTTACTTTCTGCCTGTCGTCTTGACTTTGTTTACATTCTCCTCAACCTCATCTTCTCATCTAGCCCACACTGTTCTGTCTGCTGATTGACCAACCTCTGGCCATTACTCTGACTATGATTCTCGTCCTCTGATTTGGCTTCTTTTCCAGTTTGCTTCACCCGCTCTCCCCTGCGCCTGCATCCGTAAGTGCCTGCATCCTGACAGGATACTTTGCCAATATGGATGCAGCAGAGGAAGCATACTGCTCTGAACGCTCAAGGGCACATCTTAGGAGAACATCAGCAGATGCTTACCAACCAGGATGGCAGTGTGCTGCCGTGATGTAGCAGGCCATCCTAACGCGCCCCGAATCCTCCACGAAGCTTCTCTCACTACCTGAGAAGTACGCAGGTGATGTTCCCAGCTGTAAGGGATTTCTGCTCCAGTGCTATTGATAGAAATGTTCATTCTTTCGTGTGAACATTTGTTCATTTAATTGAAAAACATGCTTGGAATAAAAAATGTTATTGTCCAAAAAAGTAAAATATTTTCAATCATTAATTGATTAACTAATTAATTAAGCAATCAATCAATAATTAATTAAATAAATAATTAATTATATATGCAATGCATAATGACAATACAAAACCTTAACATATTTTCTGTACTTTATATTTCTTTGGCTTTTTGTTCAAAATGAATGCCATATGACATCAACTGAATTTAGCAACTGTTAATGCCTTTAGCAAGGATGCATGTTGCAAAGAAGCTCTTAGTAAAGTTACTCTTAAGAGTCCCTATGACGAATGAGTTCAGAAAAACTACGTACAGAGACAGTGTTCATTGCTTAAAAAATGAACAAAACCCATAAATAAACTCCTTTATACTGACAGATAATATTTGTACAGACATGTTTGAGTGTTCACTTGTTCACATTTGTACCTGTATACTGTGTACAGATTTTATTTTAAAAGAAAAACAATGTTCCTGGGTGCTGCCATCATACTCTCTCTGAGGTTCAAATATTGTGCTCTGAGTACAAATTATGTGAGAGAATCTGAGAGAGTGATGTCACTTACACCATATATGACTTATCGATGCTAGTGGCTAGTAAAATAAATATTTATGTGCACATAAATTACACTTGAAAGTTTGTGAACCCTTTAGAATTTTCTATATTTCTGCATAAATATGACCTAAAACATCATCAGATTTTCACA
>JANZLB010000002.1:14418804-14428964 GCA_026167865.1 Notarius quadriscutis | reverse complement strand
CCCAGAGAAGGTGGCGGTGTTTCTGGATATTGTTTATATCTGGTTTTAACTTGCATTTGTGGATGCAGTAATGAACTCTTTGCCCACACAGTCTTTCAGAGAGCAGTGAACCCCTTCCATGATTTGCAAATCTTCACATTCTGTTTTTATTTGTTTTACCCAGTGTCCCAGCTTTTTTGGAATTGGGGTTGTACATTTATGAACGAAGACCCTGTTGGTGTCCGTGCTTTCAGCAAACTTGTTCCTTTAGGTTTCTCTTTGTACATTCACAAGTCTATCCGTGCGTCCTTCCTTTCTTCAAAAGTTTCCTTCCTATTTAATATTTATTTTAAGGGTATGTTATACATATAAATTAGTAACAAGAAGGACTAGATTTGTTGCCAGTGTGGAACCCCCCTCCTTCCCCATCAAGTTCTGTTTTCTTCTTATTACCTTTGAAAGAGAAAAAGAGAATCTGGTGCAGAAATGACTGTTTTAAAGCTGATACAACATAAGTGATAACGGGAAGTAACTTTGTTTTGTAGATGTTCCACAACGTTAAACGCAACTCTGAATGAATAAACAAGTATGAACTGCCATTCTGTGATTTAATAATAAATTGTTAGTGCTGACAAATTACTGTGGTATAAGAGGAATAAAACGTTTTGGAGTGTGCTGTTATGACCGAATAATAAACCCGAGATTTGTAACGGGTAACTCGTGGATTATTTTCCCACAACAGAATACCCTGTAATTCATATTTAGCAAACTGTAACTTGGCCTTTCTTTTATTAAAGCTCGTCAGTACCTTCTGCCGCTAATTCATGTGGGATCATGATGGTGACCTTTGCTATATCTGATATGTTTACTCATTTTATTTCATTACTAATATTCTTTGCTCATTAACCACTGTCATTTGTAGGTAATAACTTGTGCAAGAATGTTTTACGATTTTTCGTGCACTTTTGCAAAAGGGTTCATTCTATCCGTTGTTTTGTTGTGCGACAGCATGCCACTTGTAAATATACTGGCTATGATCAGCTCTATCCAAGTAGGCATTAAACTGTCCAATTGCTTTTGGTTCCATAAAATGATGGCATTATGCATTAAAAGGCCTTTCATTTACTTATTTATTGATTGCATCCTCAAATTAAAACAGAAGCCCTGCACTTTATCGTCGTAGTAATGGTTTCATTTCAAAGCCAGTATTCTGCAAGCCGGAGCCAAAACCTCCAGTCGGTTTTGGATTTCACCATAAGCTATGCCATGCTTTTCTGAAAGAGAAATATTAATGCGTAATCTCAGTTCTGTTGATGGGTGATTTTTCAAATGGCTCTCTGGTGAACTAACTACGGCTTTTTTTTTGGCATCATTAACTTTGTAAATGCTTTTATTTAATTATTTAAACTTTGTTTCGACATCTGTTGCAGAACGTGCCTACAGGACCAAACAACAAACCCAAACTACCCATCGTCATCGCCCAGTGTGGAGAAATGTGATTCCCTCCCCCCCCAAATCTTTCCTATTAAACAGCTTTATTGTTCACATGTACACATCAGTTTATTATATTAATGTCACCTGAAAGAGAAATGTTAAAATCAAGATTGTTTTCTGACATTATTGTGATTTTACATCATCACTGTGCTCTACAGTATCTTACAAATTCCGACATGAATAACTGATGTGCGCCTACAAGTTTAGAAAGATGATTTCACAAGCATGGTGAGAGAAATACAGAAGACAAGTGTCTCCTGTTTCTCTTGAGGCATAAGGAGAATACTTTCATTGTCCATCTTTTGGATCACTTTACAGTTAACTATTCACAATGTTGTCTGACTGCATTCTCTGCCAAGTATCCTGAATAAATTTCAGCTTTTTTTGTAAGGAAAGGTTTCATTCATTTCGTTCATTCATTCTTCGTCTTTCCATGACTGTGTGTTGTTAATGCGTTGGCGGTCATCTCATTTATCTGATTTAATAAAATTACAGTTCAGCCAAAAATCCATCACAACTTTGGAAGCATTCAAGCAGGAGTTGAAACCAAACTGAGCGAGCTATTTAATGCCAGTTCCTGACGAGTGAAATTTCTATTGTGTCTTCTCCTTCCCCAAATCCACATCCTAATCTATCCGAAAGCCTCCTTCTCTGCTCACCATCATGGCTCAGACCCCCATCCCTTCCACACAAAAGAACCCTTTCAGCACAAGTGCTGGAAGAGCTCTGGTCTCAGCAGGAGGTTTCTGAGGGTCAATGTTAAAGGCTGTCTTTGTGCAGGGCCGTTAACAACAAGCTCTTCACACGTCGTCCAGCCACTCAGCTGCAGAGCCAGCAAAACATTTACATGACAAAAGTGGAGGAGGTTGTGTGGGACTGTCTCACACACTGCCATGTCTCGGTCCCATGGAGTGTTCCCATTTAAAATGCAATGGGCAGCCTCTGTGTGAAGGGACGTGCGTTTAAACACCCTGTTCCGACACTGAAATTCAGTCACAAGGTTAAAAATAGACCTGATGGCTCATACAGTGCAACACTAATGTGTCTGGCTGCTTTACTGAACATTGGATTTTGTTCAAGAGATGTTTATTTGAAATTGACGTGACACAGTAGTGTTTTATTGCAATAAAAAGCTAAACACACTGTCTCACCTGCATGTCAGTATTCAACAAAGGGCCTCCTTTATGAGAGAGGTTTGTCAGACTATTATTATTGAATAGGAATAGCCTTTTTTGTTTTAATCTTTCTAAAAACATCATATTCCTCTCACTGATCTGTATTACAGAAGGATGTCTATGATAATATCGAAGCCATTTTAAAGAGCTGTGCTTTAAAAGTGACTTTTCTCTCCAGACTAGGTAGTGAACTGTGTAAAACTATAGGCATCTGTAGAGATTCCTTTCTGTCTCCATTTTAACAGCATGTCGAGCAACGTCTTTCCTTTCCTCCTTTCTCGACGAGCCAATCACAGACCGTGTATGCGCCGACACGCATGACTGACACCAAAGCCGTCCAATAATGCTGCAGAACACGCGTGACGTAGGATGATGGACAACGAGTCAACCAATCTGAATAAAGAACCGAATGTTTGCTCGGGAATATCCTTCAGAATCTTTTCTAATTCCGTCCAGTTCGATCGGCAACGGGAGCGGAGAAAGGAAAGCAGAGAGCCTGAAGGCAGTAGCCCCCACCACCGCCGGCCCAGGTTACCATCTAGCACCGGGAAAGAACACACTAGAGAGCCACCGCCGGCTTTACCAACAAGAAACCACCATGAGCAGCGAGGCCGAAACACAGCAGCCGCCGCAGCCTGCCGCCGATGCGGAGAGCCCGTCCAGCCCGGCAGCCGCAGCTACCGCGGGGGATAAGAAGGTCATCGGTGAGTGAGTTAGCAAGCGAGCCTCCGCGGCTGCTTCACTGAACCGTGTGTTCCTGTAGTAACCGGGCTATGAGGTGTTCAGGATGTGACGGCAACCCAATAACCCCGTTTTCTCTCTCGGATCTCGTTTCTCAACTGTTTTTTGGTGCCACAAGTTTTCAGCGCTTGCTTTCTTTATGGGTTAAATCTAAACAAACAAGTTGTGTGATTGATTTAAAGTTTCTTAAGCTAGTTTAAGGTTGATTTGCTGAGCTTTAGAATCTGGACCGAGGGTTAATTTTGGTAAAATAACGCTTGCTTCAGTCCGGTCCGACATCCCGTCAGGACTCCGCGGTTAGCATGTATGCTAACTAGCTAACTTGCTAAATGCTAACCTGAGGCCTGTGTGCTGGCTGAAAAATCTAAAATTCTAATACTCAGGCATAATAATGTAATGAGCTTGCTGTAAAAAAAAAAAATAAAAATAGAAATGTAATAAATAAATTAAATTCGTGACCCGGACCATACTGGTCCAGCAGGGCTGATTTGGACTGAGCTTGGCCTTGATCATGACCCGCTGTGCTGTGTCCCTGTCCTCCCTGAGAAGACACCTCATGGCTGATACTTGTCAGCCATTATGAAGTCTAATTATCCACATCTGAATTCCAGGTTTGTTTGTCAGACAAATGATCTGAGCTACTCTTTGTTTAGTGTATGATTAGCGTCCTGGCCTACATGTGGTGCTGAAATATCGGCGGATCAGACTGCTTAAACAAACCCACGGTCCAGTTTTATTAAACCGTACTCGTGGTACCGTACACGGACATAAATAACAAACCGGTTATATGTGTCGCGAGGTAGATGTTTAACGTTGCGTTCCCAAAATGTCCGCCGCTCTGTCGATGGTCCCATTGTCTCTCACACGCACGCTGAGTTTGGGTGTTTTAGAGAGATGAGCTGAACCAAAACACGCCGTGTTGCCTTCAAACTTTGTGCGTGAAAGCCTGAAATCGGTATGTAAACGTATAGCTGAGGTCAAGTGAGCTGACTGGCTCATGTCCGACCACATGGCTGAAGCTAGCGGCTAGTTAATAGCCTGGCTCGCTGCTTACTCTCTTAACTAGTCCTATCCAGAGCTCGTTTTGAATTCCTCCTCCACCACTTCTAATAATTCCATCTACTCGTTTCTCATGAGGCAGTGAGAAACGTCGTGCACCCCACCACGTGTGGCTCGAGCGTGTCTTCCTGCTTTCAGCCCTCGCTGTCATTTCCTTGAAATAACGACCCGAGGCTGATTCAGCTCTGTAATCTGACGTGACTGGTAATACGAGAATTGTTTATCCAGGATGTGTCGTACTTTAACTCTTCTCTGAAATCACCAGCTCGTTTTAAATTCAGCCTGTATGTTCATACGAGGACCATTTTGGAAATAAAAGACTCTGATATGAGCAGCTGGTTATGCAGACGGACAGTTTTAGATCAGTGTCTATAAACAGATCAGCAGTTGGAGGATGTAAATAGTTTCTGCTTTAGAGTTTGGATTTCTGATGCTTTCCTTTCATAGCTTGATTCGAATAAAAAACACTGCTGCTGTGTATGAAATGTATTCAGTGATGCAGAAGCTCATAGTTCTTGTTTTTAGCAACAAAGGTCCTGGGGACAGTGAAGTGGTTCAACGTAAGAAACGGCTATGGTTTCATCAACAGGTAACCTAATTGAAGCCCCTCTCACTCTTGTATATAAATAAAATATTAGTTTTTAAATACTTCTTGTTCACCCATTACTGAAATCCTGTTTTTGTCTTTCAATTAAAAGGAATGACACAAAAGAAGATGTCTTTGTACACCAGGTAATTGTGCTTCTTCCTTACTTGAAACAAAATGAATGTTTTTGTGTTCGCTTATCTTTGATGTTTGTCTACAGACTGCGATAAAGAAGAATAACCCAAGGAAATACCTTCGCAGCGTAGGGGATGGAGAGACTGTGGAGTTTGACGTGGTTGAAGGAGAAAAGGTGAGCTCTTCATAATCTCTCTAACATGGCATCTGTTTCAGTAGTGACAAAGGTTATTGTTATTAGAGTGAGGCCTTCTTAATTGCGCGTTTCAACCATGACGTGTTCCTGTAGGGTGCCGAAGCAGCCAATGTTACTGGACCAGGCGGCGTGCCCGTACAGGGCAGTAAATATGCGGCCGACAGGAACAGGTACAGACGCTACCCACGCAGGAGGGGCCCACCACGTGACTACCAGGACAACTACCCAAGTGACGGAGAAGGAGACAAGAGGGAGACAGGAGACAGCGCTGGCGAGGGCGATCAGCAGCAGCGCAAACCATCCTTCCCTGGCCGGAGGCGTTACCCCCCATACTATGTGAGAAGACGCTATGGCCGCAGACCCCCCTACACCAACGCACCACCCAGGGGAGAGATGACTGAGGTACGTTGGCGTGAGATTATGATGAACATGGATTTAAGCAATGGAGCAAGCAAAAGCTCTCCCCCATTAAGTGAACTGGTTACTTCTGTGGTTGTTTAAAAAAAATAAATAAATTGTCGATGGCATGTTACTTTTGTAGGGTGGGGAAGTTGATGAGAACCAGGGTGGTCAAGACCAGGGCAATAAAACAGTGAGACAGAACTACTACAGAGGCTACCGGCCAAGGTTCAGACCAAGGTTTGTATGCTAGCATGAGGCTCACTGGTTATAGCAGTGCAAATGATCTAAAGGAAGGATGCAATTTACAAGGGATTATTGCTCAACATGTGCTTATTATGCTTTGCTTACATGGCTGTATGCACACAGGGGCCCACCTCGACCCCGGCCTGTACGGGAAGGGGAAGAGGATAAGGAGAACCAGGGTGAGGTCGGTCAGAATCAGGAGCCCCGACAGCGCCGCTACCGCCGCAACTACAACTACCGCCGCAGACGGCCTCAGACCACCAAGCCCCAGGACGGCAAGGACAGCAAGGCAGCCGATACAACAACGGACAAATCAGCCGCTCCCGAGGCCGAACAGGGCGGGAATGAGTAGACCATCCGCCGCCGGCGTCACCATCTCGCACCATCCTGCCGGGTTAGTTTTACTTTTTTTGTTAAATCACTATTTAAAAATCACATGGCGGTTTCTTCTGTGATTTATACCCTTGCTGTAGATAAATGGGTTACCTGAATACAGTATGACCATAGCTCATATTTAGCACAGTTGTTAATGTGGAGTGGCTGGGCAGGTTTTGTTCATTTTTGTTAAGGAGTGATGCTTTAGGAATGTGTGTGCGCCACATGCATTCTAAAAATGTAAATCCCCCCCCCACACACACGCACTTCTCTACCGGCCCACTTTTGTTTCAAGTAAATTGTCAATGTAGTACAGGAACGTTAGAATAAGAAGCCTGCACACTAGATCACATGACTAATTAGTTAGAATTCTACGGTGAGCATTATATGGTACATACAGTGGGAGCGCTGTGTCGGCAGGGCATACGTTTGGAAACTTGCTATGAAGCATGTTTGACTTTTCACTTGTACGAGTACATAAAGCTACTCCCCCAAATAGATGTGTAATTTGAATTAAGACCACATTCACACACACCCCCTCTTAAATATGGTTTTGATCCAGGGTAAGCTGCTATGAGAGTTAATACATGTCCTACTGGGTCTCAGGGTAATGTTTTGTGTTTAGTTTATAGGGAGATGCTAATGCATCAGAGAATGGTATTTGGTGCCTGTTTGTACTTTCTATTGACACAAGGCTGGACCAGCCTTTTATAATAGAGATAACAAGCCTGCTAGACCTATTAGTGGTAGGTGTTTTATTATCCATACTAACCTCTCCCCAATTTTCTTTTCAGTTTTGTCAACAAGAAGAAACATCCAAGATCTGAGCAATAAGAACCAGATTTGACCTGACGATCGTCTTAAGCTTGCAACATGCGTTTGACCAGATTACCACCGATTGCCTGCAGAATCTATGCAGCCCTATTGTTTTGTTTTTCCATTATTTTTGTGACAGCTACAAGTTTTGGGGAAACAACAGATGTTTTTCTAAGTCGGTCTTATGTTTTTACACCAAATGGTTTTTAAAAAAAAAAGTAATTTGATATCTGGTCAGTTTGACATTTTTAAATAACTTTTTATGTATCCAAACATGAATTTTAACAAAAAGCAAGCTCAATAAAATCAAAAGTTAAGTTTCTCACTGGTTTGTTTGATTCCACCTTCTGGTAAGGGCATAGTTCATTCATGCTATAAACAGGTCATGTGCTTACTCTTGAACGAAACTGGCATCTTTTCTGTACTTTAGACTAGTTAGCTCTGATCAAACGTTGGTCTCTTTGCGTAATCGCTGCATGCGCTGGATGTTGCTCTCGATAGCAGTGCGGTTGGTGATCTGTGTAGCACAGCTCGCTGGAAACCAGCCCCTTTCTCCATCCCTCATCCTCTCCCCATAGCACCAACCTAAGAAATATGTAGATAGATATAGTTAAGACAATACAGCATTTTGTACTTTAGAGAATTAAAGGCTGCACCAATCTCCTGCCACCTTCTACATAAGGAGACCTATACAGGGCTTGTGTGATGTGGGGCGATGCAAATCCATTTATTTTCCCTACATCACACTTAAGGTTATAGCAATTAGTCATACTGAGAAATCAAGAAGTGTAAGTGCTTCTGTCCTGAAGATTCCCATGGCAGAAAATGTGAACAACACTGTGGAAGGAATCCTGGTTGTCAAACATTGCTCAACAGAAACCATGTTTTACTCTAACACTCAATTTGTAACAAGTCATGCTAGAAAATGACAGCACCATATTAGAGCTCATTTTCACTGAATTTAAAAAAAAAAGTAACTACAGCGTCATGGGTTAGTTTGAGTGGTGAGCTCATCTCTGAAGAATAATTCCCTGAAATAAACTGGGTGCTACTAGTAAAAGGACAGTGCTAAGTACTGTGCTACCCTGTCATCTTACAGCAAGAAGGTTCTGAGTTCAACTGGGGCCTTGTGCCTGCCTAGGTTTCTTCCCACCATCCAAAGACATGCAGATTAGGTCAACTGGCTACTCTAAACTCCCAGCGAGTACCCTGCCTCTCATCTGAAGTCAGCTGGGATTGGTTCCAGCTTCCCCCCAATGACCCTGACATATAGTAAAGGACTTCAAGTCAACGGTGTCCCTACTGGCCTCCTTTCACTGGGAGCTACAAAGTGTGTTAGTGTGTTCTAAAATATCCGTCTGAGGTAGAAGGTTTTGCTTAAAAAAAAAAAGTCTCCTTACCCTCCACTTCCTCCAGGACAAGGACTACTTCAGCTTGCTGGAGACTCAGCTCATCTGGCTCTTTGGGCATATGGGCTTTTGTGGATTCATATTGAGGAAGTTCTGTAAAGAAAATTTTTTTTAATACTTTCCCCCCTCAAATGGTTTCAAGGTTCTGCTCTGATGAATCAAATTGGGGTAAAAGGGAATACCAGCTACACGGCCCATTTTAATACGCTAAGCGAGCACTACGTTAGTAATTTCTAGTACACACCATCTTTGTTAGGGGAACCCTCTCCTTGTTTAGACCAGCGTAGAGCAGTGACCCAGCGAGCTCTGTCCAGCCTGCAAACACAGATTCATACTTGTCCAAAAATCTGAAGTAACACCACTTAAAATTACACTACACCAAAAATGTTACCGATTTATACAAACTATAGCAGATAAAAATATTTTGATAAAACATGGGCACAAAAGGGATTCTGGCTCTTTTTTAAATAAATTCTCAAGCGTATTTCTCATCCAAATAACTTGTAATATACTTTATACCTGCATGCTGCTATAATTATGCATACATTACATTTTTTGGAGGAAGGGAGAGGGTGTAACTCCAGGAAAAAGATTTGCCTGCTTAATCCTGATTATTACTGTATAGTGTGCACCCTACACACACTTGAGAGTTGATCACTGCTGTCAGCAGATGGCACTACAGACGTGGATAGACTCTTACTTGCTTTCAGCCACCAGAGCCATCTGGTCACAGCGCCCCTCGCTGTTGGGTTTCATTTCCAGCCGCAGGTAAAGCTTGTCAGCCTGCTCCTCTGCTACTTCCACATTCCCCAGAGTGGCATAGTCAAACACCACATAGCTTTCTTCACTGCACAGGGAGACCAGTCACTAATATTCATCTCAGCACATTATACAACTAGATTGGGATTAATGCAATTCAGAATCATTTCAGTGAGCTGCATTTATTTACACACAAAGGTACGGAAAAAGGGTTCTCTCTGTTCATTTAAAATAATTTATTGCAATAAACATTGAACACTGGATGAATGACTGGGATGATTCGTTACTTGAGCAAAATCATGATTAGCATTTTAGCCATTATTCTGTATAACCACTATGATCAGGGTATTCCATTCACTGGATTGTTGGGAGAGACTGGTAGCGGAGATCCTCTGACAGATGTTTAAGAGTTGTGTAGGAATGTAAGGCTAAACCATCTGTTCTATCCCCCACTGCAAGCTCCAGTGGTGCTTGAAAGTTTGTGAACCCTTTAGAATTTTCTATATTTCTGCATAAATGACCTAAAACCTTAACAGATTTTCACACAAGTCCTAAAGAGAACCCAGTTAAACAAATGAGAGAAAATGATCCAATATTACATATCTGTGAGTGGGCACCGTTTTATTTAAAGAACAGGGATCTATCAAAGTCTGATCTTCACAACACACGATGTGGAAGTGCATCATGGCACAAACAAAGGAGATTTCTGAGGATCTCAGAAAAAGCGTTGTTGATGCTCATCAGGCTGGAAAAGGTTACAAAACCATCTCTAAAGAGTTTGGACTCCACCA
>JANZLB010000002.1:14363549-14373690 GCA_026167865.1 Notarius quadriscutis | reverse complement strand
TTGCCTGCGACCCTGTAGAACAGGATAAAGCGGCTACAGATAATGAGATGAGATGAGATGAGATGAGATGAGATGAGCAGTTGGAATCAGACATGGCTTCTGATTGGCTGGAATTAAAAGGATTGATTCTCTATTGGAAAAAAGGTTCACAGTCGAACCCTTTCTAAAAGCTAAGAACCCTTCATTATCCCATGAACAATCACTGAAGTGTTTATAGTCAGATTAAATCGCCGGCTAATTAAAGTAACGCTGACTGTTACTAACTTATTTGATATTTTACATTTTTATACAGAATTCGCTTTTTTGGTTATTTAATATACTTCCAGTGCATGTATTCGCTTTATATTTACACACATAATATCTTTTGACTTTGCACTTATAAATATGAACAAAATAGTATAAGCATTAACAAAAGGTTTTAAAAAAGAAAAAAAAAAAATTGATAGTGGGAAAAATATTCAGACACCACACGTGACCAACTTTGTTACAAAGCCATTGTTGGCAACTCCAGCTTTGAGATGTCTACAGTAACAAGTAGATGTTTTTTTGCATTGGGGTTCAATTTGGACCCAAACTCCTAGGAAACTGCCTTCAATTATCCAAGGTTCTGAAGGTCCATCACTGCAAGCTGGCCTAGTGGTTAGTATGTCCACCTCTTGACCGGTAGATCGCGAGTTCTACTTGCAGTCGGATCATACCAAAGACCATCATACAAAATAGTACCTACTGCCATCTGGCAAGGCATTTGGCAAGGAACGTGGCACATGGTTACCAGAGGACTGGTCCCCCCGTAACCCTAGTTATATAATAGACAAGAGGCTGATGGCTATAGAAACGGAGATCGGTGCTGCACTCGTGCCTCAAGAGCTCATTAGTACTGGGACAGGAGACTGCCTGGGAAAACCAGATCCTGGTGCATGAGGGACTTTGACTGACTCAAGGTCCATCTGATGGACTCTCAATTTTTAAATCTTCTATAAACCTTGAATGGGATGAAAAGACCAGATGTAATGGTGATTGTCTAGACCATGCATGGCCATCTTGAGTTATTTTGGCTGTGCATTTGGGGTGGTTGTTAAAAATTCCACCTTCTCCCCAGATTCAGTTTCTTGGCCAATGAGGTTGAAGTCTCTTCTATGCCCCAGTACACAATTCCTTCGATGACGTAATGCCGCAGTACCATCTGCAGAGGAGCAGCCCTGTATTATAATGCTCTCACCTCCCTGCTTCACTGTAGATACGGTGTTCTTGGAATCATTCACACAACCCTTCCGTCAACAAATACAACACGGTGAAGTATTGCCAAAGTTCAATTTTCGTTTCATCTGACCAGAGTATATTGTTCCAAAATAATTCAGATTTGTCTAAATGCGTAGTTGTTCCTGCTGCTTTCAGGTCATCCTGCAACTCTAAGTGACTGCTGCTTTTCTCTTACAGTCATTATCAATAGTCTGTGCAGACATGAAATTTTGCGTGCTGCATCGGTCAGGGGATGATTAGTTGCATATTAATAAATTTTACTGATTGGGATATTTAAGGCGTGTATGTGTGAGGACTCCGTAGCTTTTTCTATTCAAGTATTGTTTAATAATGTTGTCCCTGAGAACTTTAGGAAGCTCCTTCACCTTTTATAATGACACCAGGTACAATCTGAACAAGAACATATTTTCAGCATTTATATCTAGAACTTATAGAATCAAGAATAACAGACATTATATGTGCAAATTTAAAGAGGATAAATGGACTGGTAGCATATTAAAGAACGAAAACAAAAATGTCCAAATATGTATTTCTCCTCATTGCATATGTAATGAATCAGATAAAAATAACAGAAAAAAAAAAAGACACGTTAGCAAGAAATACACCCTATACGTATGTTTTATTGATGTGGAACCAATAAACAGAAGCACTTCAAACTTGGATAAACTATTCAATCAAAATTAACATCCAAAACATCAGTAACATCCAACATTACCATCAATGTACACCTGAATGGTAGAATTATTGTAGCTTGAGTTTAAAACATCCAACAATTTTCTGACTTATCTCAGTTCACCTGCACAGCGAAAAAAAAAAAAATTACATGAGAGAACAAGCTAATTAAAGGGCATGTATTATCAGGGGCAGCGCCAGAGATCTTCTTTTGCTGGTGCTATGGGGTTGCTTGACTTTTCAGTGTGGGTACTTTGAAATTTAGGGTTACCTATTAACGTGCTGCAACAGTTTAATTACCTCCGCCAAGGAGGTTATGCTTTCGGTTTGTTTGTTTTTGCCTTTAAGCAGGATTACGCAACAAACTATACACCTGATTTTCATGGAACTTGGTGGAAAGGTATAGCATGGGCCAAGGAACCACCCATCAAATTTTGGAACCCATCTGTCTCACAGGGCGGCCTGATGAATTTCGTTTCACTTTCGCTAACGTTGTGACATTTGGCCTTGACAAAGATCTGAGCTCTCCAAGTGCCTAAACACAAGGCAAGATACTCAGCTCACGGGATATAGATGTAAGGCTCACAAGCCAGATTACATAAACACAATTTTTACACATTTATGCCACAGCCAGGGCTTGCACACAAGCAGTAAGCACCAGACATACAGGTTTGTGCACATTTCAGCCTCAGATTCTGAGATCACAAACTCATGCTGCCAGTCACCAACACCTCGACAAATGAAATCAACAGTATTCCGTTCCACAGATCTAATATATGAATGAGCATCGCATAGAGATAAGGAGTCAGAATTTGTGCCTCAATTGCCAAATGCATTAAATTTATAATTGGCAACAGGAAAAAAAATATCATTTGATAATGTTCATAACAAAACAATATGCATGTTGATTGAGTCTTCACACGTGGACGCTTATGAAACAAAAACCCGATCCATTATTATTATATCTCTATTCTTCAGTAATGCTAATTTATCAAAAAAAAAACAAACACCCACCCTGTGCTCTGGCTAACAGGACATGAAAGTACGGTCAAAAGTTCAATGTGTTCTGTGCCCATTGGCTGAATCAGATCACCTGTGTTGGCTTTCTGTTTTTAAGTCTAAAAATAATCAGTTTGTTTCATTAATGTATTTATTTTTCAAAATACAAATTATCGTATTCATCCATTAAAAATGGTAAATAAACCACAGAAATTACTTGGGGGTGCTAAGGAGGTGCTATGGCTGTCCTGGGGTGGCTACAGCACCCCCAAGCCCCTCCCTGACACCACCGATAGTAATTATGTGATTTAATAATGAGTGGGCCTTTAAATAATCCTAAATACACAGCAGGAACACCGGAACAAAAAGCATCGATTCATTCACCTTCAGTATCCTGGTCAGTATCACAGTGGAGCCAGAGCTTACTCTGGAACACTGGGCATGAGGTGAGACCACAGCCTGAATGGGGTACCAGTGAACCAAGAACTTCACTATATGGTATAATTTCATGTCATAACCCCAGTATAAACTTTGTGTCTATAGCAGAGGGTTAGACTTTTGGTGTTATTAGCATCTCAGCGGTTAAACTCAAAAGCGAACCGTAAAAAATAAATAAATAAATAAAAACCATACACGATAGTGATAAGGAGGGCCAAGAAAGAAAAGCTGAAAGAAAAATTTAATTTAACCCAGAAGCAGGTGTTATTTTTATGGATTAAATAACTACCAAAATTAGGAAGAGCCAAACTTTTATGAATGTGCATTACACCAAACTCCTATATATCAGGTCTATTTTATCGCCTGAATATTTTGTCTCTTCTGTTTCTGGCTTAAATCATAGTAATGTATTTACTAGCTATATTTACAAGCTGGAAATAGTAAAAAAAATGTCATGTTTATCTGAATTATCCTAGTTTAAAAAGAAAACATCAGCAAAAACTGTTCCATTATATGAGAAAAAAAAAAATACTATATAAGAAAAATATCGGTCATTTGTTAACAATATATTGTGGCTTGGTCTGCATGTTCGTCATCTTTTTCCGATTTGTACCACTTGTTTGTGAAGTTGAACTGACTTGCACTAGAGTAGACCATGGGAAGATGGTAATTATTATGATTGTATTCACTTGTAATACAATAAAAAGCAAATATGGGCACACCCAAGTGGTGCAACAGAAAAATGTTCGCCCTATCATCTGAAGATTGCAAATTTGAATCCCAGTGATGCCACAGCCATCCATGGCTGGAAGCCCAAAGAGAGCGAAATTGGCCGAGCGCTCAGGGAGAGAGGGGTGGTATACTCTCTCCATTGTAAATTATATCAACGCTAACCAATCATGGACATCTGTGAGCTCGTGCATGTGAAGGTGAGCGGGTAGCAATTTCCTCCGAGAGTGATGTAGCATGAGCAGCAGTCTGAAAAGATGTGGTTGGCAGGCTTCATGTGCCTTGGAGGAAGCACTTGATAGCCTTTGCCATCCCTGGTTGGGCGCTATCATGTGATGGGGAGAGCTGTTTAGTGGGTGGGAACTGGTCATGAATAAATTAGAGAGAAAATCGGGGGGGGAGGGGGAAGCAAATATATTTAAGCATCGACCATGGCCCAACACCATCCAAGACTACAATTTGGCCAAGAGTCAAAACCCCATATATGCCTACTTCCATATATCCATGGGAACTGGTCATGAATAAATTAGGGAGAAAATCGGGGGGAGAGGGGGAAGCAAATATATTTAAGCATCGACCATGGCCCAACACCATCCAAGACCACAATTTGGCCAAGAGTCAAAACCCCATATATGCCTACTTCCATATATCCATATATTCCATAAATTCCACACAAGTCTTTTACTGAGGACCGTCTACACTTGCTCCAAACCTTTTTCCCCCCCCCCAACACTGTGCATTTAACATAGCTCTTTCCATATGGACATCAGATTAAAACATTTCTGACCTCTGAAAAAACTTCTGATCAAATAACCCTACATGATGTATATTAACGTGGACACTAGATTTGCAGTGTTCAGCATTCAATCGTTTTTCAGTCACGCAGAGAATATCAGATTCTTTTTTCTAACCAAATCTTTCACATGTCTGGATAGAACTTTTGTCCCATGACATGCTTTGTCTGAAAACTTCCTTTACATTTCTCACTTTGATCAAATAATCGCCATCATTGTTCAGATATCAAACAATTCTGCTTCCTTCTCCTTCCAGAAGGCAAAACTTCGCTCAATGTATCTGATTATATCCTCGTTGCTAAACTCTTTAAGATCATAAATAAGCTTTATTGAGTCCTCATTCAGTTCTTCATTATCTTTTGCTGGAATTTGTTTCTCAGCATGACCGTTGAAGGGTTCAGTTAGTGGTTTTTCAACAGTCACTTGTGTGGTTGTCTGGTTCTCTGGCTCTTTTGCCAGAGCTGCATTTTGATTAGTGTCCAGTATGGTAGACTCATTAATCTGCTCTGTAGAGTTCGCTTTGCTTTTTGAAATATTATCTGCCATGTCCTGTACAGGCTCCTGTGTGGAAGTTTGTACTTTGTCAGATGCAGGTGCTTGTGTTGTATTTTGCTCAGTCTCTTCAAGAGACTCTTGTTCTGGTGTTGGCTCAGGTACATGTCCTGCACATGAGTCTAAGATCTCCTGATTTTTTTCTGGGGAGTCAATCTGAGCTGTTTCCAACACCCCGTCCCCCTCTGTAGTGTTACCAAAGTATTTCAGTTTTATGTCCTCAAAGCCATCTGACCAATCACAATCCCCTCTTTCAATATTTTCCATCACTTCACGGTGGAACTCACGGATCACTTCCCAAGGATGGCTGCCAATTCGATCAAACATCTCATAGCACAGCAAGTGTCTGAACTTCCGCTCACTGCGAGACATGTTCATCTCAAGCAGTTGGAAGTAGCCAAGCATGAAAAGATCAAGGCTCAGGTTATCATAGTGAACTGGAGCCCCATTTATATGAGGGAGAAAATGCTCAGGCCAGTAGATCATTTGAGCACGACTAAGCCGACGGAGCTGACGTGACGGTACCTGGCTCATAATGGCCCTCCAGTGGCCAAGCAGGTTTCCTACTACCTGCCTCTGTTTCATGAAATGCAGGAGCTGGTCATCCTCACTCCCATCCAATTCAAACTCAATATTGTTCCCCTGGGAGTGATAGCCATCCATCTTGACTCCTTGATGACTTCTTCTCCTCACCGTGTACTTGGGTCTGTAAGAATCGGTCATCGTGTACTTTCTCCAGTGCTCCAGAAACAAGAAGACAATCCTCTCCTTTCGCATCTCGATAGATTCTTGAATATAACTCAGGTCTGTCTGCACCTCGAGGCTGCGTGTGAGATGGTTCCCATTTAGTGCGGGGTCACTGGATATAGGGTGTGCCAGGTTATCCATGCCTGACTGGGGGACATTGTTAGGTTCACTGTATGTCAAAGGTGCATATGATGGTGTTACAACTGGCTCATCTACTAATGGCAATCTTGCATCTTGCTCTGGTGGTAAACCATTAGTGACCTGAGAGTTGATATCGCAAGGTGTGAAGAGTAGTTCATCTTCCAGGATAGGCTCAGGGGAATAATTGCGCTCACTCACCACTGGCAAGGATCTCTTCCGTTTGTATACTCGGTTCATCTTATCCTCTTCATACTTGGACTGGCTATGGATCATCTCATAATTGGCCTTCAGATTTTTCACTGACACACCACACTGCTTGAGTTCCCTCTCCACCTCCTCTCGGGTTGAGAAAGACTGTGATCGCCCGATGTTTCCTGAGGTAATAGACGCCGTCTGTGCCTTTCCACCTTTCAGACCTTCATACGTATATCCTTGATTAATCATTTCCAGAATGTCAATTTCCTTACCACCTAATGTAGCAAGGAGGATGGCCATGCTTTTAAGCAGTGTAGAAATTTTGCTACACCAGGCAGGAAGGTCCTCTGCTTGCCCATGAACCTGTTTGGGGTTGACAGAGAAGTGGTCCTGGTTCAGGGCAGCAGACACAGGGAGAAGCTGATGTAACTCTTTCTCCAGCTGCTCCAACTCTTTTTCTACTTCTGTCACTTTGTGCATGACTTGGAGGTTCTCAATCTGTCTCTCAATACGAATAAGGTCATCCTCAGTCATCAGTTCACCAAATGGACCCAGTATAGCATTGTGCGCATGAGAGTAATGCCAGTCTCGTGCCTGGAAATATCCACTGGTAGAAAACTAAAGCAGGGTCAGAGGAGGGGACAGAGAGGAACAAAAACAGAAGGATGGGTTGTCCTTCAGTCTGTAGGTCCAAGGCTTCTCAGACATGCTTCTTCACACCAAACGTTTCAAACCTTACATGGATTTAGTGGTGCAATGGTATTTGCTTTATTTACTACGGCCGAGATGAGTTGAAGCGGTGTGACCTTTAGCAACTTGCAGTTGCTGAGAATCTCTATATAGCATGTTTATTTGGGAAAATTTAGGCAAAAAGGTTCCAATTTGCAGCTATATCAAATTCCTATTTAACAGGAACACTTATCCTACCTACTCTGAATTTGTAGTCTGGATTATGAACCAAGCCTTTCAAGCAGTCATTCCACATAATTAGTCCATTCCACTAGCAGTTTAGTTGATGAACGTACAAGCATGATGGTCAAGCGACCTTAAATGAACATATTAAATATATGGAATGACGGGTGCTTCCAGAAGACTTGATTGACAACCACTGGCCTTGAAAGATTTTGAAAACATAGACATGAATTTTGGAAAAAAGGGAGAAAAGTAGACAGACATAACTGCATTCCAAGATTTAGACATCATTTGCAGTGTGAGGGCACCTTGCATCACACCACTGAATCCCCATGTAAAAACTTAGAGCTGTCATGCCCCATCAC
Organism: Notarius quadriscutis; assembly: GCA_026167865.1. NCBI lineage: Eukaryota > Metazoa > Chordata > Actinopteri > Siluriformes > Ariidae > Notarius > Notarius quadriscutis. The sequence continues at coordinate 14,365,886 of JANZLB010000002.1, read as the reverse complement.
CAATGTCTAGATTTGACTACGTTTCAAGAGTATGAAAGCAACGTTGATGTTGCAATTGTCTTGGGATGGTCACAGCAGCCCCAAAGTGAACACTGCATCACACCACAGGACAAATCAATGTCCAGTCAAATGACACAAACGCACATGCAAAAGACAAAAAAGCATTTCAATTCAAAGTACAGTCGCAATAGATGGATCTAAACCACTGAACCATTCACGGGGAAAATGCAAGTTGTGTTGAATCCATTTGATAAAAGTTTGCTTTCTGACTTTAGGCCTATTAAGCTTTAAGCTATTGTTGGGCATACCTAACAACATATGTTTACCCCCCGGTCTCTTCCCTCTGTCTTTCTCTCTCCATCGATTTACATGTTGATTTCTGCTCCTTGGACCTGCCTGATCCATCCTGACGCCCTACGTCTGGCTGGAGTCTCAACACATTACTCTTGTGAAGGATGAACCCATATGGACAGTCAAAAGTCGCACTTGGAAGATGGCTCTGGACACTTGGTTCTGCTATTATGGCTGAGGACTACAGTTGTCGCGAGCAATCTTGCACTCAAGTTTCCATCAACGAACAGTTGATAACGTCAACAAAATAGATTTCATGCTAAAACTATACTGAAGTTCCTCATTACCCAGTTGTACTTTGAGACCATATAGGACACTGTTATAAAGCAAGTCATTTATAAATCATGCTATCTGTTCTCATCCAGATGAGAATGGGTTCTCGTTCGAGTCTGGTTCCTCTCAAGGTTTCTTCCTCGTGTTGTCTGAGGGAGTTTTTCCTTGCCACCGGTTGCCACAGGCTTGCTCATCAGGGATAAAATTAGCTCACGTTTAAAGCCTTTAATTTTCTCTAAAGCTGCTTTGCTATAATGTCTGTTGTGAAAAGCGCTATACAAATAAACTAACTTGACTATAATGCTCCTTCAATGATTAACTAAACCACAGCAATCTCCCATTTGGTCTTTGATCAAGATCATATATAAGCAGTTAATATTAAAGCTAACCAGATGAGTCTTTTATACCATGCACACCACTGACAGAGGGCTTCTTGTATCAGACATGTCAGACATTCAGCCCTGCCTGACAGCCATCAGCAAGTGACAGGTGTGTTTACTTATATATTCACAAAGAACTGGGATGTTCTGTCGGTTACATCCTAGACCAAGTCAACATCATACAGGTTTTACCGAGCAAAATGGATGACCACAACATGCTCTGGTTTCAAAAAAACCCTATCCGACCCCACTAGAGATGTTCTCTCTCATCTAGCGCGTATAAATATTATCCAGATGCTGCAAAGCTATCGTTTCAACTATGTTGTTAGACAATGCTTTTCTGAAGTCTAAGTATTCTATGATCAGAGAAACTGATACCAGCATCGCTTGGTACACTTCATTTCATTACTGGGGATTATAATTCTTAAAAGCTCATCACGCCAACCAGTTCTGTGCTGAATATTTTAACATCGGCAGCTCATTTACATATTTGAGCCTCACCCATACATGAGAAAAGCAAAATATCATGGTTGAAAATGTCAAAACAGACAGGAAATGTTCAGAGTAAATGCACACTAACACGCCACAACATGCAAAATCTCACATCCACACTCTTTAGCTGTATTAGTACAAGGTTAAAAGCCAAATAATGGCGGCTGTTGTTTAAGCTGAGAAAGTGACTTCTTTAAAGTCGCAGATGTTTAAAAAAAAATCAAAGTTTCGCTTTCGGAGGCCAAATAGCGTTTGAGAAAAATGAATTTTCTTTAAAATGCCAGATGGGCTTCTTGCGGTCGTGACATACGCGATGACGTCAGGTAGCAGTCGCTTGGAGCAACTCAGCTGTTTATATTCTGTTTACATCGTAGTTTTGCTAGTTTTACAAGTATTTTACTGAATTGATCAGTTTTCAAACAAAGTATGCCTCATTGTGTAGCATATAAATGCCACAATGATGCTAAACAGAAAGCACAAGCTGGAACTAGACTGCATTACCGCAGAGAAAATGCAAATTGTGCTTACTCAGCTGTGGCAGAGGGTCACTGGCAGAAACTGGATCAGACATGAGACCTCACACTGCAAAATCTGTTTGACATGATCTACAGATAGTGTGTGTGGCAAAGTATGTGTGTATACTGCGTGTGGCGTAGCGTGTGTGACTGCACGCTCTAAAATCTTAGTTTAAAATGGCTCAACTCACAGTGCAACATGACACTTCGTGCTCTAAAATTTTTTTTTTTTTACATGATTTACAGCAGGGGGCGGCACGGTGGTGTAGTGGTTAGCGCTGTCGCCTCACAGCAAGAAGGTCCGGGTTCGAGCCCCATGGCCGGCG
>JANZLB010000002.1:13226609-13236922 GCA_026167865.1 Notarius quadriscutis | reverse complement strand
TTAAGGTAACTTTCACGGTCTTTTGTTGATAATCCCCTTGCATAGCTTGACAGGCTGTTTAACTCTGCCATACTTCCATTGCCAAGCTGCGCGCGCAACCGTCTTTGTTTACAAACAGTAAATGGGTCTATAAGAAATTTAGTAATTAACAATACAACTACTCATACATAAGAGTTAAAATTGAGTACAAAATTCCAAGTAATTTTGTAACAAACTGACATTTACAGTGACTCAAAACTAGACATTGTAATATCATTTGGCATTCAGACTAAAATCTGCTGGACTAGAACTTAGAAAATAAAAGAAAATAAAAACTCTTAAAATATAAATCTACATCCTACAAAGTATATTTTTTATATATACGACTGTCAGTCTTATTATAAATGAAAAAATGCACATCATAACCATTGATTGGCAGTTTGGCACGTAACAATACTGTACTCTTAATCAACCAACTGGATCAATCAGATACAGTCAACCTTAAAACATTATCTCAACTGCAGCGTGCAATAAAAACAACAGTGAATACTGAATGTATTATTATCATCATCATAATACTTATTGTGAAACTCAGGGAGGTGCCTGTAAATTTTGGCAGGGCTAGGACCTTCGGTGGCCTAGTTATGAATTTTTAAAGTCAGGCCCACGGGGGCCCCTCGTTTCACAAGCCATGTTATGACAATGTATTCGCCCAGTGTAACATTTGGAAGAAAATTAGAAGTAGATTAGACCCAATATCTTTAAAATTTTTCATGGGCCATCTGGTTTCATGCTTCTGAAATACAAACAGACACATTCGAATTATTAGGGCTCGACATTAACTTGTTCAGCCAGACTTGTCCTGACCATAATATTTTTATCATGTATTTACTAGTTCAATTAGTCCTGGGTATGATTTTAAACTGCAACTGGTGATGAATCTTAGGTCTGGGAGGACTTGAGTATTGGGGAAAGTGGAGTTACCCCTTAATCACCATTGCTCCCAGGTCTGCTCTAACCCAGAGAGGTAGCACCTACCTGAGTTCCAGCTATGGGTTAAATAGTACATCACCAATAAGGCACTGGCAGCAGGGTGCTTTTCAGTGCAATGTGGCAGATGAACCCAACAGGGTCAATGGCACACCACCTGATGGCATGCAGAGGAGCCACTCAAATGGCCAACAGATGGCATCACTCAGCAAGTCAGTTGTCACTGCGGGGCAACTTCCATACCCGTCCGATCTGTGGCACATTTGTGCACCACTTGGTATCAGGTCTGGAGGTCCAGAGAGACAACACAATGGAGGCACAACATCGCTTGTCTTACCTTACTGTGCACAGCACTTTGTTAGAAGAGGAGATGGGTCATTCATGCCAGTGCTGTGGACGACACTGTCGCTCTGGTGCAGGCCTTGCGGTCCATCTACGTTTCTGCGCATCCTAGTGAAGCAGTCATCATCGCTAGCAAGTATCCAGGAAAGGCCTAGTCTTTGAGGAGCAGAGATGGGCTGAGGATCTCCAGTTTGTCAACAAATGCATGATAAAATTCTTGAAACGTTGTTTTCAAATGTTCCTTAAAGAAAGATAGGAAGGAATTTGGATATTTCACCATCTCCAGTGCATAATATCATTAAACAATTCAAGGAATCTGAAGGAAGTTTGGTGTGTAAAGGGCAAGGATGCAAGCCTAAGCTGAACACCCATGATCTCCAATCCCTGCATCAAGAACCGTGGATTGGCTCCAGCTTCCCCTATGACCCTGATGGATGGGTGGATTGGGAGAGGGAAAAGTTTAACAAAGGTACATTTGAAACAAGTTGCTAGACTGGATGTTGAATGACTGACTGTATGCTGTTGAGTTATAACTGCCAATTATGGGATTATTCTAAAAATTCACTAAATAGTAGTCTGAGTCAAATGTAATAGCCTCTTGACTCCGTCCCTCTCACGCTAGAATCTGGTCTTCCCAGGCAGTCTCCTGTGCCAGTACTAACCAACTCTCTAAGGCACGCTTGTGCGGCGCCGATCTCCATTTCAATAGCCCTCAGCCTCTCGCCTATACAGCTAAGGTTACAGTGGGGGACTGGTCCTCTGGTAACTGCGAGAGTTTGACTTCCCCACTCGCATCTGTATTGCAGCATGTCTTGCCAGATGGTAGTAGCTACCATTTTTATGACTGTCTTTGGTATGACCTGACCGCGAGTAGAACTCACGATTTCCCAGTCAAGAGATGGACATGCTAACCACTAGGCCAACTCGTGGTCAGCCACTTGACTATTTTGCTATTAATGCTGTCCTTCCCTAACAAAAGCCATGGTCATGAACCAGTGCTGAGAACAATGTAGAGAAGGTTCAGCTTTTTAGACTGACATTGGGTAATTTGTTGTATAATGATGCCTAAATAATTGGGCAAACAATCCCTAATTGAGCTGGCAGACCACATTTCTGCCATTAGTGGATTTAGTTCATAGCCGCTCATTAATTTATTATTTCTATTTCCATCTTGCACTGAGGAATTCCAATAGTAAACTGTATTTCTGCTTAGCTTTGCTCGTACACCTTATTGCCTGCTAATAGGCAAGTGAGAATTTTTGGCCTTTTCTTCCCTCGTTTTTTTTTTTTTTTGTGGCACAAGGAGGAAAAACATTCAATAATTATTGATCATCAGACATCCAACTTTTACTACAGCCCCTATTTAATCACAAAAGCTGATTTACTGTTGCTTCTCCAACAATCCCATTACATTGCTGTCTAGCTAATCAAGTCTATTCACTCTCCTGGAGGACTAATCTTTTACAAGGCTAGCAGAACAAATCCCTGTGGTAACAGGATTGCCGTGGAGCCAGGAGGCCTGTTCTCCTGCCTCGGCCCATAAATGAGGACCCAAGTTTACAAGACTTTCTGATTCCGCGGCAAATCCATGAGGTGATTTGTCTTCATGACAAACGTGTTCAGTGGGACTTGGATGATTTTAGTAAACACCTTTTAATAGATGACATTTCTTCTTTTCCTCTGTACATGGGGTCTGGATGAGGGCTCATCGTCCGAATTTGCACTTTGGTGTTTTTTTTTTTTTCAGAAGCATAGTGAACAGGTCACTGTTGTGCAGGGTATCTGAGATGCCTGAGATGAGGCAAATACCACCCCACACATACATATCTACACCCTGTACATTCTTTCAGGAGAATTTAGTACTTTACTATCTGAGCTATGTGACTGGAGGTAATATTTGCAAAGTAACCTTAAAAATCAGCAGTGTGCATCTATGTGGGTGGTTTTCTGTTTATATGCCTGTGTAATATATGCACGCATAAGCACGTATGGTCACATTTTCATAACAGGCGTCTGTTTGAGGGAAAATAAATTGATCCCAGTGCAGCCATGGAAAGCCTTAAGCCTAGCCATAATGAAATTGTACTATTAAAAGCCTTCAGTTTTCTCCTCACTGGGCATATTTGAGGGGAAGGCCAGCTTTATGAGGTTTTCATAGTGTGTGTGTGGGGGTTCCATCCACTAAATGAAATGAGAAGCCTGTATAGATGATGAAACTGGAGGTACTCAGTGAGCTTTATGACTTGGTAGGAGCGGTTCTTGCTGTTTTCACATACAGAATCCTTGTATTTCTTCATTGTGCTCTTAAAACGGATCAGGATTGGAAACGTGGAATGTTTGCACATTAAATGTGGCCTCTTTGAAATTGAAACTCTGGCTTCCTGGTTAGAAAAATATGTAAGGATTAAAATAAAACTTGGGGGGGATCGCAGACAGGCCTGCTTAACTCCAGTTGCAACAGAAACTTTGTTAGCTTATCTAAGTGCTATCCCCCTTCTTATTCCTGTTGGCAATTGATTGGATCATGAGGAAAACAACACAAGGAAAGAGGAATGGAATACAATGGACAATTTGGCATCGACTGGATGACTTGGTCTTAATTTCTAGTAACAACAAACAAATGCAGGACAAGTCATCTCTCCTATCGACCACGTCAATAAAACTTGGCCTAAAGCTAAATACAGTGGAAACTAAATTGCTGAAGGTAAATTGTTAGGACAGATGGCCAATAACAATGATGGACAACGCCATGGAAGAAGGGAACTCCTTTGTGCATCTTGGAAGTGTGGTAAGTGTAGCTGGAGGAATGGGCAAGGATGTTAAAACAGGGGTTAACAAAGCCAGAATGGTCTCCAACAATCTGGGGAACATCTGGGCATCAAAGGTGCTGTCTAAGATTACCAAGTTAAAGATTTTTGAATCGAATGTTAAATCCATCCTCTTGTATGGAACAGAGACTTGGAGAACAACAAAAGCTATGCTTAGGAAAATTCAAACATTCCTTAATTATTGTCTGAGGAGAATAATGAATGTTAGATGGTCAGATAAAATGAACAAAGAACTATGGGAGTTAACTAACCAACAACCAGTAGAGATGCAAATCCAGAAGAAGAAGTGGAACTGGATAGGACATGCACTCAGGAAATCACCAAAGAATCTCAGTAAGCAAGCTTTAAAATGGAACCCACAAGGAAAAGAGGTCGTCCTAAAAACACCTGGAGAAGACCCGTTGAAGGCAAAATGAAAGCCGGGGTTAGTCATGGTCAACACTAGAGAAAACTGCACAGACTAGAACTAGATGAAAAGCTCTTGTTGGTGGCCTATGCTCCTAGGGAGTTATGGGCTGATTTATATAAATGGCTGTTGACTCGTTAAACAAGTATGACCATTGCTGACAGAATCATTCTAAAATTAGTCGTTATGGGAACGACAATGGCTTTTGAAGCCAGCCAGAGATTTACAAAGCTTGTTGCAAAGCCGGCAAACGTAATCCGTGTGCACAGGTCCCGAATTATATGTAGCCTGTTGTTGCGGCTGCACATGCGTATGGCGTGTTAATCCGGAACGGTTTTTACAGACCTTCTGGCAAATGTGACAAATCAGATCAACCTGCAGCATACAGTATATTGATTGTAATTTGGTACTGCTCTACCGATGTGGCTTCTCTGATGGCTAAGGAGGCCAGTTGTAGAAAGACAGATTCTGCCACACTGGTTACATATGAATTGGTTGACTGACGGATCGATGAATTCTCGTTTTCTTGCAGCTTGTTTGACTTGTGCCCACCTCACTGCATTCTCATGGAAAGGCTTGCAACCATTGCTGATCGTTTGTCTCCATTTTCCATGGTCACAAGCGATTGTTTCCCAGTCATTGTCATCAATTTTGCATGCTACTAGGGATTCTTTGATGCAATCTTTGTAGCACTTTCTAGGCTTGTGTTGTGGCCAAGTGCCTTGCAACAACTCGCCATAGAGCGTCTGCTTCGGAATTCTGTTTTGTTCCATGCATATGACATGGCCCGTCCAACAAAGCCTGTGATGAACATGACTTAGACAACCTTTATTGTCATTCAGTATGCAACAAGTGTACACCGAACGAAATTTCGTTGCAGTTTGGCTCAGCACAGAAATAAATATGAAGTGTATTAAATTCTTCTTTTTGTGTCTTTGAAGCTGGTTGGTTATATGACAGTTTCCCATTTCTTTACACAGTCCTTTGCATTTTTATTGAACACTGCGAGATCCTTTGAGCTGCACTGATTGGGTAGTAGGGGGCAGACAAGGCAGTGCTGCATTGTATGGTCCTCTTCTCCACATTCACAGATGGTTTGGCCAGTTTCATAGCCCCATCTGGCCACGGCAGCTTTTGAGCTCCCTGTTCCTATTCTCAGGCGGTTGAGCATCTTCCACTGGACCCATGGTGCTTCTGAGACTGGAGGGAGGGCTTCAGAAGGGGGGATACCCATGTAAATGAGAGGGGGATCATCCTCAAGCCTTTTTGTCCATAGTTGGAGTCTGGTTTCTTCCCGTGATACTACTAGGGGTTGTACATGGCTGAGAAAGCTTCTCCTGGACTTCAGCTGTTGGGCCGGGGGTACACGTCCTTAGAGGAGGTGGCTTTCATCACTGGTGGTCTTGTTCATCTCTACTCGGCTGGCGACTTCCCGTCTCACATCAGCAGGGGCAATGCCAGCGAGGAGGTACAGGTTGTTTATGTTGGCGGGCTTCAAGCAGCTAGTAATTGAGCAGCAAGTGTTATTCAACACTGGGTCTAGTTTCTTGGCATGGGATGATCTATCCCAAACAGGACATGCATACTCCTCAGAGGAGTAGCACAGAGCCAGAGCAGTAGATCTTAGTGTGTGTGCTGTGGCTCCCCATTTGGAGTTGGTCAGCTTCCAAAGGATGTTATTTCGGGAGTTAACTTTCAGTTTGGTGGTTTTGACGTGTTCCTTATAGGAGAGAGTGCAATCCAGTGTTACACCAAGGTAGACAGGGTTGGTATAGTGCTTAAGAGGTGTTCCAGACCATGTGATGTTAAGGGGTCGGTTTGCTTCCCGGTTCCTGAGATGGAACGAACAGACTTAGGTCTTCGCAGGGTTTGCGTGTAGGTGGTTGCATTCCATAGTAGAGGTGTAGCTCATTTTGGGCTGAGGTGAGATTTGCTTCTACAGCTTCAAATGTACTCTCTTGGGATGTTACACAGAGGTCATCAGCGTAGATGAACCGCTCAGTGTTCTGGTCCATTGGCTGGTCATTGGTGTAGATGTTATATAGTAGTGGAGCCAGCACGCTACCTTAAGGCAAGCTGTTCCGTTGTCATCGCCAGCGACTTTGCTTGTTGTTAAGGACAACGTAAAGCACCTATCTTTCAGAAGGGCTTCGATGAGGTCTGTGAGCGCCAGGTCTTTTGTCATCTCCAAGATCTTTTTCAGGAGGAGGCGGTGGTTCACAGTGTCGTATGCGGCACACAGATCAACAAAGATGGCTCCTGTCACCAGTCCTTTCTGGAACCCGTCTTCAATGTGCTGTGTGAGATTCAGAAGATGACTTGTGGATTTGCAAGGTCAGAATCTAGCTTGTTGAGGGATGATGGCTGGTTCAATGACTGGGGCAAGCCTGTTGAGGATCAGGCGCTCAAACAGCTTGTACGGGTGACATAGCAGGGAGATTGGGCAGAAGCTCTTTGCATATGCTGGATCTTTACCCGGTTTTAGAAGAGTGATGATTCTGGTTTTTCTCCAGATCTTTGGGATGTTTCTTGTCAGCATACAGTTATTCATCAGCTCAAGGACCCACTTCCGTGTCAGAGGTCCAAAGTGCTTGATCTCTGTGAAAATATTGTCCAGGCCGATGGCTTTGCCAGTTTTAAGGGCTTTGATGCTGATATTGAGCTCTTCAGGGGAAAACGGCTCAGTCCGGTGGTTTGGGAGTGCTGAGGTTGGTCTACCTTTGGTCTTGGCTGTTTGGTGGTGGATTTCCTATTGAGCAGCAACTGATGCTCAACTTGGTTGGCCGTGGTGGTATACTGTTGCTGTGTTGGGGTTGATGGATCATTGCTGATTTTTCGGATGAGGTTCCATGCCTTTTTGCTGTTTTTTGCCATATCAGTTGTTTCTAGTAGAGTTTGCCATTTCTGCTGGCAGCTTTCTGATGGGGAGGTCATGAGTCTCTCACCTACTTCGATGGTGCTTTCAGCAAAGGGGTCAAATTCGTAAAGCTGTTGGTATTGCTCATATAGTTCGCTGCTTGGAGTGTCAAGGCCGGGGATGTATTGAGTGCGGCAGCCTCTTGGGATGTTCTTCCGGGCTGCCTGGTGCACTAACTTAGTGAAGATTTCATAGTTTTTGGGGTCCGCTGGGAGGTGGGCAACCTTCCGTTCAAGATCTTCTTGGAAGCCAGGCCAATTCGCTTTCCCAAAGCTGAATCTTCTCCGGAAAGGAACTATGGCTGGGGTAACTGCAGCATTGACTGTAAGGCCAATGAGGCGATGTTGGGGTTTTGGCAGTGGCTCCAGTACCAGCTTCTTGCTCAATCCAGAGATGCTATGGCTGACAAACACGATATCAGGGTTATAGCCTGCTTTCCATCGCCCACTATTGAAGGACTTTGGTTGTTTGGCATCATGGATCAGGTTGAGCTGGTTGGTTTCGGCCCATACTTCCACTGCATCTCCATCTGCGTTGTTACCGGCGTATCCCTATTGTGAGCTGTGGCTGTTGAAGTCTCCAATCACTATCCTTTGTTCCCTGGATGATGGTATTTCTGGCATCAGGAAAGGTGTAGGAGGTGGTTTGTAAACGGAGGTAACGATAATTCCTCTGCGCTCAGCGGTTAAGACCTCAATGTTGTTTTCATCGCTCTTTGACTGTTGATTTGATGATTGTCCCTTTTTTTTTTTTGCTAGCGTGGCGCTTCCATGTTTCTCATGTGGTCTTTCTGTGATGGTGGTCCTACCTTCCACTCAAGGGCGGGGATGTTTGGGTCCACAGTGGGTTTCTTGAAGGCAGAGAATATCATACTGATGCTCTCTGCAGAGTTTGGCAGCAAGTTCTTCTTTAGTTGCAGACAGTCCTTCAACATTTAGAGATATGATTGTCAAAGCTGGCTTTGGGGGCAGGCGTTGGCCTCTTATTATGGTATGTTACAAAAAAAATAAAGAAAAATCCAAGTCCTCATCTCCAGTTTACAAGTCCGAATGCAGTTAATGCACGAGTCCAAGTCCAAGTTGAGTCACGAGTCCTTAAAATTAGGGCACGAGTCCTGGACTCAACTACTACAAGCCTGGTACACGTATTTTGATCGATGCCCTAAGTTAGCCACTTTTAAATGTGAAAATAATGAATATCCTTTCAGAATTACTACCTCAACTTGGTGCTTCTTTGAATTGCATGTCAAAGTGCTTAATTACAAGTAAATTCGTATTCTACAATTGATTTCCTTTAAATCAAGGTTTTTGTATCTTTAGATTGGTGTCTTTGTGGATTTCTTCGTGCACCTCTTCACCCAGCTGAAGTTCAGACTGGTGGGAAAGTGTATCCTTTTGACATTGTGTGGAATTATTGTTGTTTTTTTATTTATTTTTTTTAAATACTAGCTGCATTATTCCGTGTTTGTGCATTGATCATGAGCAGTCTGCTGAACGATTCTCCTGAACCTGCCTTTCAGCTGTGGAGGAGTGCAGTGAAAATGGCTGCCTTGCTTTGTCATTGCTCGAACTTCTAGCATTCAATATGGCGTTCGTCTTTATTGCCAGCGTCCTCATTTTGATCGAGGTAACACAGTCAGTACAACTCCGTAGTAATGAGATCTGCTGTGTATAGTGAGCTCTTATCATGTTTACTCACTGAACACATCACTTGCCTCGTCATCCTGAGCTTGGGAAATAAATGACCTCATCACATTAGAGTAGCCTCAGCCTTGGAGTTAAAGATCTACATCTACTAATATGCAATGCCTAATGATGAGTATTAAATTTCTCTTTGTTTTAATGTATCATTCATCCATCAGTTTCTCATAGCAAAAAGGATTTTTCTTTTTTCTTTTTCTCTTCGTTGTACTTAACTAAGAAAAGATCTAGATGCTGTTTGTTTTTTAATGGCATCATTTGTGTCATGTTTTTTCAGCCCGTGGCTGCTGGGTCAGGTATTCCAGAAATCAAAAGTTACCTGAATGGTGTGAAGATTCCAGGAATCGTACGATTGCGCACCTTCGTCTGCAAAGCCGTTGGGGTTCTGTTCGCTGTAGCTGGAGGTAGTGACATACCACGGAGTTGAAGACCGCTGGAAATCACCAACGGCTTCTTTAAAATTCTAAAACATTTTAAAGTGTTTTTAAAAATCTCACATCGTATGTATATGCAGGTTTGTTTGTGGGGAAAGAGGGACCCATGATCCACAGCGGAGCCATTGTAGGAGCTGGACTCCCCCAGGTACAAACTAACAGACTTTGTTTTTTAACTTGTTTTATTAACCCTCACAAATCAGCCTAAATGTCAAAACATCAGGATTGATATGGTGATAATATTGGTAATGCATTAGTGGCTGTTAATTAAGGAATAAAACACTTAGGAGTGTGATGTTGTAGGAGAATAAGCAACATAAGTGTGGCGTGATGTGAAGCAAAGTTCATGTTTCCACCCTTAGGGTTATTTAACAGTTATCTGCCAAAGGTGAAGTGGAGACGAAGTCCGGGTTATTATTCACTGATATTAATCAAGCCTGAGGCAGATAATTGTTGTAGTGTAAATACATAGGTGATTTTTTTTAAAATCATATTTAAAAAAAAAAAAAACTATTTCAAACTTCAGTAGTGACATGCAAATGTAATAAAGGTGCAGGGCAGACTTGTCACTTATCTATGCCGACTCACATAAAATACTTGGTTTTGAAATAGATAAAATAAATCACAATCCCAGGCGGCCCGGTGGTGTAGTGGTTAGCGCTGTCGCCTCACAGCAAGAAGGTCCGGGTTCGAGCCCCGTGGCCGGCGAGGGCCTTT
>JANZLB010000002.1:12793262-12804509 GCA_026167865.1 Notarius quadriscutis | reverse complement strand
GCCGGCCACGGGGCTCGAACCCGGACCTTCTTGCTGTGAGGCAACAGCGCTAACCACTACACCACCGTGCCACCCCACAAATTAAGGTTAAACAATTAGTTTGAAATATCACTATAATCCAATTATTTATCATCTTTTCTAGGGGTTCCCGCAAATCTGTCCAGGCTATTTTCGAGTATCTTTGTAAAATAAACAATAAATCATTTCTTTCCACACTTTTTTTTCTTTACTCTATGAAATACCAAAAGCGTGCAAGTATACATGAGAAAATTGCTTTTAATTTCATTATTTTTCAGGAATATTAAATAAAGCATTGTTTCAACGAGCTGTCCCAACAAATTTCTACCAACGAGGGTACCAAGAAATTTGTCCACATCTGTAAAGAAGAGGTTCTATAAATATCTAGGGGGGAAAAAAACAGACTGAGCAGATCGCAATATTGTGTGAGGATAATTAGACATGTGCACCAGGATATACACAGGTCATATGCATTTTCACCTATTCGCTTCTGAAGTCTTCTTCAAGCGTCACTTTTCTCACGCACACACATATGCACATACTCATACATGGAGATATTTGCAGTGGGTGCCAGGCTTATGAAAACCAGCAGGGATTGTTCCTGAATTAAGCAAAGTCAGGGGTGACTAAATAGGGGCCGAGACGTAAAGGGGAAATGGGGGGTCAGGCCTGGATTGTGCCTGAATTAGCCAGACTATTCAGAACCCCCTGAAAAGCTCCTGGGCTCTTTCTCTACAAGCAAATTGGGAGGAAATCTGGCTATTGTCACGTGTTTTGAAGTGGCTAGGGGTTTAGTGGGGTGCTTACCTACAGATGAAAGCTGAGACAATGGGGCGGCATGGCCAGCATCGGCAGATGGACTGCTGGAGAGCAATCCTGAGGAAAGGGGCATTTTGAAATGCTGGGTGCTGTCAGCTAGACACTGGTGTTCAACAAAACAAATATTCTGTAATAACCAGAACTCTGTTGGAAGTGCAATGTTAATGTGTTCAGAAATGCTTTTAAAATTTAGTTTGAAAAAAATCATGGAGCACTTTTGCAATGTTGGATCATTTAAATGTCAGTTTTAATGCAGTGTATCACAATGAAAAAGGCTGCAACACATTTCAAGACAATAGGAAACAGAATTCATAATGCATTTTTGATGAAACTGGGGTTTGTTCAAATTTAACTGGGGGTAAAATATTTTCCGACCGTATATGCATGGTAACGGTCAAAAATGCCAAGTTACTTACAGATGGGTGAAAGTCTTTGTCTTTTAATGGAAAATTATAGCTTAACAATATTTACAAAAGAAAAAGTGATTTGTACTGATGCATTGTCCACTACATGACTACGAATATGAGTTCAGAAGGTGAAAAGGTCAGTTTTTGATTGTCACCATTTTTGGACACTAAACATTTTTGGAACATCTGCTCTGCTTGATGTTTTACCTAAACTTTCGACATCCAGCACGGCTGCGTTCATGAGCGTTTTTTGTTTTGCTGAACCATTTGTGTAGGAACGCACATTGACACTAAGCTAATTTGAACTCAATCTAGGTCTATAGCAGCCTGAGGACTCATTATAAACCAACAGACTTTGTTCATGAGCAAGATGCTGAGACGGCCTTGCTACGCCTCAGAAATTAAATTGGATTCAAACTTTTTTCCTATTACTGCTTTTCTTTTTCATCTTCATGTCTATAAAGTTAGGCTCAAAACTATAAAAGGTGATTATAAGACCTGTACTTTTTTCTGCAGTGCCGTTATAGATATTAACATTTTTATTTTTGATTGGATCTTTATTTTTTTTTTCTCTTCTGGTCAAACGTTCAAGTGAGTAAACTAAACTTCAGATGGCAGAGCACCATCTACTGACTCAGTGTGCGATTGTGGAAGAGAGAGTGCACGAACTTTAAACGGATGAATATTTACCACGTTAATGAATATTAATGTACTTTCCACAGCCCTAACTTCCTTTAAAATATTGTGTGTGCATGTGTGTTTGTGCATCAATATGGCACACACTGATGGTAGTCAGGGAAGTGTGCTGGTCATCAGTGATTGGTGCTCTGGCTGCCAGCCCTCACCTCTCCTCTCCTCTCCTGAGGCACTGTGTCCATGTTTCTCGTCAGTTCGTGCACCCTCTTCCTCCCTCTCCACCCCTGAGGTCTTCCGGAGCCTTCCTCAACATTCTGCCTGTGCCCGCACTCTCATTAATCAACGTCAGGCTCAGACCCCAAGCGCAACAACAAGGCCAGTATTCTCCGCTTTGGCCCCCTCAAATGCTCATACATCTCATTGTTCCTCCACCGATTCACATGGGCAAGAGAAAAGGGCCAAGAGCCCAACATGAAAGGGATGAGACCGAAAAACGAGCAAAGACGAAGCATCTCTTTCTTTTCGGCTCTCCTCCTCCTCCTCCTTCTCCTCGTCCTCCCTGCAGCGCTCTCTCTCTATCTGTCGCTCTTTTCATTTGGGACAAAAAAGTAGCATCACAGAAATGATCGCTTGGCAATAATTAATCTGTAGAAATAAAAAAGGCATTGAGATAGTGAGCGAGAGAAAAGGAAGGAGAGAGAGAGAGATGTGTGTGCCACTCTTTGTCCCTTGTTTGTCATTAACCTTTGCTGTAACTCCCGGATGGAGCTGCCACTTTTTTTGTACAAAGACAGCACTTTTTTCCGCCCAAGGAGAGAAGAAAAAAAAAAAAAGCATTTATTCACGTCTGGGGAGAGAAAACTCAAATATTTTCAAAGGGTTTATGCTGATGCAGAACATTTTGACAGACAACAAAGAGCAAAGATTCAGTCATTTAAACAGAGCCAAGCTGACAGTGTTACTGGTTTACATAAGTGAAATGGAAAATCATTTCAGGCAAGAGAAGGACTGACAGTATGTCCCATGGAAGTGGCCTCTCAATGATGAGTGACACTTACTTGCGCTCTCTCTCTCTCGCTCTCTTTTCTCCTTGCATGTGGCAGTTGCTTACTGTCATCAATGACCAAATCATATAACGTAATGGTTTGTTCCTTCCATCCTACTGCTTTTTGATGGCAAATCATTGTCAATGCATTCGACGATTTGTTTACAGGTTGACAGGTGCTTGAAGAGCTCTGATTTTTATTATATATTTTTTTCTTGTCTGTGTCAAAAATGTGAACGCTGCAAGATGATAAATATGATAGACAGAGAGAGAGAGAAAGAGAGAGAGATGGCATAGAGTGACCCTCGCCTGGATGACTGATGACCCCTTCTCCTGTTCACGTCAGCCCTCTTGCCTAGCCTAGTCACATGCCACATTGTGTAGCTCTGTTTGCCAATAGACCTCTGTCTTCAGCACAGAGAGGCAATCAGTCTTTTCATCTGTGAGCTCTTGCTTTCACACACCCTCATACAGTTCCTCCAGGCAGCGGCCGGCTGGAGGGAGAAGGGCGATGGGAAATTACATTGCCAATCAATCTTCTCTCCTGTCTTGATGAAGGCTGTCTAAACTTTCGCTCTTTAACTAACCCTCAGAGGTCCATTAAGAATGCTGGACATAAAGTGGACAAACAATAGGGAAGATTAAAAGCCATTCGATTCTGCCCATGGAGGTGAAGGAGGGGGTTAGGCTAGGAAAGCGAGGGCGAGTGGGAGCAATGGTGTCAACGATATTTTTAGGAAATGTAGCTGTTCAGAAAAAGGAAAGGTATCTAATGTGATCCCCCCCCCCAATCGTTTTAACCATGCGAGCCATACGCCTCGACAGACAACATTGTCCATTTTAGGTGACTTATCACAGTCTGAGGTAATTGAAGTATGTGAGACTTTACAGATTACACAGCAATGTGGGCACTGACCTTTAGTTTTGTTTGGATTTTGTTCGTGAAAGGGTAGCAAACTCTTCAGTTAAGCACATGCAACATGGCTTAATTAGCCAGTGGTTAATTTGAACTATAGAACATGCGTTTGTACGTTCAAGCTAATTTTAAATTTTGTGAAATTATTTCATTTTTTGAACAACACTCGCACTAATGCATTCCACACTTGGACTGAACTCTACGTTAACGACCCCATTAGCTTTCTAATACCGTATGAAACCACATTCAGTGGTCCATGTTGTGATCAGGTCAAGTAACAGCGTGAAACCATATAAACAAAAGATTCTGTTGGAAATGTTTTGAATGCATTATGACAGATAGTTGAATATCTTTCGTAGCTCTAGCTAGTAAATATACATAGTTATTGGGGTACATTCATTAATTGTTATGAGAAATTAGTTGATTGAAAGCCAGCATTCTTATCTGTGTAAATCACCTCAAATGTAATGGAATATATTCATTAAAGCAAGTTATTTATTGCTAAATGGTGAGCCCATGTCAATTTGATATATAAATGTCAAACTGCAATTAGCGTCCGCTCCTGATATTGTTTTCAGTTTTTTTTTTTTCGAAGCGGTGAAAGAATGTACACTGAAAGATAGCAAGTGACAGAGGGCACAACTGAAAACTCAGTAGACCTTAAGCTCAACGAAACAGACTGGCTCCAAGGTTATTTTCTCAGCTCAAAAGAGGGCAAAAAATACCATGACCGTTTCAGAGCAAATTTCTCCATGCCCATACACGGTATTAAGATGTTTCTGATCTGCAGTGGCCCACTGCTCTCCCTCCTTGTCTCTCTCTCTTGTCTGGGACGATGGCCAAGTGCCACCGAGGACACCCTGTCTAATAAATCATCCCTATTTCAACATCTGCAAGGCCCAAAGGCTCTACCCTTCACTAAGATGGGCCCTTCTCTCTCACACCGGGAGAGCCCTCAGGGACGACAAAACCCACTATTGTCTCAGCCCCAGTGAAGAGGAGTCTCTCTTCTCTTCCACTCTTTTTGACAAAAGGCGTCTGAAGGCCAGCTTTAGTCTGCCAGCAGAGATGGCCTGCTCTCGGTAGGGAAGCCACTCTCCCTTGCTTGCCATCTCTTTCTCTCCATCCTCTACCCTCTCTCACCCACCTTTTAATACTCTCCTCCCGCAGAGGTCACTCACCAGGCCTGGCTCCTTTCATTCCCACCGCACTCTCAGGAGAATATAAAGACATCAAGTGCGGAGGAGGAGGGGGGGGAAGCCAAAATTGCCAGAAAGAGATATTAGGCATGGCTGTCACAGCCATTCTTTGGCCACTTTTCATCTAAAGTGTAATAGAGAAAAAGAAGGGGAAAGAAAGAAATAGATAAATAAACAGCACAGCTGAAAGCTTGGATCAGGAGCTTGTTGCGTTATTCATTTAAAAAGTGGATAGAAAAGGGTGGATAAAAAAAAAACCCATTCCCAACTGCCAATTACATAGAAAGAGGGGAGAAATCAGTTCTGAGCGTTTACATGTAGAGTTGGGATTCAAACTAAGCTATTCATTGGGTTTTGCTCAATTGTGCAGAAGACAGCATGGTGCACTTGTTTGTGTTGCTGAGAGTAAAGCTGTGTGTACTTAGTAGGTGTTGACTGAAAGTAACGAGATTCTGGAAGGTGTTTTGGGGGCTGTCTTCACATGGATAGCTGAATCACTTCCCATTCCAATTCCAACCTCATCCTGTTATTGTCAGTGCTGTTTCTTTTCTTTAGCACTGTCATAGGCCAAACTGCAATCCCTGGTGATACTGATCAAGACTACACACCACAAATAGGACCCACACCAGGACTGAATCTATGAGATCTGCTTTACGGTGTCAGGACGCAACTCTGACTGAAACTTTCAAGATATGAGAATCGAAATACTTCTGGCCCACAATGATCTCTTTGAGACCACTGGGTATGAGTCAAACTTTGATGACCTTTGATGCCATTTGGCCATATCAAGTGGTGGTTCTCTTACAAACATGTGTATTCATCTCCACTATTAAGTTCCCCCTTCAAACAAAACAAAAAAACATTTTTTATTGGTAATTAACCCAGAGAAGAAGCACACATTTTCTGCTGGCAGGCAGATCTTGATGTCTCAATCTGCAGCACATCAGTGCCATGAAAAGAGGCATTTGACAGCATTTCCCAGCGTCCAGCAGAGCCCAGCAAAAGCCACACAGCTCTGAAGAGGTTCAGGGCAGTGAGCCCAACACCAGTCCCAACTGACTGTACTGCATGAAAGTGGCAGATAGCAACAACGCATACATTGTCTATCCAGACCTGCCACAGAGCTTCAGAATGGAGGCTGGAGAGCAGAACAGATTACTGTTACTTGTTGGCCTTGGCTGGTATGGACAGTGTGTAGCACTTGGATACAACAATGCGTAAAATCATTTAACACCACATTTGCCAGACATAGCATGCATGATTTGCCCTGCAATTTAAATGGTTTTGTTTTTCTTGTCAAAGGGACTTGAGTGTGTGACGTGGATGATTCTGATATAACCGAATGCATCATTTTAGAAGTACATGTTGCAGAGGAAAGATAACCAACCCAGAGTATGCTTGGATTCTTAAAACACATATGATTTTTGTTGGCCGTGAGCAGATCCTGGCTGAGAGATAGGGGGGAAAGCAGAGCAAGAGAGCGAGAGAGAGAGACCAAGTGTCACTCATCATTGAGAGGCCACTTCCATGGGAAACACTGAGCTCATGCCCTATCGGCCCTGTAATGGACACTTTAGAGGGGATGGACTGCCCTGATAGGTCCCCAGGCCCTGATAAAGCAGAATTCCTGTCTGGACTCAAACCCAAACAACATTAACAGCAACACTGCTACCTCAAACCCCCCTATTCTGCTGCACTCTTCTGCCCACTGGCATAAAGCAGAGGCAGATTCCTCTGTCCGACTTTGGCAGAACTGGATGGTCTCTCCCTTCACCACCGCGCCACTTATCTCCAGCCAGAGGGAAATGATAACACTGTTAACAACAATAATGTGTGGCTGGGGTACACAACTGCCATCATGACAAGTCAAAGGAGTTAAGAGCTTTGGCATGTCATGTCAAAAAAGCCCTGTCCTCCATGGCCACTACTTTGACACACTCTTTGCTTCATTCCATCTTCTCTTTCTCACTAGAATATGGTTATCCTGTCTCTAGGGTTAACAAGAAATGAATTAATAAAAAAAAAAGGGTTTATCAAGGGCCTGTACATTTTTCCTCTTTCGCTCGTCTCTTGCTGCCTTGGGGGAAAGCCTCTTGTTAGTTTAAAACTCATGCTCTAAAGATTAATGTTGGCCAGAGGAGCACGTCATCATTGCTTAACTTACAGCTGCAGGGTGGATAAAGCCAGTTTTGTGTTTTTTTCAACAGAGGTATGGATGAGTTCTCACTCAGCGCCACAAGCGCTCTGCATCTCAGCGCCCGGCCACATCCATTAAACCACCACGACACTGAAGAAACACGATGTGAAAGCCATGCAAAACTTTCGCTTTTTTCCTCCTCGTTTCGCTCGTTTTCACTTCTCACTCTTTTCAATGATCAGACATGTGCGTCAATGTAAAAACAGCAAAAGGAAAAATAGGTTTTGAGTTCCCTTTATAAACATTTTTTTGATGATTGCTCTATTTGCACGGCTGAAGGAAAGTTCAAGTCGAGACATTTTGCATCCATCAGAAGAAATGATGACAAGATGCCTCCAGGGTCCATCAAATTAATAAGGCCATGATGTTCCTTAGGTCTGTAGTCAGAAAAAACAAGCAATGGGAACTTGAACATGCTAACTCGCCTGACTAGTCCATAGCAGTAATACTAATAACTTTGACAGTGATGATGACCTTCACCTGGATGGCCGGCAGGTCTTCTTAGTATCATTTGGATGGTTCTTTATGATAGCAGTGGATAAAAATGATCAACACATCAAACACCCCGCCTGGTGCTTTTGGGACCCTGGCAGCTGATACTGCTGTAAAGTGTTATCTACTGGCTAATAAAGTCATTTGTGATGAGCCGAAGTTCATCTGCAGGGGTGTTTGTAGACAGCACCTGTCATTCAGAAATTATTTATAAAGCAGTTTCGAGCAGATTTGCTGATCTCCTCGAATGTCTCGTCGATCAAAAGTCAATGTCAAAGCCGATCCAAAGTCAACGTCAACCTCTGAGATACCAAATGTAAAACCAGAGGCTTAGACTTTCTCCCTATCTGTACACATTCCCTCGCTGCCGTCTTGCAGAAGCCCACCTACAAAGTCCAAGCTGATATGACTGACTCCCTTCTGTCTGGCTTGTATTGCTGTGATTTGTGGATTATGCTGCAGACGTGTTGGGCCACGTGTGTACTTTGCATGACATCAGTCAATGCTAAAATACCTGGGCTAGTAAAAGATTGCACTAGGTGTAATACAGAAGAAAGTGCGTTTATTATTTTTGTGAAGGGATATGGAAGAACGTTGGAAAACCTGGAACATTACCCTTGCCTGGAGTCATCATTGTAAATAAAATTATAATAAAGGTCAGCCATAAACAGTGTCCAGAGATGTTCCCTTGAGTGCATGCTAGGCCTTGAACAGCTCATCTTTCACCTAATCTTTGCAGTTAGAGTAAACAGAGTGCTGTGAATCATGGGAGTGCAATGTGCTGGGACAGGCTAATCAATTTCATTAGCTGCATCAATCATCACAAACTGACATTTATTGTGGTGGTGATGGGTTGATCTTGTGGACTTGGGGACGGGCGGCTTCGGTGATAAATGCTGCTATCTCCAGAGAGAAGAAATAAATAGAGGCCTCTTGTCTTCGGTGGGAGAGTTGGGCAGAAAATACGGCATGCGAGGAAAGGAAAAATGGTTTGGGCGAAAAGATCAATCCCATCATAGCTACACTACATTTCCACATAGTCGTATAGAGAAAAATCAATGCGCAGAGATGTCTGGTATAATGATGTGAGTGCCACTTCGTTGGGGAGTTCACTGACATGCCGTTTCATGGTGATCATTTCAGTGACAGTAAATCAAGGATTTCATGGCCATGAATCATTTTAAAGGTAAATGGTGTGAATGTGTTCTTTGCAGACGTGTGGCAAGAAGACAATTTCCTATCATGTGATGATGATTGGTCTGAAGCGGAGTCAAGCCAAATCTCTGCGGATCTCTAGTCAAACTCTTAGAAGCACATTGCAACATTTTACTAGGAAAATATCCAGATTTTTTTTTTTTTTTCCTGAAACAAATACTCCCATGGCATGGAAGTCTGCAACTGTAGATTAACGGAGATATATTTTCCCTTGTGTCCTCTGTAAAACTTTTTAAAGAACGAAATTCAGTACTCTGTTTTTCTACAGTATTCTGAACATGACCATCCATCATTTTACTTTATACAGGAGCATCTGTGTTTGCATGGAAATAAAAAAATAGTCTGTCCTCAAAAGCTCGTGAGTTGCCAGAAATGTTTATTTTTGCATTGAACCCAGCAGTAGTTAACAGGCTTCTAAGTGAAGGAATGGCTTGTTGAAAGAGTCCGGAGAGTAACTAAACTAATCGGACAGCTAAACTAATGTCCCCCCCCCCTTTGGTCATCTTTGAATATCGTACATTGTGAAAATATACCATTTAGCAAATTCTCTTCAATCATTAATAACAGAAACATTTGCCGCCACTAAAATCACTGGCAGCGGATAAATAAAACATAAAACGCTCTGAACGTTGACCCTCATCAGCCTTACGAGTGGAGGAAATATCCTGTTTGTGATCCGTACTTTGTATCACCCGGCGGTATCTCTTGGCTACAGCTTTCAATTTCACTCTTTGAATTTTTTAGTGGTCAATGTGGGAACTAATCTGATCTGGACACCTCTCAAGCCAGGAGAGTAAATGGTTTTCTAGCTACAGTTCATTTCATGCACACAAGTGTGTTTTCTGTTGTCTGCACGACTGCAGAGCTCAAAACGACATGAATTCTTATCCCACCATTATAACCATTACAGATGTTATTGTTGGTGGATTGACTCAGCGAAGCCCTGTTCCAGTTATCGTCAGCGGTGATTGTTTTCCATTCAGCTTAAACTGATGGGCGCATGAATAGTTTAAAATCTGGGATTGTCGAGATTTTTACATCACAAGGCCTTTTCATTGGCAAAATGCGGCTTTTATTGTGCCAAAAGTTGAAGAGTCCATCTGACATAACTCACTCATTGATGAGGTTCGTGCGTGTGTGTGTGTGTGTGTGTGTGTGTGTGTATGACTCTAACAAGGCCATTGTGCGCCTTCTGTCATCATGGTAACAAGTGTGGAGCTTCGCTGTCATCATGCTGGAGATGAGAGTGTAAATGATAGGATAAAACACCACCCTGCTGTCAGTGAAACACATGAAAACACTCACATTCTCAGAGAGCTACCGCCTCATAGACACCCACACACACACACATACACAGTTCTAAATCAAATGAAGAAAGTGATAAATCCGTCCTCATCACTTCTTTGCCATTACTTCATTCAGCTGAAGAAACCACATACCTCTTTGCAATGTAAATCAATAGAAATAGAACACTTTGAAAATCCCAGCTCAACTTTTTAAGCACAGGCTTAAATTCACGCCAGCAAATTCTCACTCGGTCTTCGGCAAAGAATCGTTCATGCAGTTATGCGGAGAACCCTACATTTAACAACTGCTGTAAATGAAAATGTACAGTCGCCGAAACCTGCTTATATAACACGATGTTATGTTATAGGTAGGCCAAGCTGCAGCTCAGATATGTCTGCCCTTTTTTAGAGCATAATATCTGCCATGATCATTTCCATCATGAGGTTTGGCCCATGGATGATGTTATTGCAATATTTATGTCAAAGGTCCTTAAATAGTTGTAAAAAGATTAACTATGTCTTGGCTTCCATTGCAATTTTGTAGTTGCAATGAATTAAACCATCCAAATGTATGAGTTTAATGAAGGAGAGTGCTGAAGAGAAGTGTGTGTGTGTGTGTTCAGATACAAAAGGCTGGCTCATGAGCTCTGTGAACTCTGTGTTTTGCTTGGCGGAATAATTGCTGCGATTATTCTTTTCCATCCAATGAGACAGATTTAAAGATCCCCTGCACCCTCATTTTCTTTCTTATATGGAGTCTGTCTTGGCGACAAACACATTTGTCTTGCCCAAATTTTTTTGCCGTTATACAATCACCTCAAATAAAACAGAACTTTACGTTTACAGTTGACAGACCTTCGAGCATGCATCTGGATTAGCTTGAGTCATGGATACAGAAAAAGGTTCTATCACTATTACATGACGTATTAATTTATTTTTCGGGGGGAAAATAATCTTATCAGTGACTGACCTTTGCCTCAACCCCATTCAAAGAACTCCAATATTTGTGCCCCCATA